>CM021100.1:218045167-218627667 GCA_007115665.2 Sequoiadendron giganteum
GCTTCTATAGGCATACAGATCTGGTGAAAAATGTTAATTTCAATGTAAGTTTAGCCAAAAAGTGTAACCCACTATTGTGGGATCGCCCATAACCAAAATTATTTTGTGGGTTCTTAGGATACAACATTTAAATTTTGATTATATTACTTATGATCTTTTATGAAATTCTAAACACATTGTGGTTGATGATCAACATATCTTAAATAATATCTTTTTCAAAAAAAATTCCTTATTCTATAGCAAAAAAATAAAAAACTGTAAAATTATATATATTATATATAATAGTAATGCATATAAATTTTATATATACATTTCATATTACTCGATTTTGATGTGCTAACTTTGATTTATACATTTCACATTCTTTGATGTGCATTGTTCATTTTCCTTTCCATATTTTCATTTATTCACATCATAACTTTCTACTTTGAAGGTTGGAAAATAATAATTTTTCAAGTACTTTTCATAGCTCCTTCAAATTTGCTTAAACTACAAAGAACATTTGAATAAATCTCACACAAACTCACTGTCTCTCCAATATTCAAAAGAATATATTTTATTAAAGTTCCAAAAGATCTTTTCTCTTTCTCCATCCAAATGAAGCTTGCACACTTGCACTGACGAGGGTGCTAACCCAAGATATAGAATATCACACAAAAAAAAAACTAGAGAACAATATTGTATTCAGAATAATAAAATTCTTACATGCAAAGGATCCCAAATCCTTGAGTTCTATAATACATGCCCTTATAGAAAATTACAGAAGTTCCCCTTTTCTCAATATGCTCTCTTTTACCCCAAAAGCCCCCCGAAAAATAAAAAACTGATCCATAAATAAATCAGTTTCAATTTGCAGCTAAAAAAATTATTCGAATTAGGAGTTTTAGCAGTTTCGCACCAAAAATTTTAAATTCAAATTCAAATTTTAAAACCACATTAGAAAATTAGCACGTTTTAAAATATGCACCAACTTTTGGGACCCATAACTTTTGATCTGGGACTCCGTTTCATGACCTGTTTGAACTGTTGGAAATGTCTCGGAGTGAAGAACGGACTAATGGATAGCTCCACCAATTCTGATGATTGATGGGCCCGTATGAGATCATTTATTTCCTCAAATTGGACTCAAAATATATTTTAGGTCAAAAAGCTAAAAGTGAGACTTCAATAACTTTCAAACCGGGAATGATCTTGACCTAATTCTTTCACCAAAGTGCTTCTTTTTCTATCCTGAATCCATAAATTTTTTTCTCATCATGACTTCAAATTTACACCTACTAAAATAATAGTTGAGCAAAAAAATAGTTCTGAAAATTGGGAGTTCTTATTCGACGAAAAGGGTATCTAGAAATACAAAAAGATCTACAAAAAGATCAAAGAAAGTAAATATATTTTTGGGTGATATCTGATGTACCTTACACCACTAGATTCTTCTACATCAGACACCTAGGGTAATTTGAGAAGTGACCCCGTCACGTCTCAGATGGTTGAGGAATACCCAAAAGGTCAACCTTTGCCTTAGACAACCAAGATGAACCATCCACAGGCCTTCCCCTCCACTTCACTTGATATTTCTAGTACTCCTTCCCACATGGCTATCCAAGATTGCTTCAATATCCTACTCCTCTAAAGTAGGTGCTGAAATTCCACACTATTTTATTGTTGGTACTTCCTTTGTGCCACCTTCATGATACTCTGTCAAATCTGAAATGTTGAACATAGGGGAAATGTTGACTCCATGTGGTAACTCTACCTCGTACGCATTCCTTGAATAATGCCTCTTCAAAATATTAAATGAACCAAACTTATTCATCTTCAATTTGTTATAGGTTTCGACTAGAAACCTTTCTTTCCTCAAGTGGACCATCACTTCATCACCAATATGAAATTCATTTTTCCTCCTCTTCTAATTTTCCTTAGCCTTATAATGCATAGTAATATTGTTAATATGTTCTCTTACCTTCTCATGTATATTCTTTAAGTGCTCTGCAAATTCTTCAGCTTCGACACTTTTGTTCTTCTCTTGGTCCATCTTTCTCTATTATGGAGCGGTCCTAGGAGTGCCTCTATACATAATCTAGAATGCTGACCTACCAATGCTTTTGTTGATAAAATTGTTGTAAGAAAATTTTGCCTGGGGTAATATCAAGTCCCATCCCTTGGGTTTATATCCTACCAACCATCTCATAAAATTACCTAGAATTTTGTTCACAACCTTAGTTTGCCCATCAGTCTATGGATGACCTATGTAGAATTGAACTTCAACTCAGTTTTCAAATTCTTCCACAAGGTCCTCCAAAAGTATCCAACAAATTTGGTGTCATGATCTGAGAATATACTATTTGGAAGACCATGTAGCTCACCACCTCTCTGAAGAAAAAGTTAGCAATGTGTATTGCATCATGGGTCTTTTGGCATGGGATGAAATGTGCCATCTTCAAAAATATGTCAACTACCACAAATATTGAATCATTCCCTCTTTGTGTCCCTGGCAAACCAAGAAAAAATTGCATACTTATATCCTCCCATGACCTCTCTAGTATAGGTAAGGGTTGATACAACCCTATATTCTGGCTCACTCCTTTATCCATTTGACATACCCTACAACTCCAAACAAAATTCTTCACATCTTATGATAATTGAGGCCAATAATAATGCTCCTTGATAATGGCAATGGTCTTAACCCAACCAAAATGTCTTGTCATTCCTCCACCGTGCTTGTCCTTTATCAGGTTTACCCTCATGGAACTCCTCGGAATACACAATTGACTTCCCTTAAACAACATACCATCTTGGATTATGAAATCCAACTACTTTATCCTATCAACTGTAACAGGCTCCTTGCAAGCTTTCCAATCCTCTACAAAATCAGGATCTTTTGGATACAATTTCTTGAGTTCCCTAAACCCAACCACCTCAATCTGCATTTATGTCAACAATGTCTACCACCTACTCAAGGCATTTGCAACTTTTATAGACCTCCCAATCCTATTCTTCAAATAAAAAGTATAACTCTACACAAATTCTACCCATTTCAAATGTCTTTGATTCAATTTTCCCTAGGTATTCAAGTACTGTAATGCTTGATCATTAGTATACAAAAAAAATCCTTTGGAAATAGATATTGACTCCATTTCTTTAATTCCTGAACTATTGCATAGAATTCCTAATCATACACAAAATAATTTTTCTTTGCATCATTTAAATTTTCACTGAAATATGAAATGTGATTACTTTCTTGGCTCAAAATAGCTCCAATGGAATTACCACTGGCATCACAATCCACCTTAAACACCTTATTGAAATTGGGAAGGGCTAAAATAGGTTTCTTTGTCACCTTATTCTT
Source organism: Sequoiadendron giganteum (assembly GCA_007115665.2). NCBI lineage: Eukaryota > Viridiplantae > Streptophyta > Pinopsida > Cupressales > Cupressaceae > Sequoiadendron > Sequoiadendron giganteum. The sequence continues at coordinate 218,048,514 of CM021100.1, forward strand.
CAACATGTCAAAAATATTTGCTGCTCCAGTGCTCCACTTGAACTCTTTTCTATCCCCTCTCATTATATTAGTTAGTGGTGCACAAATACTACTGAAGTTTCTAATGGAACTTCTATAAAAGCTAGCGAAACCATAGAAACATCTTACCTTAGTAGAAGGTCTTAGGGTAGGCCATTCTAGAATGGTCTTCACCTTCTCTGCGTCCATCTTAAGGCCTTCCACCGAGACAAAAAACCCCAAATACACTAACTCCCTCTTCACAAAACTACAGTTCTTCAAATTAATCAACAATATATCCTCTCTTAACTTCTTAAAGACTCTATGAATATGCATTAAACTCTCATCCAGTGAATTTTTGAAAATCAAAATATCATCTAAATACACAATAGCAAATTTTCCCAAAAATTATTTCAATTCCTCATTCTTGAGCCTCATGAATGTGCTTGGTGCATTGGCTAGCTCAAAAGGCATGAATAACCACTTGTACAAGCCCTCTTTGGTCTTGAAGGTGATCTTCCATTCATCTCAAATCTAGATCTAGTGATATCCACTCTTCAAATCTATCTGTGTTAAGTACTAAGGTCCACTCAAATAGTCCACTAGGTTATCCATCCTTTGTAGGGGAAATCTATACTTGATCCTTATTTTGTTTATGGCCTAAGAGTCTGTACACATCCTCCACTCCCCATCCTTCTTTAGTGCTAGTACTGTAGGTACTGCACATGGACTCAGAATCTCTCGAATCAAACCCTTTCTATTGACAATTCCTGAACTTTCCTATTCAACTCCTCATTTTTTGTAGGATTCATTTTGTGAGCTACCTTATTTGGCAAATTGGCTCCAATGATCAAGTCAATCTAATGAGTGCTCTTCCTCATTGGGAGTAAACCCTTAGGTATATTATTAGAAATAATATCTTGAAACTCATTCAATAATCCTAAAACTTCTCCTAGCACCTTCTCACTATCCTCCTTATCCATTCAAGGAATCAATGCATAAAACATATGCTCATGCTTCATTCCTTCTAAAAATTTCCTTGCATCAAAAAAATGAATTCTAGCACTACTGCATACCTTTTCTTCAGCCTCCTTCAGGGGTTTCAACTTATGGTGGCTCCATCCTTTGTTATGGAATAAGTGTTTGCATGGCCATAATATATATCTCACCTGTTGAACTACCATGACCTCCCCAACAACATGTGACATGCATCCATGGGGATGATATCACAAAGTACCTCACCATGATAGCTTTCAATCTTGAACTTTACTAGGCACTGCTCATTGACCAGAACTTTGTGGTCTTTCTGCAACAAGGCAATCTGATATGAATGTGGATGCCTTTCCCTCTTCATCTTCAACTTCATAACCATCTCTTATGACACTAGATTATCATTGCTCCCACTGTCAATAAGGACATCACAAAAATTTTCTCCACACTTGCACCTTGTGTAGAACAAATTCTTCCTGTATTTTAGATCCTTCTCTTTGGTCACCAGGGCTCTTCTTAGCACTAGGGATTCTCCCCTTTCAGCATCATCTGAATGTTTGGATTGAGCCTCCTCATTTGCATAAACAACCCTTGCATGAACTTCTACTTTTTTCTATCCTTCCTAGGTGCTGTGGACATTTATAAGATCGATGCCCTTCTTCACCACACTAGAAACAAATCCCTCTGAAACCACCTCTTCTAGGTCCTTGTCTAGATCTTCCTCATCCTCTACCTCTTTGATCACCACTATTTTGATCATAAGGGTGGTAGAAGTTATCATTTTTCTGGCTTTGCCTAGTATCCACATCTTCATTTTTCATCTCATCTTCATTTTGGCTTCTAGAAGATCTTCCACTACCCCTTTCGCTTTGACCTCCTTGTCCTTTTCTCTTGCTATCAAATCTTTTGTTCAACTTATCCTCAACTCTTATAGAAAATTGGTATCCATCCTCAATGGTGATCATTTTGACTAATCTTAACTCCTCTTGAATGCTCAATCATTACCCATTAAGATAACGGGCTACCTTCTCATTGTTAGCCTCTGCATGGCCCGTTCTAATGATCATCTTGTGAAAATATTATGTGTATTCTTTCAAAGATTCGATTCCTTGCTTCAAGCCTTGTAATTTCTTTAGTAGAACTAACTTGTAGTCCAGTGGTATGAAGTGCTTCTTTAGTTTCTCCACCATTCAATCACATCTGATGATCTTCCCTTTTCCTCTTTGATTTCTCTCCAACTAGACCTCTTTCCACCAAATACTTGCATGTCCCTTTAGCTTCGATTTTGCAAACTTAACCTGATATGGGTCCTTTATTTCTTCATACTCAAAATACTCTTGCATCTCATTGATCCATTCGATCAACTCTTTTGGGTTCAAAATTCTGGAAAAACTAGGAACTTCTACTTTGGGTCTTTTTCTGATCTTCGAAATGACCCTTATCAACTATATTTGATCTTGATCAATCACTTCTTCTTCATCTTTTGTATCTGGATCTTCCACCTCTTCTTCATCCTTTCTTTCTTCTCTTCTTCTCGGGTTTAACCCTCTTCTCATCTTTTTTTGCAATGCATCAATTTGTCTCCAGAGGGCTCTGAAACCCTTGGCCGCTAATAGATCTCTTCCACCAACATTTTTGGCACCTCTAGCACCACCACGCCTACCATGCATCAATCTTGGACGCATCTTGAATATCTTGAACCCACAACCACGGTCCTGGTGGAAGCCTCATGATCAACGATTTGTCCACACGCTCAAGAAAACCCACTCTAATACCACCTAACGAGGGTGCTAACCAGAGAAACTAAATATCACAAAATAAATAAATAGAGAACACTATTTTATTCAAAATAATGAAATGCTTACATTTAGAGGATCCCAAATACTCGAGTCGTGTAGTACATGCCCTTATATAAAATTACAAAAGTTCCCCTTTTCTCAATATGCACTTTTTTCCCCCAAAAGCCCCCCTAAATATATAAAAGTGGCCTATAAATAACTAGTTTCTGGTTTGAAGCCAAAAAAAAAAATTCAAATCATGAGTTTTAGTGGTTTGGCGCTGAAAATTATAAATTCAAATTCAAATTTTAAAACCACATTCAAAAATTAGCACATTTTGAAAAAATTTACCAACTTCTGGGAGCCATAACTTTTGATCTGAGACACCATATGACGAACCGTTTGAACTATTGAAAACTTTTCGGAGCGAAGAATGCGCTATGAACCAATTTTTTTGGTTTTGATGATTTCTAAGCCTGTACGAGACCATTTAGTGCCTCAAGCTAGGCTCAGAAGATTTTTCAAGGCAAAAAGTAGAAACTGAAACTTGAATAACTTTCAAACCGGGAATAATCTTGACTCGATTCTTTTCCCAAAGTGATTTTTTTTTGTTCTAAAGCTTCCCTTAAAGTTTTTCCTCCTCACGCCTTCAAATTCACACCTACTAAAAATAACAGTTGAGTAGAAAAAACAAAAAAGCAGTTCTAAAAGTTGGGAATTCTTATTTGACGAAAAGCGTATCTAGAAATACAAAAACATCTATAAAAAGCTAAAAAAAGGTAAAGATATTTTTGGGTGATATTGGATTGCTTTGACACCACTAGGTGCTCCTATATCATGCATTGGGCACCCATTTTAGAAGACACCTATGTATGCCTCTAGTATGCATATGGGCACATGAAGAGAATAAGAATATCTACAAACAAATTTTTATTGTCTCTTTTTAAAAGTAGTGAACACATTTATAAATTTATAGTATTTCAAACAATACAAATTTCTTACTACTTAATTACATCAATGTACTTATACCTTCATGCATTAATAAAATGTCCTTAATACTTTAACCATGTATTAGTTTGTGCCTTATATGCATTGACACCTGAACTTTCGAGGTTAAGAATCATTCTAGCCACTCTTTGTTGCTCCTATATTTGTTATGAAATCTAATTAGAAGACTACATTGCATTTGTGGATGATTTTGTAAGTAAGAAGTCTAATATGAGTTCTATTTATTTAACTTCTCTCTTAGCAAAGGATGCCAACTACATTCCACATGATGAAGTGAAATATTGATTTTGAAATGGTAAGCAACATTTACAAGGTGCCGAACCGTTCACAAAGGGCCCAAAGGGCCAAAGGAAAATAAAGTTCAAAACAAAATTGGACTAAGGAACAAACAAAAACAGCTGACTAACAGTTGTGGAAAACACAAAGAGATTAAGAAATCTCAGACACCAAGGGATCAAAATTGGCTCCATGAACCCGAGTCCGAGAAGTAGACGCAAATTTTTCCTTCCAAAGAACCATCGACTAGGGAGGCTCAGAATCGATCGACTCCACCCCAGCCATCACAGGCGAAGAGCCACCAAGCAACGAGGGAGTCAACAATGAGGAAAAAGATATCGAATCCACTAATGAAACAATAAAAGCTCCCAACAAAGAGCGGACAGGGATTGACAGAGCAGTGACAGTAGGGTCAGGCACAACAGTGTCAACATAATGGTCCAAAAGTGGTTACAGAGAAGAAAGGTCCGAGAGAGGAGTGACAACAAGAAGGTCGACCTCCTCAGAAGAAACATTTGAAGAAACATTTGAAGAAGATCCAACCGTGAGGTGGGCCAGGAGAGCATCCTTCCACCAAGTCGCAAAGCCCTTGCAACGGGCATGAGGATAGGCAAAGGCCAAGTGAAATATTGTTCTCCCTTGACAATTCCCTAGTTTTCATATATATAAATTCATTCCTAATTATATACACTAACTATTTTGATATGTGAAAGATAAATAATTCATTAGAATATTTTTTTTTTAAATTTTTTCATTTTAAATAATATTTAATATTAGTTTAATAGATTTTTTTTTTCATTAAATATATTTAAATTTGAATCAATGAAATAAATAAATAAAATTAATAATGTATTACATATATAATATTTAAATATGATAAATATTAAGTGGATTATTCCAACATAATATTTTATAATTACATTTCATTTATTATTGTGATCTAGTGTATGTAATGGTGGATAACCTATCATTCCATGAAAATTGGAATACATAAAATTACTTATAGAAAATCTTGTAAACAAAATGAAATGATATGAAATTATAAACAAATTATAAACATAGATAATAAATTTAGGAATTATTGAAATTTTAAAAGTGCATAAGAGTTTCATTTTTTTAATTACCCATAAATGTGAGGTGCCCATTTTTTAACCACCTAATGATTTAATTTATCTTTTAATTTTATAAAATAGTTTCATTATATGTATTTAAATATACAAAAATACGATATTTATTTATTTTTAAATGATATTCTACAATTTCTTCAAAGTTTTAAAGTAATTAAAATAATTATAAAATAACTTTTAATTCTTGAGGAAAAAGAAATGGATCTTCAATAAACAATTTAAATAAATTTAAATAATTTTTCAATAATTTTAGTATTAATAATTTAAGTATAAATTTTTCTCTTTTTGATTATAGAATGTTGAATACAATTTGAAACATTCATTTAAAAAAATACAATTAATCTATTAATACTAATATTTATATTTATATTAAAAAATAAAAATAAAATATATTCATATTATATTGTAATTATTTAATAAATAAAAACATTAATCTAAAAACAATAATAACAAATCATGACCTTTATTAAATAATTATTAAAAACAATTTAAAAAAAATATTGCAAATATTAATTCTAATGAATTTTGAAATTATTTATTAACTAAAAATATTTAATAAAAATAATTCTATCAAGTTTAGTTCATATCATTTAGATTCAAAGAACACAGTCATGACTATAATTTATTTTATGTTTCTCTTCTTCCTGAAGTAATTTTAATCACTCGTTTAACATGAAAATGTTTTCTTAGCTGCAGAATAAGGTTAACTTCATGCTTCCTGCATATTTTTTTTGACCTATATTCTTTAATTAAAGCATCACATAAATTTGATGACATTGAATTATTAATGGACCGCACTGTACCCGGGAATCTTCTAAATCTGGACAAACACTAGAAGCTCAACATTTTTCTTTCTTTTCGAATTATTAATTTAATTGGAACATTTGTTATTCTTTGATACACATATACCTTGGTTACTGATATTTAGATTATTTCATAGTTGATGTTAATTTAGCAAGTATAAATTGTAAAGAAACAATGACACTGTTGATTTATTATTGAAAAATGATCATAAGTATTATTTGTATTGCTAGAAGAAATCTTAAAAAAATGGAATGGAAAGTAATATTTTTTTAAATATTTTTCTTAAATGTGATTCTCTATTAGTTTATCTTTTTTAAAGCAAGTTATATGAAATATAAAAATTTCTTAAAAGAAATTACAAACACATTTTTGCATAAATTGTTACTAAAGAAGAGTTGGTCATCAAATAATATAATTATGAATGTTTAAGAAATCTTTAAAAATTGTAATGGAAATAATATTTTCCTTGTGCTAATTTAATCAAATATTGAGTGAGAATATTTTTAGATCTGTTAGCTTATCTTTTCCAAAACAAGTTATATGAAATATAAATTTTCTTATAGAAAAATTCCAAACATATTTTTGCATTAGGTAGTAAAGAAGAGTTGATTATCCAATAATATAATTATGATTGTTTACTTGTTTTCATAAAAAACCTTATATTATTATTTTAAATAATTTTTTTTTGCACATCATTAGATTGTGTAAGATTCAATTGTAGTAAATGATAAAAAATTACCTATTTGAAAATCATACAAAAATAATCTTAGATATTATTTTATGCATCAATGTAAATTCCTTAAAAATAATTCTCCTTTCTAAAACATATACTTTTATTTTAAACATCTATATGTATATTAAAATTAAAACGTTAAGAAAAACCTTATTTAATGAGTCATAAATTGGCGGTTAATTACATAAGGCAGTACAAAAAACAACTGCTATATTCAACAACATAAGAATATAATCATAAGAAATAATATAAGAATTAAATAATGCTTATGTTATAAATTTCTGATTGAATACAAACTTATGCATGTCTTTAAATATAAGTTGATTAATGTTAACTATGTTTTTTAAAGATTTCAAATGCACATTATAATTTACTTCGAAGAAATATTTTATTTACTATTATATATTTTTTTAGTCCTGTTCAATAATGATTTAATCTGTGCAATTTTCTCTCTATTCTAACACTTTCATGGCATGGTTTGTTAAAGCATTGTATGGTTCAAAGATCTTTTTGTGCCTTTACAGTCATCTAGTTTCGCAATGGAATTGTAACATTTGAGATACAATGTGAATACTTTATTTAGGAAGAGGCAGTACATATTACAATAAGGGAAAATGCATATGAAAGACAATATGGATTTAGCAGAAAGCTCAAGCCTATTATGTTTTCAAGTATACTATTTCATTGCATGGTTATGTTGTCAGCTTTTTCCAACACATCTAGTATCTATAGAATTTATAACATAGGGAAAAAAAAAAATAGTAGAAAACACAGATTTTGAAAAGAGAATTCTGTAACACAAACACGCAACAACAATTTTATTAGATTTTGAAAAGAGAAAACAGAATTCTTTAACATAAACACACAACAAAATTTTTATTTCTCGGAAAATTAAATCCATAACATATGACTTCTTTTTATAAGGTTTTTCATTACAATTTCTTCTACAAATTTATCATGCATATATTTAGAAACACTATTTTTATCTTCATGCAAGATTATAGTTATTTCTAAATATAGAGTTTGATGAGTTTGTAATCTAATATTATCTTCATTCAAGATTATAGTTATTTCTAAATCTAGAATTTGATGAGTTTGTAATCTAAATGTAATATGCATGATAAATTTCATGTAGAAGAAATTTTAATGGAAAGCCTTAGAAAGAGAGGTCATATGTTATAGATTTTATTATCTATGAAATAAAGTTGCTTCTATGTGTTTTTGTTAAAGGATTCTCTGTTTAAAATCTGTATTTTCTATTATTGTTTTCCTTTCTAGTGTTTTAAAATTTGCAATTGGTATCAAAGCAAAAAGATCGTGGGCATTAGAGTGTTTCGAGATCGAGGTTTGATCGAATGTCTAAAAATTGGAGATTGGGAGAAAAGAATGCAGCTACTTGTTTGAAAAGATCATTGATATTTTAATTGCAGTGTTAACCATTAAATAAAATAGAAAATAAAGAAGTTATAGCAACTAGAAAAACCAAATTATTCTAGAAGAGATTGTTGTATTTAGGAAAGCTATTGTCAAAAATAAATATCATCTATAGATTTAAGCTATTGAAGGAGAAATTGTGAAAAGAAGAGCGGAAGCACGCAAAGCTGCTGAATGAAGAAATTGGTGTAATGGATTCAAGGTGGAACTGCACAAGGTGTTTAATATTTTTTATTTCAATGCCAAAGACTGGTGTGTGTTTTTTATTTTTGTTTCAATGCAAAAGACTGGTAAGAAGGCGAAGAAAGAAACTGCAAACATAAAGTGTGAGAAAGATAGTTTGAAAGATGAACTAGTGAAGCTTAAAAAATGTAATTAAGAATTAGAGAAAGATGTGAAAAAATAAAATGAAGAGCTAGAAAGAATATTGCAGCTACTTAATAAGACCTAAAAAATGTCACATATAGATTTTTATTAATTATAAAAATGCAATTATTAATAATGATATTGATTAATTATATTAAGTTAAATGATTATTTAAATTAAAGTTAAATTGAAATTGAAATGCAATTGCAATGATTTAAAATGTAATTTTAAATTTAAATTTGGGCTTTGTCATTGCTGACGAAAACTCGAATGCAAGTGAACACAGGAACAACTGAACATGATTGAAGGCGAGAACAACGATCAAATTTACGTTTATGAGGATGAGAAACACACACATTTAGTCAATATTTTAATACAATATTTTAATGTATTTTGTGATTATTGTGTTTGAATGTACTTTTTATTGCCGAATTTATTAAAATGTAATAAATATAGTGTTGTAAATTTAATTGTTTTATTTATTTCTTATTTAAAAATATGAAAGAGAATAAAATAAATGAGAAAATTAAACAAATATCTAAAGTTGAGTTATTGAAAACAAATTGAGAATAAATGAAAAAACAAATATACGTGCAAATTGAAATTGATTTCAAAACTTCACTTAAACAATGAAGAAAAATATCTTCAATCAATCTGTAACATGGAGTTTAAATATTTGCTTGGAAATTAATTTGAATTGGTGGAGCTGAATTCTTGTTAACATCTACCATTTGCATGAGAAAGAGGAAATCAATCTAGGAAGAAATTCGAAATTGAAAAGAGAGCCAGAAATTTGTTTTTGGTTGGGAACAGAAAAAAAGATAGAGATTATTGAATTTGACTGCAAATTTATTGTTTGGGAAGCGGAAGGAGTAAGTTTCTTTTTCAAATATAGTAGACAACTCATTCCTTCGATGCGCCGGAGGAGTTTGAATTCATATTTTTGTTTGATTAATTTGGAATGTTGGAGAGGACTGCACCATTTCCTACGCACTGCAGGTTGGGGTTGGATGGTGGAGATAAGGAGGGAGATAAGGAGTGCGCAGAAAGAGGGGAGTGTTGGATGGTGGAGTATAGGTGCTGCCAGGGAGATAAGGAGTGCGTAGAAAGAGAGGAGTGTTAACTGCTCACCCCACCCCCCTCCATCCTCTACTTTCATACACAGCCATAGGGTCTCCCTACTTCCCACGCATGTAAGGGAGGACTGGTAAAGACAACTACACAGAAAGGAGAGAGTCTTTGGGTGCGCAAGGATAAGGCAAAGATAATTTAGAAAGAAATTAAAAAGAAAACCAAGTTCTACTTTGAGCATGCCTTGGAAGGAGGTATAGATGGAAAGAAAGAAGGCATGCTAAGGAGAAGAGGGAGTGCGAACCAGCCAACCAACAGGGAGAAGGATAGGTGAAGGGCACAAAAAGGCAACAAACGAAATTAAGGGAAGAGAGGAAAAAGATAAAAAAGAACAGAGGAAACTAAAAAAAATCCATTTCCAGAATTATCACGTAAGATCTTCAGAAAATAATTAAAAAAATTATGAATTCAGTGAATTTAAAGAGAATAGATAAATTTCTTATTCTGATTTCTTTGAATTTATCAAAAGTATATCTGTTCACATTGAATTTTGATCAAACTATTAGAACATCAAATTATCTTTTTCGAAACCATTGAAATTAACTACAAAAAATTGTAGGAAAAATTGAATTAGAAAACAATGAGAAACAACTGATTTACAAAATTAAGAGAAATTCAGATTTAGATTTGAAAAGATGTTTGTTTTAAATAGAAAATGTTATTTTAAATTAGACTAGAAAAAAATTCAAAACAAAAAAGATTTTGACAAAATATCCTTTAAACTTTAAACGAGAAAGAACGCAAACAAGATTTATGTTTTATTGTTTTTGAAAGATTGTATTTAAGTGATTGGAACCATCTATGCTTGATAAATTAATGTGCATGTCATGTGTTTGGAAAGTTACCTTTCGGGATGGGTGTCGAACATGGGTTATTAGAGAGTGTAGTTTTGCTTTTCCAAAACTCCTTTATTTGTCGTGCATGAAATTTTACTTGGCCAAGTAACTTAAGGACCATTGAAATAGATGGAATTATTGAACTCTCTACCATATGCTAGTATCGAACATACTTGTTTCTTAAATGAATTAGGAAAATTAAAATTCTTGTGGTTTTACTAGTTCTACTAGGCACGCACTAGATTCCATCTTGCTTGTCAACTATTTTTTGCTAAGCGATTCGTGTAGGGTCGGGTATTCTTTGAATGATTTAATAAATTTGGGCAAGCATAAGCTATGAGGTTGGGTGGAAAAAGTGCCTAATCCTTGTTCTTGTCTTCATTATTGAAGATATGCTACTGCATTGAAGATCAAAGGATGTAATCTTCATTTATGTTTTATGTATTCTTGAATATGTATTGAAGAGCTTAAGGCGACTGAATACGTAAGTCTCAAATTGTAACTTATATTACAACTTCTTTGTATTATTATCAATGTCATGTATTATGACACGTTTATGTATTTAAACTCAAATTGTATATTGAATCTATCTTATCGACTTTAAGTCGTTGAAATCCATTGGAATCGATTGATTTTTATGATGTCTAAATGAATGAAGTGTCGAATTTATTTTGAATATAAATGAAATTATTTAAATTTTTGTCGATGTTTGATTTAAAGAGTTTCACACTTTACATTTGGTATAAGAGCCCTAGGTTTGAACACTATGGTCATGTGTCCATTACGCTAAAGAAACATTCCTTGATGCAGGAATTGTGATACATAATGGGTACAAGAGGTAAAGGAGCTGCTGCAAGTAATGAGAATGACAGGTTGGATCATATTCTAAGTCTCTTCAAATCAACAGGGTTCCAGAATGGATAATCTAGAACATGAAGTTTGAGGTGTTAGAGAAGGAAAAAACACTCGAGTTGAAATTCCCCAAAATCAGGAGCAACCCAATAATGATAATCCAAGGGTTGAAGAACCACAAAATCCTCAAGCAAGAATTGAAGGGGAGTTGGCAAAGATTTGAAAAGGGTAGCATCGCCCAAGTTTCATGGTAAGACTATAGGTGATGGAGATGAAGATTGGGTTATTGAGATGGAAATGTACTTTGAACTTAGGAATATGTCCAATGAAATGAAGGCAGTTTGGGCTGCATACCAGTTTACTAGAGAAGTTGCTACTTGGTAGGATAACAAGAAGACTGAGAAGAAGTTACTACCAGGTGGGACTACTTGGGAAGTGTTCTTGCAAATTTTCAGGAAGAGGCAGCTTCCACAGTTGTTCTTTGACAGGAAGATAACAGAGTTCCAGAATCTTACACAGGGTGGTCTGTTAGTTACTCAATACTAGGAGAGGTTCACTAATCTCCTCAAGTACGTACCACAATATCAGATGGATGAACGGTTTCATATTTGGAAATTCAACCTAGGATTGAGGCCACAGATTGGAGCTGATGTGGATATTCATAATCCATTGACTATGGATGAGGTCTTTGAGAAGGCCATAAAATAGGAACAAAAACTGCAACAGGTGGAAAACTATAGGAAGAGTGTGAATGCTAAATCTGGTTTTGGAAATAGGAAGTTCCAAAACAATAATAGCAATAATAATAATCAGTAGATCAAGAATCTGAAGAGAGGATCAAACACCCAGGATAAAGGAGAAGGGAGCTTTGGTGGAAACAAGAAAGTAAATAATAATAACACCAACTTCTCCAATATCTGGAACATGATAGGTGGTTACCTAGGGCCACGAAGTGGATGCTATAATTGTGGAGGAGATCACTATGCCTCAAATTGCACTCAGCATATAGGAGGTCAGCGAGGTGGTAATGATCGGTGAGCACCGCAACACTAGATTCATGCAGCAGTTGACAATCATCAAGCAAACTTTTAGGCTTCACCTATTCAGATGTTGAGTAAGATTTTTGGTCAATTTATTTATATTTTGATAGATATAGGAGCTACTGAATGCTTTATTGATCCTAAATTAGTTGATAAATTACCTATTAGACCTGATTTTATGTCACATTCATAATGGTTCAATATGAAAATTGAGTAGAGAAGAGGGTAGATTCATGTTTATCATGCAGCGATTTAGAGCTACCTAATTTCCAAACCCAAGTTAACCTATATGTAGAACCATTGGGTTCTTATGATGTGATCTTAAGGATCAATTGGTTAAATGAGCATAAAGCCATAGTGAACTATGTGGATAAGGTTGTAAGTTGCTTGGATGATTTTGGACATCCAGTTGAGATTTTAGGATCTCGAGAGCTTCTAGAGTTGAGACATATCTCAACCATTGAGCTAAAGAAAGCACATCAAAAAGGATGTTCCATATATGCTATATTGGTGAGTGACATGGATAATGCCCAACAAATTCTAAAGGGCTATCCAGTTCTCAAAGAGTTCTTGGATATCTTTCCTGAAGAACTTACTGAATTTCCACCAAAGAGAGAATTTGATTTCTCGATTGAAATTTTACTTGAAATGGAGCCTCAATCAAAAGCTCAATACAAAATGACTACTACTGAGTTGTATGAACTAAAGGTTTAATTGCAGGAGTTGTTGAGATAGTGATTTATTAGACTGAGCATATCCCCATGGGGTGCACCAGTAATCTTTTTTAAGAAGAAGGATAGAACCTTGAGACTATGTATTGATTACAGGATGTTGAACAAGGTTACCATCAAGAACAAGTATCCTTTACCTAGGATAGATGAGTTGGTTGACTAGATGAAGGGGGCCAGAGTATTTTCTAAGATTGATCTTAGATCAGGTTACCACCAGTTAAAGATTAAGGATGAGTATTTCCGAAGACAACATTCAAAACTCAGTATGGACACTACGAGTTGACAATTGTACCTTTTGGTCTAACAAATGCTCCCGCGACATTCTTGAACCTTGTGAATAGTATCTTTAGAGATTGTTTAGATTATTTCGTGCTTATATTCATTGATGATATTATGATTTACTCTGAAATAAAAGAGGAACATGAGAAGCACTTGAGAATAATCTTGCAATGACTAAGAGATCGAAATATTTTTGGAAAGTTTTCGATGTGTACTTTCTTTCAAAAGAAGGTTCACTATCTTTGACATATTATATCTTCTAAGGGAATCTCAGTTGATCCTATGAATATAGAGGCAATTATAGATTGGCCAACATAGTAGAGTGTTACTGAAGTTCATAGTTTCATGAGACTTGCAGGATACTATAGAAAGTATGTGGAAGGGTTTTCCAGGTTTGCAACAGCTATTACTTCTATTCAAAAGAAGTGAAAGAAATATGAGTGGACTCAGAAGTACGAGGAAGGATTTCAAATTCTTAAACAAAAGTTGACATTGGCACCAGTGTTGACTATACCAGATCCTAATGGGCACTTCATTGTGATTATAGATGCTTCAGGTGAAGGTGTAGGAGCTATGTTGATGCAAGAAGGGAATGTGGTTGCATATGAGTCCAGGAAATTGAAATAGTGTGAGTTGAATTATGCACCACATGATCTTGAGCTTACAACTATTGTTCATGCACTACAGATGTGGAGAAATAATCTCCTACGGAAACCATTTGAGCTTAAGACTGATCATTTAGGACTTAAGTACATCTTCACATAGCCGAACCTTAATGCGAGACAGAGGAGATGGCTTGAGTTCCTAAGTGAGTATGATTTTGGTATTGAGTATACCAAGGGTAAGGAAAATAGAGTTATTGATGCTCTTAGCATGAGAGGACATCTCTCTACTATGTTGAACACAAGGTCAAATTTGAGACAACATGTGTCGTAGTATCTTCTAGGAGAAGAGCATTATGATAGGTTCAAGCAAGCCTTAGAGGCAGATCCTTCAGATCATAGATTTGATGGATATGTGATGGAGTATGATGGTATTGTCAGATATCAGGGAAGAATGTATATCCTTGAGGGTGGAGACTTGAGGAAGTTGATTTTTGACGAAGTAAATCATGCACCTTATTCAGGGCATCCATGAGCTATGAAGATGGTAACAGAGTTGAAGGCTTTGTATTTCTGACCTAAGTTCAAGAAAGATGTTATGGAGTATGTGGCTAGATGTTTGGAATGCCAGTGGGTTAAGGCTGAGCATGTGCATCCAGCGAGAATTTTGTATCCCCATAATATACCTGAGTATAAGTGGCAAGTAATCAGTATGGATTTCATCCAAAGATTACCTTTGAGCATGAACATGCATGATACCATCTTAGTAGTTGTTGATAAGCTGATGGAGGTTTCACATTTCATACCTCAAAATTTGAAATATGGATCATTGACTCTTGTGAGGAAATTTGTGTAAGAGATATTTAAATTGCATGGTGTACCAAAGACCGTTATTTCTAATAGGGATACTAGGATGACATCTAGGTTCTAGACTACATCAAATGCATCTTTGGGAATTAAATGGAATTTTAGTTCTGCATATCACCCACAAAATGATGGCCAAACTAAAAGGGCCAATTAGGTTGTTGAGGATTTGCTGAGGATGTACTGCATGGATCAAAAGTACAAGTGGGAGGAATATTTTCCATTGGTTGAGTTTGCCTACAACAACTCATTCCATGCGTCGTTGGGTATGGCACCTTTTGAGGCACTTTATGGACGGAAATGTCGCACACCCATCAATTGGGACAAAAAGGAAGACAAGATCATTATTGGTCTGGATATGTTCAAGGAAATGAATGGGCAAATGAAATTGACCAAGGGTAGGTTGAAGGAAGCATCCGATAGATAGAAGAGCTATGATGATAGGAATAGGACTTTCAGGTAGTTTGTTGTAGGAGATAAAGTATTTTTGAGGGTTAAGCCATAGAAGAGCTCTATCTCATTTGGGAAATCATCAAAGATGGCACCAAGATTTGTGGGACCTTTTGATGTACTGAAGTTATTAATCCAGTTGCATATAGACTAGCATTACCACCTACTCTGGCTCGACTCCATAATGTATTTCATGTTTTTTTGTTGGAACCATACCATCACGATGCATCTCATATTATTGATTGGCATTCATTACAGGTATAGGATCCAGGGGTGGTGCTAGTGGAGCCCATCTGAATCCTAGACAGGCATAGCATTAAGCTGCGTAACAAAGATAGTACTCAGTACAAGGTCTAGTGGGACCAATATACTGAGGATAGTCCTACATGGGAGGATTCTGAGATGATAGACCGTCATTTTCCTCATTTGCTTTCATAGATTAGTATTTGTTTTATGTGGGGATACTTGATACTCTGGTTTTTGATTCACATGTTTTGAAATTTGATAGTGTGGATGCTACTATTATTGTTTATGTTTATGTTTAAGAACTATGTTGTTAGTTACTATTTTTTTATGATTGAGATACTATAGTTCCTATTGAGATGCTATGTTTTTATTGATTGAGATAGTATGTTCTATTGATTTTGATGTTATTCTTATTGAATGATTAATAAGACATCGAGACAATGTCTCGTCCTAGAGGGGAAGGATGTCACGTATAGATTTTTATTGATTATAAAAATGCAATTATTAATCATAATATTGATTAAGGGTAGAAGCACAAAGACGAGTCCACGAAACGTGGAAGTTTTTTCCTTAGGAAAAAAAATGAAATCGGCTTGCAAAAAATGGGATCCCGTTTAGGTTCGGGACCCTGAGCCAAAAATGTGATCCTATTTCAATAAAAAAAAAAATTAAGAAACGGGATCCCGTTTCTTAAAATCATAAAAAAAATAAAAAATTATGAAACACGATCCCGGTTTTTAAAATTTTAATTTTTGGTCGGGTTTTTGCTTTGTTTTTCGGTTCAAGAAAAGGCTTGGGGACCCGAACCTAAGCTTTGGACTTGGTTTGACCTACAAGTTGACAGTCCTAGCAATGCCACAAAAAAATACTGAGTTTGGGCATATGGCTGATGCCTTTTTTTGCAAAATTTTTCAACGAAATTAAAACCCATTTTAGATGAGACAATGTAGATTCCAAATATGTAATTTTTTTTACAATTGGATTATTTTTTCTATTTTTTAATTAATTTATGATGAAATTGGTCCATAAACATTAAATATCAGTGTTTTTTACTATTTTAATAAATTTTGATCAACATAATATTTTGAAAAACGGATTTGCACAAGGGAAAAATTTGGACAATTATTTTCAATTTAAAAAAAAAATGCAAAAGATGATAACTTTAGGTCATCTTATGCATGTCGTACACGACGATTTTTCTAAACGACAAATATGTCTAATAAAAAATTAACAAAAAAAAAAAATTCAATAGAAGATTACAAAAAAATATCCAAGGCACACTTTAGTGAGTCACAAGTCTTTTCCCAAAAGGATTTAGAAAAATATGATAATTGAAGTCAAAATATGGATGCCGTACACGTGCATGGTATGGTAAAAAAAAATGACTTTTAAATAGTGGTTTTTACAAAATCCTATTGAAACTCATTTTGTACAATGTGGGTATTGAAATAAATTACATATTTGGAAACTAGACTTTGAGTACTACATTTTATGATTAGTGACTTGTTTGAAGATTTCATCTCTAAGTGCTTGAAATATTAAGGTCAAATGTGTCAAACTCTAAAAGTTAGGGAAAACACTTCCACTTTTTGGCCAAAAAGTGGACTCAACTTCTTGCTAGCACCCTTAATTATATTATGTTAAATGATTATTTAAATTAAAGTTAAATTGAAATTGAAATGCGATTGCAATGATTTCAAATGTAATTTTAAATTTAAATTTGGGGTTTGTCATTGTTGATAAAAACTTGAGTGCAAGTGAACACAGGAACAGGTGAACGTGATTGAAGGCGAGAACAACGATCATGTAGAGTCATTTTAGCCATTAGACATTTATGAGGATAATGAAATCTCACACACACACATTTAGTCAATATTTTAATGCATTTTGTGATTATTGTGTTTGAATATACTTTTCATTGGGGAATTTATTAAAAAATAATAAATATAGTGTTGTAAATTTAATTGTTTTATTTATTTCTTAGTTAAAAATATGAAAGAGAAAAGATTTAATGGGGAAATTAAACAAATATCTAAAGTTGAGTTATTGAAAACAAATTGAAAAACAAACATATGTGCAAATTGAAATTGATGTCAAAACTTCAGTAAAAAAAATTGAAGAAAAATATTTTTAATCAATTAGAGGCAATCTAAAGATCAACCTGAATTGGTGGATCTGAATTCTTGTTAGCATCTACCATTTGCATGAGAAAGAGGAAATAAATTTGGGAAGAAATTCAAAATTGAAAAGAGAGCCAAAAATCCATTTTTGGTTGGGAACAAAAGAAAAAGACAGAGATTATTGAATTTGACTACACATTTATTGTTTGGGAGGTAGAGGGAGTAAGTTTATTTTTGAAATCTAGCGGATTTCTCATTCCTTCCATGCGCCAGAGGTGTTTGAATTCATATTTTTGTTTGATTAATTCAGAATTTTGGAGAGGATTGCACCATTTCCAACACACTATAGATTGGAGTTGGATGGTGGAGTATAGGCGCTGCCAGGGAGATAAGGAGTGCGCAGAAAGAGAGGAGTGTTAACTACTCACCCCCCCTACCCACCCCATCCTCTAATTTCATACGTAGCCACATGTTCTCCCTACTTCCCACGCATGTAAGGGGGGACTGGTAAAGAGAACTACACATAAAGTAGATATTCTTTGGGTGCCCAGGGAGAAGGCAGAGAGAATTTAGAAAGAAATTAAAAAGAAAACCAAGTTCTGCTTTTAGCATGCATAGGAAGGAGGTATAGAGGGAAAGATGAAAGGCATGCCAAGGAAAAGAGGGAGTGCACACCAGCTAGCCAGCAGGGAGAATGGGATAGGTGAAGGGCACACAAAGGAAACAAAAGAAATTAAGGGAAGAGAGGAAGAAGATAAGACAAAACAAAAATCAAACAAAGAAAAAAGATACGAAAAGAACAGAGGAAACTAAAAAAAATCCATTTCCAGAATTACCAAGTAAGATCTTTAGAAAATAATAAACAAAATCATGAATTAAGTGAATTTAAATAGAATAGATAAATTTCTTATTCTGATTTCTTTAAATTTATCAAAATTATATTTGTTCACACTGAATTTAAATTAAATTATTAGAACATCAAATTATGTTTTTCCAGAAACCATTGAAATTAACTACAAAAAATTGTAGGAAAATTTGAATTAGAAAAGAATGAGAAACAACTGATTTACAAACTTAAGAGAAAGTCACATTTAGATTTGAAAAGATTTTTGTTTTAAACAGAAAATGTTATTTTAAATTAGATTGAAAAAGAATTCAAAACAGAAAAGATTTTGACAAAATATCATTTAAACTTTAAACAAGATTCTGGAACAGAAATTTTAAATCAGTAAATTTTGCAATTAAAAATCAAACATTCAAAATAGAAACTAAAACAAATTCTTTTAATATGGTTCTTGGAAAGCAATTATTTATTTTTTGAAAGTATGAAAACTAGAAAATAAATCATTTAAATTAAAATATGATTTTTCTTGAAAACGAAACAAATTGAGATTATTTCAAGTGGAAACAAATTAATTGAGTGAATAGAACAAAAGAACGTGTGCTCTTTTATGACTGTTTTTAAATATGTACTTAATTACATACTGGAAATACACCTTCTTTATTTATGTATTTATTTATTTGAAATGATGAAAAGAACAACTTTTAAACTGTTTTCACTTCAAACAAGATTTATGTTTTATTGTTTTTGAAAGATTGTATTTAAGTGATTGGAACCATGCATGCTTGATAAATGAATGTGCATGTCATGTGTTTGGAAATTTACCTTCCGGGACAAGTGTCGAATATGGGTTATTAGTGATCCTTTGCTATTTTGTTAACAAAAAAACTAATAATGGGGTCCAGGATGTTGGTGAATGTGATGGCTACTGGCGCATAGGTCTTGACTACGACTAGCTCTTGCTTTCCTGCAGCCTGTAACAGGCTAGGGCCTATGTTTCCTATGTTGCGCCTGAGGGTGGAGCTCCTGCAGTGGGAAGGAGGGAGTGTGGGTGTGGAGGGCGTGGGTGGTGGAAGTGGTGTCAGTTTGTCAGTGTTGGGGTTTGTGCTCGAGGGTGGGGTATGGCTAGGGCTGCCAATAGCCTGGTGCTTGCTGGGCCAAATCCTTCTCAGTCGTTTTTGTCAGCTATGCATGCAAAAAAGATGGATTCATCTTTTGTGGGAGAGAGCTCTAAGCTCAAGAAAGTGAACGAGTGCCTGCTGCAGAGCTAAGATCGTCCTATTCTGGTTATTTCTCCTGAATCGGTTCAGGAGGACATTGCTTATTGGAGTCAACACATTCTGATTTGTAATTTTTTGGGTATTCGTGTACCCCTCTCGACGTTGGAGTCTTGGATCCACCGCACCTAGCAGGTTGAGGATGATTTCGAGCTGTTGGTGGTTGGGAATGGCTATTTTTTGGTTGATTTCTCCTGCATCTCGGATCACAATCATGTTTTCGAGGGAGGGTCATATTTCTACAATCATGTGGGCTTGTTCATTAAGCCCTAACATGGAGGTTTTAATGTGACAGAGGATCTTCCCACACGAGGTCCTGTCTGGGTTCAACTTCCATGGCTGCCTTTGGAGTTTTGGAGTGAGGATATTCTACATCGAATTGCTGCTTTATTGGGGAAGCCAGCTACCATTGCTCAAAATACTTTGGATAAAAAGGTATTATCTTATGCTCGCATCTGTGTTGAAATTGATTTAAATAACCCTTCGCCAGATTATTTAGAGATTTGTATTGGCTCTGCCTTGTGGATTCAATCACTAGATTATGAGTCCCTTCCTTTTTGTTGCCACTTTTGTCATGAGTACAGACACCTTCAGCGGTAGTGTCCTCAGGCACCCAAAGTAGTTGGGGCCTCCTCTTCGCCTTCGATGGATAAAGTGGATAAAGGCAAGGCGCCTACGGCTGAGGGGGGGTTGGATAAGGATGGCATTATTCCTGTTAAGCAGAGAAATAAAGGGAGGGGTCAAAAGCAGGCCCATAAGGATAGGGAGAGTGACTAGGGTTTTAAACAGTTTGAGGTCCTGGACAATCAGTCTCTGGAGGAAGGGATCCCTGTTGAGACTTCTCCTGGGGTCGCGGGTATGGATGTTGGGTTGGAAACAGGGCTGGAGCAGGCAATTGTTGTTCAACATATCTCTCTGGTATTAGAGCAGAGGATTTCTGAGCCTCCTGGGGCCTCTGCAGATGGGCAGGATGATATTGTTTTAACAAATTTAGCTAAGGCAGTGTTCTCCTCAGTAAAAGGTAGGGGAGCATCCCCTACTTTGGAGATTCAGCAATGCCCTCTCAAGAAGGGGCATTTTGACAATCCTTTTGAAAGCTGGTCATAAGAAGGATGCTCACAAGCTGAAATTTACTGGAGATTTGTTGGTGGAATCTAGTTCTGTAAAGACCCTGGAGGCCCATTTATCTCAACCTTCCTTATGATTATTCTCTCGTGGAATGCAAGGGGGTTGAATAGCTCCCCCCATCAAAAGGCTATTCAAGATTTGATTGCGGTGCATTCTCCTGATATCTTATGTGTTCAGGACACTAAGCTTCGGGTGGACCTCATGCTTCAACAAGCCCCTCATATTTGAGCTACAGGCCAGTGCCAGTGTATTGGGTTTAGGGTAACCTCTGGGGGTCTAGCTCTATTCTAGGATCCTCGTAAGGTTATTCCTCACTGGTGGATCTCAAGCCAATGTGCTATTTCAGTGGTGGCTTCAGTTTTGGAATCTGGGGAGATTATTTTAGTTAGTAATGTTTATGCTCTAATTGATATTCGGGGTAAAACCTAGCTTTAGGACCATATCAGGTATGTTAGGTCTTGTGCACCCTTTTTGCCTTGGATCTTAGCTGGTGATTTCAATGCGGTGTTGAGCTTGGAGGAGAAAAGGGGAGGGCTGTCTAGGCTTGGTCCTACTTCAGACCTGTTTCGGGCTAATGTGGACTCTCTTGCTCTGGTGGATGTTAAACCCTCTAACAAATTTTTCACTTGGAATAATAGATGGAGTGGGCTTGAAGCAATCTCCGAGTGGCTTGATTATTTCCTTGTCTCTTGCTCTTAGGTTAGAGGTAGCTTGGTTATTTCCTTTAAGATTCTGGACTTGTGTGGCTCTAATCATTGGCCAATAAAGCTTTCGACTTCTACCTTCCCAATTCCAAAGAATCCTCCTTTCAAATTCCAGCTTATGTGGCTCCGTGACCCATCCTTGGGAGATCTTATTGCTAAGTGGTGGAAGGATGGCACCCCTACATATGGTATAACCATGTATTCCTTGGTTAAGAAACTGCAATATGTCAAGTATCACCTAAAGCGCTGGAATAGGTTGTGTTTTGGTATTTTTCGGGCCAGGAAAAGAAAGGCGCAGGATCGCCTTGCTGTTATTACTTACCAGATTCAGGATTTGCGTTTCTTGGAGGCCCTTGGGCATGCTGAGGTTTAGGCTCTTAAATTGGTGGAGGAATGGGAGCTTCACGACGAAATTTTATGGAAGCAAAAGGCTAGAATTGATTGGCTTCAAGAGGGTGATAGGAATACTTCCTTTTTCGATCATTCGGTGCAAGGTCATCAAAATAAGTTTTTTATCCCTTCTCTTGTTAACTCTGAGGGTCTCTCGATTTCTTCACAATAGGCTTTGTCTAGAGAGGCTCACCAGTTCTACTCTAATATGTTCATGGAGGACTCACTCCCTACGAAAGCTGCGAAGAATAAGGTCCTGGCCTGCATTCCCTCTTTAATTTCTCATGATTTGAATGCTTCTCTTATTCACCCAGTGACTCTAACAGAAGTTGAAGCGATGGTGTTTGGAATGAATAAGGGAAAAGCCCTTGGTCCAGATGGTTTCCCTATTGAGTTTTTTCAAGAGTTTTAGGATATTGTGAAGCTTGATTTGTTGGATGTGGTCCAGGAGTCTCTTCATAGTAAGTATATGATTCGTGCAATGAATGCTTTTTTCTTGTTCTCATTCCTAAGAAGGAAGGGGATGAAAAGATTGATTTATTTAGATCTATTGTGCTCTGTAATGTGGTGTATAAGATTATTACGAAGTTGATTGCTAAGAGGCTCAAATCTTGTCTGCCGGTGATCATCTTTGAGCAGCAAGGCAACTTTGTGGCTGGTCGCCAAATTTTGGATGGGGTGGTGGTGGCGTCTAAAGCCATTCATTACATGGCTACCTCTCAGGATAGGTCTATGTTTATCAAGTTGGATATGGCCAAAGCTTATGACAAAGTTAAATGGAGTTTTCTTCAGAAGATTCTATTGGCCTTTGGTTTTTCCCCTGAATGGGTCAGTTGGGTCTTGATTTGTGTGACCTCTTCCTCCTTTTTGGTTATTATGAATGGGGAACCTTCAGAGCCTTTTGGGGCTACTAGGGGCCTTCATTAGGGAGATCTACTCTCACCTTATTTGTTTATTATTATGGCGGAGGGGCTTGGTCAGCTTCTTAAATCTCAGGTTTCTCATGGTGTGATTCATGGGTGGAAGTGGGGGATGGGCTTGCCAAAGCTTTCCCATCTTCAATTTTTTGATGACACCTCTCTTATGGGATTGGCTCATATTAGGGAGGAAGAATCCTTCAGGAATGCTTTGGATGACTATCTTGCGGCTTCGAGACAGAAAGTCAATAAGCAAAAATTGTCCATATTCTTCTTGAATACTCCTCATGCCATCCAACATCAGATTGCTAATATTTTGTGTTTTAAAATTGGGTCTCTTCCCTTTGTCTACCTGGGTATTCCTCTTGTTGTTGGCCATCAGCCTAGGTCCTCCTCGCATTTGTTGCTTGATAAGCTTCAGAGGAAGGTTACTCATTGGACTCATCGCTGGTTGTCTATTGTTGCTGGGGTGACTCTTCTCAAGTCTGTTATCTAGGCCCTCCCCACCTATAGGTGCTTTGTCCAAGTGGCTCCTATGTATTTTCTTAAGGAATTTGATGCTCTTTCTCGCCAATTTCTTTGGAGCGGCAATTTTCTGTCCTCCAAGTGGAGCTTTATTAAGTGGGATTCTGTGTGTAGACCGAAGCAAGAGGGTGGGCTTGGTTTACACTCCGTTGTTTTGAATGGGAAAGCTCTCACTGCCAAGCTGTATTGGTGATGGTGTACCAATAAAAATCAATTATGGGCTCATATTCTCAACCACAAATATCTTCCGGGTGTTACCTATTTTGAGGTCCCTTGCTATGCTCTGTAAGGGAGTGGTTCTATGATTTGGCATACTTTGAAAGTGTGGGAGCAGTTGATTAAGTGTGCACTCTTTTGGATCTGTCATTCAGGGACACAGGCTGTCTGATTCTTGGGATGTTCACCCTTCTTTTCTCTCTTCTTGTCCTCACCTCCAGTCCCTTTGCGATGTCTTTGTTGCAGCTGGCTGGAATACTGTGGAGCATTATAAGGTGGCACATCATGGTGGCTTGGCTATAATTTTTCTCTAGAAGCACCCTTTTGAGTGGCCGCCTGGAGGGTCTGAGGGGGATAGGCAGGAGTTCTTCGAGCTTTTGGCTTCCCGTGCTTGTAATTCTCTAAGGGGCCCTGATGTGTTGGCTTGGGATGGTTCTAATTTATCTAGAAAGTACTATGTGGTAGCTGGTTATAGGCAGTTGGGTAGATAGTTGTTTGGTGACACTGAGGTCCCTTGGTGGAAGCAAGTTAGGCACAAGCTATCTTGGCTGAAATGCAACTTCTTCATGTGGTTAGTGGCTCAGAATTGATGTCTTACTTGGGATAATTTATGTAAGTGGGGTTTTTACGACCCCTCTATGTGTGTTTTATGTCATGGCAGTGAAGAGAGTGTCTCCCATCTCTTCTTTCATTGTTCCTATGGTAGGGAGATTTGGCATTTCTGGTGGGCAGTGTGGAATACAACTTGCTGGCATGCTTCCTCTTTGGTGGAATTTGGGGAACGGTGTGGCAAGGCCCCTGTTTCTACCACCTTTCTTAAGGCTACTTGGGCTCTTGGGCCCTCCTTTATTATCTGGAACTTGTGGTTGGAAAGGAATAGGCAGAATTTCAAGATTCGCTACTAAGGGCCCCTCATCTTTGGTGGAAAATTCTACATTCTCTTGGGGAAACCATTGTAGCTAAGTGTGATATGACTGTGCTGGTGGATTCTCGAGACGTTGATTGTTGTAATCATCTTCATCTTCCTCCTCCACAATGATAGCTCATGCGTAACAGATGTAGACATCCTACTCCGAAGGTGAATAGAGAGGGGAGGTGGACTCCTCCTCCTCATGGAGTCCTAAAAATAAATTCTGATGGCTCTTCTCGCAGAAACCTGGGTCATGTTGGGATCAGGGGTGTTGGTAGGGATAGATTTGGATAGGTTCAGTTTATCTTCTCTATGTATAAGGGCCTTAATACTAATAATCTTATGGAGGCTTAGGCAATTTTATTGGCTGTGGAGTGGGGCAGTCAACTGGGTTGGCGCAAGATCATTTGTGAGTCTGACTGATAGGTTGTGGTGAACTTACTGAACAGGTAGTGTTTGGATGATGTGAGATAGCAACTAGCTTTGATTGTGCAACAAATTCTCACCCTCTGTGCTTCTCTGGAATTTATTACTTTCACTCATATTCCTCGACAATGGAATGGGGTGGCTGATTGCCTGGCTAAATGGGCATCAGATCATATTCAAGATTAGAATTTGGTTGATCGGGGCCAATTACCCACTGATTTGTCTCAACAATTGGATCACTTTATAGGGCCAATTAATGCTCTTGCTTTGTAATGTTTCCTTGATTTAATAAAAAAATTACCCTCCTTGATGTTAGAATATGGGTTATTAGAGAGTGTAGTTTTGCTTTTCCAAAACTGCTTTATTTGTCGTGCATGAAATTTTACTTGGCCAAGTAACTTAAGGACCATTGAAATAGATGGAATTATTGAAATCTCTACCATATCCTAGTATCGAACTTTATTTTTTCTTAAATGAATTAGAAAAACGAAAATTCTTGTGGTTTTACTAGTTATACTAGGTACACACTAGATTCCATCTTGCTTGTTGACTGCTTTTTGCTAAGCGATTTGTGTAGGGTCTGGTATTCTTTGAATGATTTAATAAGGTCATTCAAACTGAAATATATTTCTAATTGAGCAATCCAATGGTAAAATATTTTTGCATCATTTTAACCCTTATATAGAAGAATTTCCATCTTGGCCTCCACTCTAAACTTGGATGGTATCAGGATTCTCTTCTTTGATTCTTGATCCTTTGACTCTTCATTTTCTTATGGTATCTCCATAAATACTTCTAAATTCTCCATGAGTTCCTCTAATATTTTCTCCATTGTTTACACCTTGTTCATAGAAAGAAATAAATTTTGCGAATGTCCAAAGATGAAAAAAAAAGTAAGTCAATGGGACTAGAGAATACAACAATTAACATGGTGGCTACATCCTCCACCAACTTAGTGATTCTTTATTGACCACCAAGACACACAATACCTTTCTTCTCAAGAGTCATATGAGTTTGATTTATTTATTCCACCTTGTGGAAATCTTCAAAACAAATGCATTATCCTCTATCAGAGTCTAATTTTGTGAGGAAAATATAATTGTAAAAAATTTATACATAGACACACCACTTAAAAATCATATTGAAAATGATAGGAAAACCATTCTTTAATACACCATAATTTTGAGTGAACTTTTATGAATGTCCATAGATGACAAAATTAGATCAATGAGACTAGAAGATACACCAGTTAACCTGATAGACACATCCTCCATCTTGAATCTTTCATCATCACCAAGAATCAATCTACCTTTCTTTTTAAGAGCCATATGATTTTGATTTGTTTATTCCACATTCCTTTGAAAATCTTCAAACAAAATGCCTCATCCTCTATCCTACACAGAAATACTACTTATAAATCATTTTGAAAATAAAATAGAAAACTATGCTTTGACACTAGTTTGATTCATAAGCCACAACTTGATTTACCAATATGCATATTTTCTACTCCAATCACAATAAATATGCATATTTTACATTCCAATCACAATTGATTGATTAAGTTGTTGAATTTTGTGGAAAATTATAGAAAAAGTAGTCCATGTCTTACATTAATTTTTTTTTTTTAAGTGCACACATATATTAAGGAAGAGTATATGAATAAATTTTTAAAAAAAAATTGAGAGATAGAGCAAGCACATTTTAGAATATTCTCATTACCTTGGAGATAGGTAAAATAAGTCTACCTGATTGAAGCGATTAAATACATTCATAGCCTATTACACTAGAAAGGTACTCCCATACAATGTTCCCCTTGGGTGTAATATAGTTCAAGAGTCATTAAATGTTTTCATAAATAAGCCCAAATGTGTCAAAAAGCTAAGAGATAGAATTCCAAACACTTTAGCTTCTCCTTTGTCCATAGGTTTTGTTGTTTTGTCTCATTGGGGAGGGTTTCAACTACAAACAAAAAATCCCTATATGTGTTAGATTTATCAATGATATTTTTGGCCGCAACTAAAATCGTATGATATTTTTGACTGGGGTAGGAAGCATCACTAATACCATTTTTTAATCTTTTTTGAAGTACCTATCTCCTTTCACCAGGTTGAAATCCTTCACCTTTTCTGACTTGTGAAGTTCCTTGTAATTTTTTTGGGGGTCTTTGCCTTAGGGAAATGAGTCTTATGATTTTCTAGTCATTGAGAAATCTTCAAGAATGTCTTAGTAGCCATTTTAGGCACCCTTAATAATATGTCTAATCTGATTTGGATCAAAAAGTGGGTCAAAATGATCAGTGTAAGGAAATTAGAGTAGTGGAAACAATTTGCCTACGTCAATCTTGAGAGGAGATATTATGCAAAACTTATAAAAACTTATCTAACAATTACATAAAATTCAAAAGCACTTTCAAAACATGAAATAAATAGCGAGACACAAAACACCAGATATACGTGGGGAAAAACCTTTCAGGTGAAAAACCCCACACTCCAAAACCTGCTCAATGTATTTTAAATCCAACAACAAGATTGCGTACACTTGTAGAACAAGTATTTTACAGGAATTTAATCAAAAAACAATTATGAGAGAATTTTGGCAACATTCCAATAGCATAACAGTACTTGCAAACTCACCACACAAACTACTCGTCAAGCCTTCAATTTATAAACTTTTGGCTATACAAGAAATAACCCGTGGTTTACAAAACCATGTGCTTAGCTTCTCTAGCAAGATTACAGTCTAAAAATAAGCTCTCACGTCCAAAATGAAAACCCCTATTTTTGACCCTTATAGATGTCATAAAATTTGTTATAGAATCTATAAAAATATTTCTTTCATGATATACTATTACATGGACATCTTATGACAACTAATAAATCAATTTTTAATACAGTGAGAGTGTGTAACGGTTGTATTAAATAAGAATAACTATTATGGAAAATATGCAACAAGGTTGAGACACATCATTTCCCAACAATTGATAGGGTCATATAAGTAGATGATTTGGATAGGATCCTTCCCAGAGTGTTTCATATGTGACCCATTATTTTAAGAAATGAGAAAGAATAGGGACATTTGTCTCAATATTTAATTAGTTACATATTATTTTAGAAAGTAGCATCTTGTTTGTCATATTTTCGTTCATTTGTTGTAAATGCTATAAAAGGGTAGATTAGAAGTATTATATACATTTTATATATTTAGAACCATCTAAATTTAGGAAATGAAGAAGTTTTTTTGTTCTGTAGGGCAAGTAAGACTAGGTTGAATAATAAACAAATGTTAGCTTTAGCTAGCATACATGTAAGAGTCTACTTTGAAGTTTATTCAATTTTGGTAGAGTCTAATTATCATTTTACTTTGTTACGATAATTCAAATGTGAAAATTAATTTATTTCTTTGTTTTTATTTTCCACATGTTCAATTTAAGATATAGACAATTTTTTTAAGAGTTATGTAGCTCTCATTTAATCTTTAGTTCAATCACGAATTTTGCATGTTGAGGCCTCGTGAAAAATAATGAACACTAAAGTACATATTTTCTAAGAATATGGATGGTGTAAAATGTATTGAGAAAGCTAAAACTTTTGTTACATGGAAAATATTTGTTAGTGTAATAAACCTTTTTGATTTCCTAGAATTTAGGAAGATAAATACAATACAATAATCTTTAGAGCTAGCATTATAATGTACAGTCTCAAAAGATAATTTTTTTTGTTACATGGAAAAACTTCATAAATGTAGTGGAAGTTTTTGATTTTTTAAGATAAAGAAATATCAAAATAATAAAAATATTTTAATAAATAAAATCTTAGGGATGAGCTTTAAATGTGATTTAAATGTATTTTATTGGAATATCAAGATGCTAAAATAATGCTTTTTAGAGAAATTTGAAATATTGAGCTTTAAAAATGATCTAGAACACATAATGTAGATGTGATAAGGCTTATATTTTTAGTCATCCACTCTTCACTTAGAGAGAATATACTACAAAATTGTTGGAAATAAACATTATCTGATGTATTGTATACTTTTATAAATTCCGTACATGGTTGTAGGAATTGGATTGTATGTAGTTTTTTCATTTTACGATAAAAGATGTCCAATAATGTTGGTAACTAATATAATGATTTATGTGCCAAACCAACCACCAGAACCATTTTTCCTCTATTTAATAGATTATTTTTAAGAATTCCCTTCAAATAGAGGAAAGCATTAAGAGTTCCACACACTGCTCCCAAAGCACTTTTGTCCTTGAAAAAAAATTGGAATAGCATATGAACCACCAAAAAGATGATATGCTAAAAGGGAAAGAGGATTCCCCTTACTAGGCCCCTAGGTTTTTTCACCTAGGAGCTCTTGGTTTAGGAATGACTCTTTCCACTTGGTGATATGGCTCTTTTTGGTGATTGCACTCAAAGGAAGGGATATGGGTTGTATAAGGTTTTTTTGTGTGTGATGAAATGCATTTAAATTTTGTAAAGTAATGAAACTAAACTAACTATGAAATGTAAAGTAATGTAAATCTAAACTACATGCAATGTAAATTAAATGACCTAAATGTATGCAATGTAAATTAAAGTTGTAGATGAGGAGCTCTAAAATATTCTAGAATATGTTGGAAATCTTCATAGGGACACTTACATCAAAATGGGTGACCTAGTCCTCTTTTTAGGAAAGTTTGTCATAATAGGTTTTTGGCAAAAGGGTGTCCAAATCAACAAAATATCCCCAAAAGATAGATTCAGAGGGACTAGGTCACCATTGTTAGCAACCTAGTCCACTTATGAATTTTCTAAGAATATGGAAGTGGAGATTGGAGCCTTCGGTCTGCACTCAAGTTCTTGAAATTTTTTTGGTTCAAATTATGCAAAAAAATGAACTGAAAGAGGTATCCAAGCTTCAACTAGGGTTTTTTTGACTAGAATGACTGTGATAGGTTGACAACACCTTCTTAGCACCTTTCTCCTTGACAAACCCACATACCAAAACTTGAAAAATACACCTGCAATGAGAAGGAAAGGGTTAGGGTTAGAGATTAGGGGTTTGCCTTAGTTAAACCCCTCTGATGGTAACTAAACCCAAATGAGAAACAAAGGAAAGAAAGATGATTGAATGATGAACCAACATAAACACTCACAAAATACTATTTTGTTGAAGTCTGTAACATGTAATAACTAGCTCCAATGGAGGTTGCATGAGATTTCTTGTGCTTGATTGCTTGCTTGGGAAGCTTGAGTGCAAGAGTGCTTGTGAAGATGAAATGAACTTTAAGGGGGGGGGATGAAGGTGAAAACCCTTATTTATACAAGATATGCTCTAATTTCTCAAAAATGTCACATGATAGGCCAACACTAGGGTTTTGGAGGGAAATTCCCATTAGATTTATGTTTTGA
The DNA here is from genome assembly GCA_007115665.2 of Sequoiadendron giganteum. Taxonomy (NCBI): domain Eukaryota; kingdom Viridiplantae; phylum Streptophyta; class Pinopsida; order Cupressales; family Cupressaceae; genus Sequoiadendron; species Sequoiadendron giganteum. The sequence goes on from CM021100.1 coordinate 218,078,908, forward strand.
TTTTGAATTTTAAGCCAAAAGGGACTAGGTCGCCCAAGGTGGTGACCTAGTCTACTTGGGAAAATTGAAGTTGTGGTCAGGAATAAAAAGGTTTTAAATTGTGTTTATTAGGTTTGCCTCCCAAAGCACACTTAAGTCGGGCCTAAAAGTACATTAAGGGGACAAATTAACACAATAAAATGGTTAAATTAGTGATGAAAAGCCTAGGAAAGTGTGAAAATGCATTACAACACCTTACAACACTTTGGCACAAGGCTTGGAACACAAAAAGCTCTTGAAAAAGCTAAAAACTTTGTTACATACAAAAGATTTGTAATGAAATTTTTGATTTTCTAGAATTTAGGATGATCAATATAATACAATAATATTTAAAAGCTAATACTATAATGTACATGACTTTTCAAAAGATAAAAATTTTGATACATGGAATTTAAGCTTCATAAATGTAGTGGAGGTTTCTGATTTTTTAAGAGAAAGAAATATTAAAATAATAAAAATATTTTAATATAAAATATTAGAGGAATGAGCTTTAAATATGGCTTAAATGTATTTTATTGGAATAACAAGGTGTTACAAATATTAGAAAAAGTTCAAAGATTGAACTTTAAAAATGACCTTGAATGCATTGTATAGATAGGATAAGATTATTGTTTAAGTTTCCACTCTATCATATTAGGGAAAATAACTTATAAAATTGTTTTGACATAAACATTATACATAATGTACTAGATATTTTTATAAATTTCCTACATGATTGCAAGAATTGGACTGTGTGTAGTTGTTGGATTTTACCATAAGAGATCTTGAACATTATTGGTAACTAATTCAATGATTTATGTGACAAACCAACCACCATAAACAATGAATAGAGATATCCGATTAGGAGTAGCTAAGAATAGTTTATTGATGAAACTATTGAGGAAAGTGAAGTTAATTGCAAAAAAAATCTATTGTTGAAATAAAGAGACAAGAAAAAAGGATAAGTACATGAATTTGAATACTTATATGAAAGACAAAAAAATTTTAAATTCTATGAAATATTGTATTGACTATCTTTTCCATGATACATGGTTATGTTAATATTAAAATGAGCAAAGAAACGTAATACAAAAAATAAAATTAAGAACAAGAGACAAGAGACACAAATTTTATAGTGGTTCGACAATTGCCTACATCCACTCTCAAAGCAGGGGAATCTCTTTTATTAATTCTAAACCAATTACATATTCAACTAGCAGTTGTATTTCTAAAACAATCTCCACTCCAATAATTGGAAAAGTCAATTTGTGAGAGAAACTTACCAATTTAGGAAAAAGGCATCCTTATCGAATTTGTTTGAGAAAATTGCAAATTTGGGCTTCACCAAACCCAACAATCTCTCACTTGAAGACCAATTTTTTTCTTAGATATCCCCCATTCTAGGCATTTACATTAGCCACTATGAATATTTTAGCTTTACCAAATTTTGTTCAAGAACGCTTTGAACAAGCCTCCTCCAAAGCATGTCAAATTTAATAACCTCAATGGATTTTAAGATTTCTATTTGCCCCCCATAGCCAGAATCAAATATGGACCTCCACCATGGCCCCAAACCAAAATATTTTTTGTACACCACTAGTACTATACAAAATGATTCACCATTTTGTTATCAAAATATTCTAGCTTGTAATCAGTAGGCCTTACATCAACAAATCTTTGACCCCTTTCAAGTGAAACCCTACCATTCTTCTTCATATTTCTTAGTTTCTCCAAAAACCTTATAACATCATCTGGTATACATTTTTCACTCACTGTGTCTATGCTATCAGTCTGGAATTTATCCTCCTCCGCATCAATAGACTCCATGTCCATAGCTCTTTCATTCATTCCTTCCTCATCATTAGGCTCATTGTGTTCCTCTCCCTGGGAAAAATCAATGAACTCTTCAATCTGGGAAGCATTAGGAATATCCTCATTTGTGGCTATACTGTCTATGTGGGATGTGAATAAAAGATTATAATAAACTATTATTGACTCAAGCTCAAACAATGGATTATAATAAAGCATTTCTGCCTTTGGATTCTCAGCCTCCTCCTAGGGTTCATCTTCACTCTCATAGTTTGAAACTACATCCTCTTGATCTCAGAAGGAAAACTCCATAGTCTCTTTAGACAAATCCTTCTGACCTATCCAACCATCCCACCAATGTACATGGAATACTGTTTCAGCTGTCACATGCATGACATTACTCTCTCCCAAAAATAAATTGCAAATAAATTATTCAATAATAGAATCAGCCTCATCATTTAGCTCATCCAAAAATATCTGATGAATATCTCCCAGTTCATCATGACTCAATCCAGAGCCACATGACCAAGACATGATCTCAAGCCCAATCATCCTAGTTGCCACCCTCTTCCATATCAGCTTCGTCATCTTCATCATCTAAAACTCAGAGTTTAGGCTATCTTTTTACTAATAACAACACCCAACTCGAGAATCCAAAACCTAATCATCTTCCATATCTGCTAATTACTTCTCTATTGATTTGATACCAATTGTTAATATAAAAATGAGCAAAGAAACATAATAGAAAATTAAAAATTAAGAACAAGACACAAGAGACACAAATTTTATAGTGATTGGGAAATTGCCTACATCTACTCTCAAAGTAGGGGAAACTCTTTTATTAATTTTGAATCATTTACCTATTCCACCAGTAGTTGTATTTATAAAATGGTCTCCACTCCAATAATTGGAAAAATCAATCTATGAGAGAAACTTGCCAATTTAGGCAAAAAGGCATCCTTATTGAATTTGTTTGAGAAACTTGCCAATTTGGGCTTCACCAAACCCAGTAGGTTAGAAGGTGATTATTTTAATTTCACCATTCTAATTTAATGTCATTGGTATTTTATATGGCTTTAAAATACATTTAATTTTTTTTGGAAAGTGGGATTTAAGAGGTTTTCTTTTCTCATAATCATAGTTATTTTGCGGGTTTTTAGGATGTAGTATCCAAATTTTGATTATATTATTTGAGGTCTTATATGAAATTTCTAATGTATTGTGATTGGTGGTTGACATATCTTGAGTAATAGTTTTGACATGAAAAATAAGTCTCGTTTTGTTTTTAGCATAAAAAAATGTCATCCTTGAAAATTTTACGTTAGGCTTAGCTTCCCTTTTCGTGCCTCGACATAATTATGCATTAATTGCATGTTCTATGAATATATTTGGAAAATCAAACTTGAGAAATCAAATTATGCATCTTATACTCCCCCCCAACACTTTTTGCTCCAAATTTGAATTTGTTAGCATTGGTAATTTTTTATTTCAATTTTTAATTTCATTTGTCATCCATAAATATTTAATTTTTGGGTAACTAGAAGAATTGTATATAAATACTAATATTTTTCATCATTTTGAAATTTTACAAAATCTATTGAGCAATTTGAAGATCCTAAAATTCGTCAAGGGTAGATTTAGTAGCATTATTACAACACTTTCATCAATCAACTTTAAGATGCATGACATCAAGAAGAATGAAGCAATTTATGTGGAAGGAGCTATTGTGATCAATCATGCCAAACCACGAAGATGCATTTAGATATCATCTTTATGCTAGTTGCAGCAATCCAATATGTTTTATGAGCTAACCTTTTATAATTATATCAAAAAATCAAGGCATCTATCAAAGAACATGTGTTTGACATTTTTTCTTTAAGGGTTTTTACATCAAAGTAACATTACCATTTGTTGTTTATCAATTTCAGTCAGTTATTGTTGTTTTGGTCTCTACCTAACCTCGGGTATGCCCTCTTAATCATCATCAATCATTTTACGTGGAGGTAGAAATACCAACACGATGCTTGACTTAGGCAATCCCCTATACAACACAATATTTCCCATCTTTTCATATGTGTGTCATATCTATTGATTTCAATAAGAACAACACTCCAAGAAAACATAGTGTAGACTACAACATACAAGCCAAAATTTGTAAATCCAAAAAAGAAAAAAGCTAGTCCAGGGCACACTATGCCCTTTTCCTTGTAAATCAGAGCCATATTTAAGTCACAATCATTGTTGTCATTTATCAAATCCAAGTTAGTTCTATAAATTTTTGTTTTCATTTGTGTGATAAATTACATATTACATCTAAGGTTATATATCAAATAGGCTTGTCAAATCGCAAATCAAATTTATCATCCTCACAACTCAATACAACTCAAACCCTAGGAGGTTGGCAGTCCCTTGTGGTAGCAAACTAATCATAAAATCCTAGTTATTAATCACCATAAAATTTGAACTGATATTTAGCATTTGATATTTCAAGATTTTAATGTGCTACCATTCTTATTCTTTGATGTGCAGTATTCATTTTAATTTCCACTCTCTATTTTATTCACACCATAATATTTAAAATAATCTATAGGCTGGGAAAGAATGGTTCTTCAAATAATTTTCCGAAAGAACATTTAAGCAGATTTCACATAAGCTCATTGCCTCTCTAATAGTCCAAACACTAGATTTTAGTAAAGTTACAAAGAAGGTCATTACTCTTTCTCTATCCAAATGAATCTTGTGAATATGCACTCACACCCATTTTCAAAAGAAAACTACGTTTTCCTCCAACATGCATAAGGGCACATGAATAGAATAAAAATATTTACAAACAAATATTGTTCTTTTTTTTTTTTTTGATGAGTTAGATAGATATCTATATTAATATAAATATAAAATTACAAATTCACAAAAAAGGGGCGGGTGGTGAAAAGGCACACCCCGAATGTCACATGGACAGAGCCCAAAAAAACCAAAATATCAATCACATGGGCATAGCCAAGAAGTCTAATAACAAAAAGAAAAATTAAGCAGCTAATGAAGTGCCACTAGAGCCAGGGGGATCCCTGACATCCAAATTATCTCCCATACATCAGCGGGGTTTGGAGTGACATCAGAAAGAGCACCCTAACCATCATCATCTTCATCTTTTTCTTTTTCTTCTTCCTCGTGCCAAGGCGAGATTGCAAGAGCCAACTATGGAAATGTTTTTCCACTGGTAGGCCAGCCAGAGTCAAAAGCAGGTGGAGCATTAGAGGGCCACCCAAAACTGCCACCACCACTCCCCGTAGTACTACTAGAGTGCCAACCTTGACCAGGACGAGGTGGAGGAGAACAAGCCTGCTTGGGAGGCTGAGAATCCCACCGAGCAGGAGGCTAGGAGTAGGACCGCATGGAGTCACTCCCCTTCCGGCCCCGAGAAGGCAACCAACCAAGGGAGGAGTAGGGAAAATCAAGGATCTGAGCCACAGTACAAGAGGCATTGCCCTAGTGGTCTAGGAGGACCTACAGGTGAGTCACTTCCAGTGCAACCTTGTTGGCTTGCGCTTGAATCTGTAGGAGAACATTAGAACAAATAATTTCTTTAGCATAAAGAGACACATTAACATCTAAATTAGAATGAGAAAATATAAAAACATTTATGTCTTTTCAAATATTGAAGAGGATATCCACCCTCAAAGTGTGCTAAAGCTAGGTGAACTTAGTCAGGGTTCCAGATGAGTCCCCCAGTAGAACCATATACCAAGAGAAGGGTTCCAACCAAAAAGGATGAAAGAAATCATGAATCCATGTTTTAATTTGTTGAGCTTTGGGACAAAGCCAAAAAATATGCTTAAAGCTTTCAGACTGCCCACAAAATGGACAATGAAGGTTAGGAACCCTCATATGAACAAGTCGAGAACCCACAAACAAGACTTGGAAAAGAATACACCAAGCAAACTCGACCAGCTTCGGATTAAAAATTGTAGACCAAGTGGCATGAAACCTCTTATGCCAAGTATGGGAAGAGGAATTAAGAATCCACCTTTGGTTCAAGGAACTGATCATAGGAAAATAGGGTGAAAGCCACCTGTAACCAAGCCGCAGCTTGTAGTACCTAAGAGGAGTATTTGGAAACCATTTCTAGTCTTTCCACCAAGGTTTATGCCCATGAATGCCAACTTTGTGAAGAATGTCCCCCGGAATGGCACTCACCAGCTCGTCGAAAGTAGGAAGGTCTTGGTTTTGAAGACTGTACTGGGCTTTAAAAGCATCCCACTTGTGAAAGATGCATGGTAGGTGGGTGAAAGAGCCAATGCAGTGTTTGAATGCCCTTTTTATGAAATCTGAGGGCCTTGAGCAAAGGAGACTTGGCCAAGGGTTGACCATTCTGAGCCAGAAGTGGAGACCACCATAATTTATGTTGGTTGATGGAAATCCCATCACAAAATCTAGCCCCAGCCCAACGGAGCTATGGCTTAACAATTTCTCGGGAGCGCCAGATGCTCTTGGCCACAAAGAAGCCAACAATTTGAACTGGCTCCCTCATAACCAGGGGGGTTTGGAGACTGATTCCTTTCCAAGCAGGCATGTGAATAGGAAAACTAGACTTTATACAATGCCTGAGGAGAATCTTCCAGGCTTCTTCTTGGTGAGAGGTCAGATAATCCATTTGACACAAAGAATAGTCCCTTTTCATTGTGTGGAGAGAAATCCAAGCCCTCTAGAGTCCTTGGGGAGATAGAAAAACTCCCAAGTAACCCAATGAAAGCCCTTCTGGGTTTCAGAAGAGGCCCATAAAAAATTGCGAAGCAAGTTTTCAAGCCTACTATAGGCAGCTTTGGAAGGAGCCCAACAGGAAGAATAGTAGACATGAGTGACAACCAAAATTTATTCTCCAATGAAAGAGGCTTAGTAATCCAATAGGAAAACTTTTGCTCAAACCTGGAGAGCATGACTTGCCAATACTCCTGAGGGGAAGCCTGAAAGGCGAAGGGGATGCCCAAAAACCAAAATATTTCTCCCTACCCAATCCACTTCCAATTATAGGTTTGAAGCCAAGTAGGAGTGGGGAGCACTGATTGTCTATAGCATAGGGTCTTGTGCCATTGAATTGCAGAATCAAAGGCAAGACAAAAGGTATTAATGCAATCAAGGGTAGCATTGATGGAATCTTTATCCTCCAAGAGAGTGAGAAAATAATCATCCGTGAAGTGGCCATTGACAAGCTGTTCTTGGGAGTCCGGGAGAGAGATCCCTTTAACACGTTGTTGGGAGACAACATGGGCAAGGAGGTATCCAAAGCCCTCAATAGCTAGAACATACAAAGTAGGGGCAAGAGGGCACGCCTGGTGAATGGAACTAAAAAAGACCAAAAGTAGAAGACTAGCGGCCAATAATGGAAATGCAAGCCGAGGTATTAGAAAAAAGCATACGAAGAGACAATATAAATTTGGGTCTAAAACCCAAGGCTTGCAACATCGCAAGAATGAAAGGCCATTCAATGCAGTCATAAGCTTTGGCAAAATCAACTTTAATGAACACCGCTTTCTGGTTCGACCGTCGGGCCCACTGCATGCCTTCCCAAAATGTAATAATGTTATCTAGAATAAACCTGGATTTAATGAAACTAGTCTGCTCAAGGCGCACAACCTGAGGCAAGAGGTTGTGAATTTTTAGAGCCAGGGCTTTAGCAATGATTTTGTAAGAAACATTGAGAAGCGTGATGGGATGCCAATTGCAAATATCCTCCAAATCCCCAAGCTTAGGTATGAATTTAATATTGCCTTTGTTTATTAAATTTCCTAGAGAATTGGTTTGAAGGGCTTCAAGATAAACATGATGCAAGTCACTCCCAACACAATCCCAAAGAGCTTTATAGAATTAACAAGGAAAGCCATCAATCCCAGGAGCCTTATCATCGGCCATGGAGGAAATGGATTCCTTGAGATCATCACAAAAATTAATCTGGGCTGAAGAAAGCCTATATGGCACAACAAGGCAGTCCTGAAGGACTTGCTAGCATGCAAGCATGGGATCCTGAGAAGTGAAAACCTATTCATAGTGACACACAAAATTCTAGAGAATGTTAGGTAGCTCAGAGACCACCTGGTTACCATCTTTGATTACTTTGATGCCTAAGAATGATTGTTTGGCATGAAGGGCCAAAAAAAACTCTTTGGAGACACAATCACCTATTTTGAGCTAGTGAAGATGAGCATTGATTTGAGTGCCTCTGGTAGTATAATTATTTTCCACTTGCTTTTGTTGTCTTAAATCTGCCACCTTGACTTGATGTTTTGGGGAGAAAGGACTAGCTACCAAAGCCTCCATAGCTGTACACAAGTTGACAGTGGTGGCCTCATAAGAAAACCAATGAAAGATAGCAAGAGGGTGCCCATAAATGCGCAAGAAACATGCAGTATGAATGATTCATTCCACCAAGCAATCCAACCCATACGACTAGGTGGCCTCCATTCTAAATTCCACACTTGGTGAATGTGGGCTAGGGTGGGCTTGTGACAAACCAAAGATGTGCTCAAGAAGAATCGAGTCTTACACGTGCGAGGTTGACAAGACGGCCACTCAATGCAAAAATGAATTGGGAAGTGATTAGAAAGAGTCACATCCACTGACGGCTTTACTAGCAAGGCAGAGTTAGTAAAGGAAAAAAAAATTGAGCCGAGATCATGGCACGATCAAGGAATTTAAAGAATCTATCAAAAATAGCCCTATAATTGCACCAAGTGTGCTAGAGAGAATGAGAATGGTGGCAACCCATATTGGGATCAAAAAGCCCAAATTTATTGCACATGTAAAACCACACCTCCCTTTCACCCGCTGCCCAACGAAAAGGCAAGGTTCCATTCTTGTCATATGTCATCTCTACCATGTTGAAATCCCCGTAGAGCAACTAGGTGGAAACTGTTAAAGAATCAAGAATCCAATGCCAAAGCAAATAGCGCTCCACGACATCATTAGAGGCATAAACATTAATAATCTTGAAGGAATGATTCTTAGTATTGAGAAGAACCTAGACTACCCACTAGGAGGGGTCAACCCCATGGTCCCCCATGCAAGAATGCAATTGTGGGGCCAAAAGATTAGCAACTCCACTAGGACCCGCCTCATGCAAAGTGCAAAACATAGTACTGGCTGGCCAAATAGAGCGATAAGCCGACGCAAGCAAAAAAAATGAAATTTTAACTTCCTAGAGACAAAGCACTTCAATCCTTGGGTAATTCTTCAAAGTATTCCTAACAAAATACTTCCTGGAGAGGTCAGTTAGACCTTGAACATTCCATGAGATAAAATTCAGGGAAAATATTCTATACTTGCAGAATCCCAATCCTCTTCACCCATGGAAGAGAAGCTATTCTTCAAAAAATCTTGTGGAATAGAACCAATTTGAATAGAAGGAGAGAATCTCCATTTTTAAGGCACATATTCTCCTTCTTCTGGTGGAGGAGACAGGCTATGAGACCATCGTTGAGTCCCTATTACAGAGGAAAAGGCTGGTTGAGCACACAAAACAACCGTAGGCTAAGGTGTGGCCTTTGACCTAGGTTGTACAACAACAAAAGTAACTCCTAAGGGAGTACCTATCCCCTTCTCTGAAGGGTTTGAAACCAGTTTACTTGGTTCAGGGACCTTGCGAGCTGACCTAGAATCAGACGACTTATTTTTCTAGTTTTAAACTATAGTCCACTTTGTTTCAGCCTTAGTAGAAGGCTCTGTCATATGAGGCTTTTCAACATGTCGTAACTGAGAAGATGTACGAGGAACTGTCAAAGGGCATTCCTTGATCTTGTGGTCAGCTGACTAGCACCATTAGCACATGTTGGGCAGATATAAATATGTGACTTTCTAGGTGTGTCTAATATCACCAATTTGAATTTCTATAGACTCTTTCAAATCTTTGGATAAATTAACTTCCACACAAACCCTCTTTTGACGATGGGTTTGGAAGAAACTATTAGGTTCGATACAAACAAACCTCCCCAAAGAGGAAGCAATATGGTTCAAGAAGGGCACACATGGCAGAGGTAACCTGGGAAACTCAATCCAGATTGGGACATGCATTTTGGAGTCTTTTGAGATAGCAAAATCCTGGGTCCGTGCCTGGAAAACCAACAAGGAAGACTGAACATACTAGGGCCCATGACCCAAAAAATCTTGGACATGACTATCTTCTGCAAAGCAGAACAAAAAAAACCTTTGGTTGGATTTTGGACCATATCAAGGTGGACCCCGTGAGGGACCCAAGCCTTGCTAACCCAATCTTCCAGCACACTTTCAGGGGGAGTCCTTCCAGCTAAACAACCCATAATGGTGTGTTGTTTGAGCCATTGACATGGAGAATAAAAATTAGGTAAAGGAAAAACTACAAATTTTCAAGGGCATTTGTTTGGTGGGGGAGCCATTAAACTACGATGATGAACCACTAACACCAACATGAATTGTTGGGTTAGAGCCGGTTGAAGGCATAATAAACCCCTAAAACTGTAGTAAATGTGGTCGTAATCAATGAAGGAAATAATTTCCTACGTAGGAAGTGCAATCTGACGTAGGAGGGGCCACAGATGACCTCAGAAAACACAAAACCCTAGTAGATCTCATTCACCATCCATCGTCTCCATCTTGTTCTCCTTTTATTAAGAGTAGTGAACATATTTACATATATACATATATAGTATTTCAAAAGTGCTAATGTCTTACTACTTTATATCAATTTAATGTCACCCTTCATTAATAAAATCATCTTAATGCTTTAGGTATGTATCAATTTGTGCCTTATATGCACTGACATGTAAGAAATCATTCCAACCACTCTTTGTCGCACTATATCTGCTAGTCAATTTAATTGCATTTGCACTTCTGGATGATTTTGTAAGCAAGAAGTCCAATATGACTTTTTTGCTATCTTAAGGAGGGCTGCCAGATACTTTCCACATCATGACATGAAAATATTGTCATGCCTTGACAATTTCCTACTCTTCATTTATATAAATTCATTCTCAATTATATGGGTAACTTATTTTGGTATGTGAAAAGAAATGAATTCTATTTCGTAGATTATTATTTTTTAAATCTTTTTATTTTAAATAGTAAGTTATATTACTTTAATAGAAAACAAATCTTATTAAATATGTTTAAATTTGAAATTATGAAATAAATACAAAAGATTATTAATTTTTTATATATAAAATATTTAAATATAATTAATATTAAGTGAATCATTCAAATGCAATATTTTATTAATACATTTTATTTTTGTTGTGATTTAGTGACTATAGTGGTTGAAAACCTCTCTTTTAATTACTCACAAATGTGAGATGCTTATTCTATAGTCATTTAATGATTTAATTTTAGCTTTATATTTATAGGATAATTTCTTTATATGTAAATGAAAATATTTTAATATTTTTGTCTTATATAAAAATTATTTATATATATTTTTAAATTAATATTCTACAATCTCTATGATAGACAATAATTTGAAAGTTGTAAAGTAATTAAAATAATTATAAAATAATTTCTAACTAAATAAATAAAGTAGAACTTTTAACTCTTTAAGAAAAAGAAATAACTCTTGAATCAATAATTAGCCGATAGTTAGCCGATATGTAGGGGAAGCCCACCGACATTTCCAGCAGTCTGACGCCGGCAGGAACCCCACAAACTTTGTGTATATGAGCATTTACTATATAGACGAAGGCGCTTGGGAGAAGAGAGCATAGTCAAAGCAAAGAAAGAGGATTAATATTTGTGAGCGGTAAGGAGTGCAGAAATATTTCTGTCAATTTTGATGACTTTTCCCAGTAAAGCATGTGAAAGGCAATGTACGATTCTCTTTTAATTTATCTTGGAAGGAAGAGAAAGATAGAAAATGGGCTATGGACGAAAGCGTGTAGAAAAGAGTAGATGAGATATTTGCCATGGGAAAGCCCTTGTTGAAGCTACAAAATTTCTTTTTAAAATGGAATTAAAAAAAATATGACAACTATAGTGTACTTTCACTTCTCTGAAAAAGATGGGGTTTATAATTCCCAGATCCAAAACTCTCATACTCATAACAAATCTGTTGCGCATAAATTGGGGCATTACAAAGCTTCCTCCAATACGATTTGTTTGATGTAAGTAGCGCACATTTTCTTTGAGTTTAATGCTTTAATCTGTTTAATCTAATATTCATGTGATTTAGCTTTATAATTATGCAGCAATTTGATTTGGCCTGAATTTATATCATCTGTTCTATTCAACATTCTTGTGTATATATAATTGAATGTCGGCTGTATATACCCCACCTTTTAGTGCTCAACAAAAACAAATAAAAATAAATAATAATTTATATAATAAATAAAATAAATATTAATTTATGTAATTTATATAATAAAATAGTTAATGATTTATGTAATAAATAAAATAATATAATAAATTTTTAATAATTTTTTTTTTAGTTTTGTGTTATAGAATTCAAATAATAAACAAATAGAAAAATGAAAAACTAAAGTTGTATAGGAAGTGTTTTTTTTGGAATGAATTGGAGAGGAGGGTAAAGAAGTAGAGGGAAGGATAGAGAAAGAGAGAGAGAGAGAGGAGGGAAAAGGAGTAGATAGGGAAGGATAGAGAAAGAGAGAGAGGAGGGTAAAGGAACAAAGGGAGGTAGAGAGGGATAAGTGAGATAGAGATACAGAGGGAGTGAGAGGTGGGATAGAAAGAAGTAGAGAAGGAAAGAGAGCCCCAACGAGAGTGAGAGAGAGAGGGAGGGAGGGAGAGGTAGAGAGGGATAGGGGAGATATAGAGAATTAGAGGGGGGAGGAGAGAGAGGTAGAGAGGAATAAGTGAGATAGGGAGAGAAGTAGACAGGGAAGGAGAGAGTGAGAGAGAAATAGGTGGGATGGAGGGAGGGACAAGTAGATAGGGATATGTGATATAGAGAGAAATAGAAAGGGAAGGAGAGAGCAAGAGGGAGAGAGAACGGGGAGAGAGGGAGGGAGGGAGAGGTAGAGAGGGATAGGTGAGATAGAGAAAGAGAGATAAGGGTAAAGAAGTAAAGAGGGAAGGATAGAGAAAGAGAGAGGAGGGTAAAGAATTAGATAGGGAAGGATAGAGAAAGAGAGAGAGGAGGGTAAAGGGATTAAGCGAGGTAGAGAGGGATAAGTGAGATAGATATAGGGAGGGAGGGAGAGGTGGGATAGAAAGAAGTAGAGAAGGAAAGAGAGAGCTAGAGAGACTGAGAGAGAGAGAGGGAGGGAGGGGGAAGAGGTAGAGAGGGATAGTGGAGTTATAGAGAATTAGAGAGGGAAGGGGAGAGAGGTAGAGAGGAATAAGTGAGAGAGGGAGAGAAGTAGAGAGGAAAAGAGAGAGTGAGAGAGAAATAGGTGGGATGGAGGGAGGGATAGGTAGAGAGGGATATGTGATATAGAGAGAAATAGAGAGGGAAGGAGAGAGCAAGAGGGAGAGAGAAGGGGGGAGGGAGGGCGGGAGAGGTAGAGAGGGATAGGTGAGATAGATCACTATTTTCTTCACGTCCTCCACTATTTTTCAATAATGTGGGCTCAGCCTATCAACGTAGGTATTGCAAGAAAAAAATCATTAGGGTTTACAAGCTATCTCCATTGGAGTTGCTCTTGTATGTTGCATACCCACATCACAAAGGTTTAGTAAGTGTTTCCATCAAGTTCATCATTCAATCTTGCATTCGTTTGTTTTCATCTCATTTGGGTTTAATTACCTACAAAGGGGTTTGACTTAGGCAAACTCCTATTTCCTAACCCCATCAATCTCTTGGTCTTTGCATATGATTATAGGTTTTTATGTAGGTTTGGTGAAGTAAAAAGAGTTGAAAGAAGTAACAACATTCTCCTCAAGTCACATCCAAGCATCAAACACTAGGAAGGACAAAGAGGCAAGTTGCGAGTCACTTTTGGGAGTTCTACACATGACTTGTTGCAGAAAAGGAAACATCAACTGGGACCCACCGAATGAAAGCCTAATTCCTCGGAAAGCCACAAGAGGACTAGGTTGCCCCTATTGGTGACCTTGTCCCTTGGCTAGGTCTGTAAAAGGGTTTCTGCATTTTTGGGCACGCATTTCCATGAAACTTGTTTTAGCAAAGTTTCTCTATTGGAGGACTAGGTCTTCCCAGTTGGCATAAGTGTCCTGCTATTTTAAGAAATTTTCTAGAGGCTTCCAATAGCATTCACCTACAACATAAATTTTTCAGGTACACATCTTTTGTCCTCTTTTATTTTCTAGAATATACACATTTAGGTCATTTTGGAGTAGTTTGACATTAGTTCAATTTTTTTTATTCACATTGCATACATTTAGATTAATATCATTTTACTTTTAGTTTTGTTGTGCCTTTTGCACACACGCCCCATTCGGAACGGGGGCCCTCTCTTCCCTCCTTTCGATCGTCGGATCCCTTTTTGATCTGCCTCATTTTGTGTACCCTTTTTCATGTCCTAAAAGGTCGGCACATTCCCCAATGCCATATTTTAAGCTTTACCAAAGTCACCCCTTTGAAAAATTAAAAAATTGCTAAGTTTGGGGTTCAATCCAGGTTTTCTTTGTCAGAATTCCCTTTTTGGCGTCTATGGCCATTTTCGGGTTTCCCCTTCCGGGTTTCCTATCAAGCTCTGTTGTTTCAATGGCCATGGCGGGACGACTTCCCGACCACCAGACTCTGGTCCTCCGACCGCTGACTGCATTTTGAACCCACCAAATTCACCTGGCACCGTACGAAGAAATTAAATGTCGCATTAATGGCAGTTTTGCTATAAAAACAAAATTTTCAGCCGTCATTGTCAATTGCGCGAGTGATAAAAGAGTTTGGAGAACTTCCGACATCTAGGTGTTTTCTGCCCAGCATTCCGAGCTCCATTTTCCATGATTTTCTGTGCAACTGATTGTTCGTTTTTAAGGATTTCAAGGTAGGTTTGCCGTCCACGTGCCCTCCCTCTTTGTTTGGTGAAATTTTTCATTTTGGTGTATGCAAATTGTAAAATGGGTTTAAAATCAAGTAAATTTGTGCCTTCCAGTCAAAACCCAACTTTTAGAAAATCAAAAATCGATCGCTGGCTAGCCAAAAAATCAATCTGGGACTTCATCTCTCCACGGTTGTTCTTCAGAACAGCCATCGACTTTCCCAAGCCCGACCTTTCCTGCCACCGTCTGGAACTTAAAATTCAAAATTCTCCACCTCCGAAAACCCCCTCGGACTCTGACCTCCGGAATTCCCCTCTCGGGATTCCGTTGTGTCATCACCATTCCAATGGCCCCGTCCGAGTGTCTTCCCGACCTCCGAGCCCCGAGCCCTTGAGCTCCGTCTGAACCTTGATAAATTTGTCAAACCTGATGAAATGAAACCCTCAGAATTCCCCTCTCGGGATTCCTTCTCTGAAATTCCATCCTCGAGATTCCATCCTGACTTCGCCATTTCGACTGCCTTCCTCGAGCAACTTTACGCAACCCGATTCTTATCTCCTCGACCAAATTCTCCTAGACTCTATCCTCGGGAATTCCATTTTCAGAATTCCGTCCTAACATCACCGTTTGAAACGGCCTTCGCAAGACATCTTCCTGACTCTCGGATCCCGGTCCCCTCCCCGCCGAAACCAAATTCAAGCAAAATCTCTTGCTCCTTAGCTTCTTTTGGGTTCTGACCACCGGAATTCCCTTTGTGGGATTCCATTTCATCAGTGCCATTTTGACAGCGAATTCGGGACAGCTTCTCGACCTGCAGGTCCTGGTGCTCGATTTGCCGCCAAGCTTTCCGGAACCCTCTGGTCACTTCCGAGGACTGCCTGTCAGAATTCCCCCTTCAGATTTTGTGCTTCCATTCCGCTGTTCCCAATGGACGATCCTTAGCTGCTTCCCGATGATAGCAATCTAAGACCCAGATTTCGACGCTCGAAATTTCATATCCTTTGCGCCGTTTCATGCAACTTTCCTCTAGATGATACCCAAACTCCCGAATGAAGGATCAAATGATCTCCAAATCCAAAATGGATTTTGACCCATTTTCTAAAATTAGTTTTTCCTTCACATCAACCCTTAAGTTCACAAATCCAACACCAGGAAATACCTTTGGGAATTCCATCATCAATTTTCCGTTTCAAATGATATTCTGCCGAGGGAATTCCGGCCCTGGGAACCCGGTTTCTATATATTGCCTTCTGACGATGAATTGTCGGCTATTGTCTGATTATAGAACAATGAATAATGATTGTAAAGATAATCTTGAGATGCATGTACTTGTCTGGGATAATTTCATACTGTTTATTGTTACCAATTCTCGTCTCTTGTGTAGGATTTATGGAATCCGGTGCAGAAACTTCTGGTGCCTCTAAGGGGAAAGGAAAAGGAATAGCTAAGACACCTCAAGGCAAGGAGGATAGGGACTTGATGAAGTATAAGTTACAGGGGGTCCCATACAATCCAGAGTCACCTCCCTCTAGAGAGATGTCATAGATACCAACATCGGTCAGTTCGATGTTGATAAATTCATATAAAGGGTCAAGATGAACCCAAAGACAAAGAACGCAATACTAATAAAGAAGAGTGAGATTGCTAAGGCAGCAAGCTTCCCGCCGGCCTTGGTGGCCACATAACTAGTAATGGCATGCGTAGAGGCCTACTAGGAAGAGACCCAGACTATAGTAGACCAGGACGAAAATATCCTTGCGGACATGTCCCCGTCGGGTATAACGACCACATTCCACATCCCCGCCTATGAGTGCATGGAGACCCCCACCATGGCCGAGTGCAAGGAAATATGGGAGCAGGATCCCATGGGATGCAAGAAATTCATCAATCAATATTAGCTAAAGGACAAGCGGGGTAGTGCTGGTAAGCTTCCTCAGGAGCTTTTACAAAGCGACTTTTTCGAGGATTACCATGAGCTCGTAACTTTGCTGAGTCAAGTGATGGGCCTTCCTAGTGCAGCCTTCTTCCAAGAGTGGATGTTCTATTTTATGGAGGAGATTCTCCATGGCAAGGGGACCGCCTTCTATTGGGGAGAGATAATCAATGAATTCTTCCACGATTAGTTTACAACCGTGAAGAAGACCTCCAATTTCTTCATGACCTCCTATTTGGTATGTTCCCTCGCTGATTGGTGGCATTATCAAGAATTGGCAGTTGTACCCAGTGGTCCATCAGGGGTGGAACTCAAACCATACAAAAAGTACACTCAATTATAGTTCAGGAATTTCAAGAGGGATTACTGTTGGATGAACGATGCATTCATCGCTCACATCATTTGGTCTCTTGGCAGTGACTTTCAAAGGAGAGTTTCTCATAGCGCCATAGCCCTCCTCAAGCAGTATGCCTTCGTTTACATACAATTCCCGAAGTTCACATACATTCATGCTGAAATGGGTCAGACATTACATGTGCATGACCGCTATCTTTGTGTGCAGGCTCAACCTGTGCCTAGTTCTCGACCAGCTCGAAGAAGATGAAGACACAATGGTCGATCCTAGGTATGATGCCATCGCCAATTTTCTACTGCGTGTGATTGTCTGGAATGAACCCGAGCTCAACAACCTCGCCATACTCACTAGACCCATCGAGATCTGAACAAAAGCATGGGTCAACCAACAGGTGGCTCGATTAAAACAACAAGGAGTCACCTTGACAGTCAAGGAACTGGAAAATGAACCAAGTGGCTCGGAAGGTGGAGTAGCTATCACCGTAACTGGGGAAGCATCTAGCATGCCACCATAGGCTAAGACCAAGAAGAAGAAGGAGGCCAGTGAGTAGTTTCCCAAACCACAAGTCTATGCCCACAAGTCTTCTGAGCCAGAGCCCTCTAAGAAGAAAAGGAAAACATATAGAGACACAAAGACAACAGTGATGCCCAGCTATTACGATCACCGCTCCCACCTTGCTTACATCAATTCCAACTTTTGCTTCCTCCCCACCTGCGGTGGACATCTCTGTCCACCTTGCTGCCACTCCTACAATCTTGTAGGTCATTCCTATGGATTCATCATCTTCCATGACCTCACCCATCTCCTCTTCTCCCGCCACTACGATGCCTGTCATTGGTCTCCCGGAGTCATTCATAAAATACATGCAAAATGTACCCGTCGAGCTCTTAGGAATGCTCACCAATCCAGTGGTTCAGGCTGCAATAGCCCAAGCCATGGCCTTTGCTCTAGTTCCCCTTCCCTCTACTAAACCACCAAAGATAGAAGCTACAATGAAAATTTTGGATGAGCTCGAGCGACAGTAGCTAGAGGCTGCAAAGGCACTAGAAGAGGAAGAATTTGAGTATCATGAACATCCGTTGTTTGAACACCACAAGATCGACGAGGTGGTGTATGAGTCCACCAGTGAGAGCAGCGAAGAGCTAAACATGGAATTTATAAAAGAATCAGATGATCCCGAGCTTAATGCAGAATGGGGATAGCAACTCAAGGAGATAGAAGATAAGGAAGCCAAAGAGTGGCTAACAAGAGAAGAAGAGATTGCTGCTCAAGAGACAGGGGGCAGTGAATCCCCTATTGAGAAGCAAGATGAGACCCTAGAGCATGAAAAGGACCCCAGAGCACGAAAAGGAAGTATTCCCCTGCGAGGATGAGCAAGGGGAGAATCCTGAAGAGCATGAGTACAATCAGAATGAAGAAGAGGGGGATGTCAAGAAAGAAGATCCACCCAAAGAGCAGTTACATACTGAGTTCCCGAGTGGACATGAAACCCTCTAACAAGACTACGAAGAGGAAAAAGAGGATGTAGGGACTGAAGAGAGGGCTCTCATCATCAGCACCATCGAGCTTGAGAAAGAGGACAATGAGAGTCAAATTAAACCACATAGGGAGGAGCCCCATGTGCCTGAATGGCTACAGAGGCAACTAAAGTAGATAAATCCAACCTTGAAGGATCCCAAGGCAAGGCTAGAAGTCATTATGGCCAACGCATAGGTAAGCACCAAAAAGAGGGAGAAGAAATCCAAGGTCAGATCCAAGATAACCATGGATGCCTCAGGATCAAGGGCGGTGCAGATAGCAATACAAATGATTGGAGAACAAGGTATAACTTACAATGTCTCCACCATTGACTTGGGAGTGGCCATGAGGGAACAAAAGGTTGAGCATCTCCAGGAGTTGGTCGCCACAGTGGTGCACATTATCCAACAAGATAAGGTCTCAAAAGAGGAGATCGAGGACCAAGTGGCCGATCTGATGACCTACATTAAATAGTGGTCATCCTTGGATGAGCAACCCACAACGTCATCCGCCCTGCCTCAGCTGCTATCCCAAGATAAAATTATCAAGTTAGAAAAGAGGAGGAACTTAGACAAGACTACAAAAAATTGGTTCTGACAAGTTTTGGATATGGGAAATACAGGCATCAACTTGGCTATCCGGGCAGCAAATAGGTTCCTGGAAGTCCAGAAAACTCTTGAGGACACAAGGAAAACCTGTGAAGAATTCCCAAAGAAGTATGATGTAGCCTACCCAAAGATTGAGGCCATACTCGCGTTACCAAGTGATGTCTAGGAAAAAGAATTTTCCTTCAAGGATGATGATCACTGGCTAGTGGACACCTGGAAACTAGATTTTGATCATCAGAAGAGGAGGCTTAAGCAGGTTTTGGAATGAATGGTGCTAGACATTGAATGGGCAATGGATTCCATAGAGGAGTGCGCTCTGTACCTCAAGCTGATGATGAGGTACGAG
This sequence comes from Sequoiadendron giganteum, assembly GCA_007115665.2. Taxonomy (NCBI): domain Eukaryota; kingdom Viridiplantae; phylum Streptophyta; class Pinopsida; order Cupressales; family Cupressaceae; genus Sequoiadendron; species Sequoiadendron giganteum. The sequence goes on from CM021100.1 coordinate 218,098,410, forward strand.
CTGCCCATGGTCGAGCTTAATTCTTCGAATATAAAGCCCTACTTCTTAAAGATCATGGAAGATGGGGTGTCTGCCCAAGTCACCACCGAATTCATGTGTTTCGCTGACTGAGCCTTTGCATAGTTGGAACTCTTTAAGACAATGCTGCTAATTATGATGATGATTGGAAGAAGCTTGGCAGCAATTTCCAGGAATGGTCTTAACAAATTTTGAAATCCGACATCATGGAGGTGGATAAGTTTCAATCCTTGGTCCTAAGTTTCATGGAGTATGCCACGTTGAAGAAATGAGAGGGCAATCCCGTCATCGATGATGAGTTCCTTAAAGAAGAGCTACAGCAAAGGGAAAATGGCTAAAAGACAAATTTGCTATAGTGCTATCACTAGATGATGAAATAGGGAAGAAACAAGAAATTATTTATAAATGTAATATATTTGTGGGTAGGTGAAACCCTAATGTAAAATGAATAATAGCCAGACAATAGAATTGAATATTGGCCACTCATTTTTCCTTTTGGATAGTATAAATAGGGCTCTCCTCCTCTCATTTGTAGAGAGTTGAGTTGTTGTAAAGACATGTTGTTGATAATATAATAGAAAATACAGTCATTTTCTAGAGTATTTCTGGTTTTCTCCACATGTTTCATGGTTCTTCTCCATTTAGTTAAAACTTTGCTTCAATTTCCTTTACTATTTTAGTATCCTTAGATTGACTTTGGTAGAATTAATATGTTGTCTCTGGTTTTGAAGATTACTATTGTGTGTATGCTTTCCCTGTCCATACTTTTGGTCATTTGCTGATGGTATATTACTATGTAAAGTTAGCCTAGAATTTAATTTCATTGCTACTCATTTAACTTTATCTTTATTCATGTTCCCATGGTGAATGAATGATGAATATCTGCAGTCCCTAGAAGATAGCACAGGTTTCATGATATTGTGAGAATTCTGATTAAGTGAAATTCTGTTTATGGAAACTGTCCGTAGTAGGAACCTCCATGATCATTGTTCATCGGTAGTTGCAGGTCCAGGAAACATCCTTCTCCCTTGCCCTTTTTCTTTTTTCCTTTTTTTCAGAAACAACTTGTGTTAAGGTTTGTTGCACATTGTAAAGCTAAATCCGACAAAGCAATGGAGTCCAAGACTGCTGTCTGAACTTGCAGCAAGGTATAGTAATTCAAAATCCACAAAACTCCATTCATTGACCCAATTCCCCTACATTTTTGACCACCTAAGACTGCCTTGTGACTCCAGCAAAATCATACCAAACAACTTATTTATTCCAACCCTCGTCATGACCTCACACCTGAGAGACCTTCGCATAGTGTTCTACAATTTGATTGTGGAAGATTGTCTTTCAAGAGAGGTAATACACCTATGTATTACCTATGTTGTAAAGTGCATAAAAACACAATCAACAGAACTGGCGATAGAGGGAGGGCACAATGGATAAAATGGATCGAATTGGGTCATTTTCCCCTGAAAAATTCCATCAAGTCTTGAGGTCTACGCCCAACAAGGGAGAGTTATAGGAATTGCACCCCCTACCCGAGCTAAAAGAGCTAAATAGGAGAAACCATCCACCACCATTCCCACTGAGCATCTCATTGCCCTTCTACCTCCTTTGCCTTGATTGACAGTGCCACCTTCTGCTCATTCAATCCCTACAGTCATCCAAGTTACCACTTCTCTTGGGTTGAATGCTGCCTTTTAGCCAAACACGATCACCAGTCTTGTCGCTGTCTTGGCTGTTGTTGCCACCCCATCACAGCCACAAACCAATCTAGCATAGCCACCTCCACCACCTTTCCCAATGGCGTGGCCGAGTAATAACTTGTCTCCTCTCGCTTTCAACCTTTACCATGATATGCCAAAGAATCTTGAGAACTTCTGCACGAATTTCTACTCTCGGGATCCGTAGAGGACAGCCGAGGAACATGTCAAGATTTTTGAAGTCACCTTGAAGACTATGTAGATCATATACAAAGATGTGGCATGTAGGCTCTTTCCCTACTCCTTAGGGGAGGAGGCTTTCTATTGGTACGTCAACCTACCGGCTAGAACTATTAGTACATGGGATCTTCTGAAGAGTGCCTTTCTGCAGAAATTCAAGACCCTAGTTAGTCCCACAGATTCATACCAACACTTCATGTCGGTTCAAAGGGAAATCAATGAACCAATCAGCTTGTTCAACAATCATTTCCATAGAGCGTATACTTGACTGCAAGCCCCGTATGTTTTCAATGATGTCATTGTCGTACCTGTTTACTATGCAGCACTAGACAACCTTACTTCAGCCTTGGTAAAAAGGATGAGACCACCACCTGCTAGGTTGGTCGATGCATATGCCGAAGCCATCATTGCTAGTACATATTTGGGATAGAACATATTAGGTCCCTTACCTTCTCTTCGGTTAACCGCACATCCAGCGTAGATTCAGGGACTTACGCAAGCTTTGCAACATCAAGCACCCTTGTTGAATCCAATACCCCAGCTACGTATGCTTCCGCATCCTGGACAGCTAGTGAACTAGACGTACCCAATGCCTCATTACTTGCTACCCCAGCAGCAATAGTTGCTCCCGCAATAACCCCAGATGCCTGCATACCTCCAAGTGGCAAAATTTCCACCTGCTCATCAGAATCAACCGGCAGCACAACCCGTGCTCCTTCAGAACGTTGCGCCACAACCAAGTAACACCGAAAGGAATCAGATTGACGAGCTTATAGAGAAGGTTAAGAAGATGTCAACTAAGATGAAACACTTAAGGAATCAGAATAACCACCTGTAGATGTCACAAAAGAGTATTTAGGCCAACCTCGACAAGGAAAATCGAGATTACCATGAAAATCAGGATAATCGAGAGGCCAGAGCATCGTCAGGGTAGAATTATGACAAAAATCAGAACTCGGGCTAGAACTTTGACATGAGGCCCTTCCAAAGGCAGAATCAGATATGGTATAATGCCCCAACATAGGTGGCGTTCCCACACCTCTTGATCAACCCAAAAGTAACGGTGACGATAACCCCACAAGTGGAGTTTACTTTGAAGAGGCTGCTCTATCAGGTTGGTGCTGCATACACAAGATGAGCCGCCATTCTGAACTGTATTGCCCAGAAATTCAAACTACAGGTGAGATTTTCCAAGTGGAGGTTCAAAATGTAGAGACATTGTCCTGTCCGAACCATATGATGCCTTAGTATTGGTACTAAATCAGGCCCCTTCCCCAAGGGTGGAATGCAACACCCCCGAGGTGGAGAATGCTAATTCAAGCCATCATGAGGCAGTGAAAGAGGTTTGTTCTGAAAGTCCTTTGGCTCAGCTTTTTAATTCAATAGATATTGGTCCTAAGGATGATTAGGAAGATTTTAGGGAAGACGAAGTCCAAATGTTTCACTAGGGAGCTGCCCCTTACAACCTTGGGAATAGACAAGCCAGAGGCCATGCTGGAGGTGCCTTCATGACCTCCACCCTGCCAAACAATTTGAGCACCCCTCTTGATCTGAGTACAAGCAATAATCCGAGTTTCCCACTTACACCTACATGATATCTTAGCAGAAATAAACAACAAAGTAGTGGCCAAAGTCACAATGCTAGCCCCTTCCAGAACATTTCCCATGACCAAGAAATTGAGCAAATGGGGGAGTATATTGCTCAAGAATTTAAAAAGGTGAAGCTAAGTGTGTCCACATTCGAACTTCTAAAGGTTCCTACCGTCAGGAACGCCTTTTTCCGAATGATAAATGGGACCCCGTCACAAGGGTCAGGTCAAGAAGAAATCCCGATAAAGAAGGGTTCTTTTAGGGATCAATCAAATGAACCGGTTGTCAGATAGATTTTTAGCAGTAAGGCTGACCTGTCAATAGGTCAACAGATCAACAAGCAAGTCGATAGGGCAACTAACCTAACACCAACCCAAAAAAGAGGCAACAAGAAGGAAAAGGCCCAAGTTGCTTAGGTGGACGTTTCTAGAGGGTTGTTTCAAGGGAAATTCGAGAACCCTCCCTTTCTAACCACCATTCGTGTGTTTGGAAAGAACATTCAGAATTGTTTGCTAGATTCAGAAGCCTCAACCAATGTCATGCCTCTGTGTATGTGCAAGGCACTCGGAATAACGCCAACTCCTTCCCGTCAAAAGGTGATGCAGTTTGATGAAACCAAAATTAGCATAGTAGGGGATATCAATGGGATCCCCATGCAAGTTGTTGCTGATCCCCGGATCCAACAAACCATTAATATACAGGTGGCCGATATCCCGAACACCTATGGTATAATTCTAGGAAGGGATTTCATGAGGGCACTGAATGGATACGCCGCCACTAATTACTCCCACATATGGCTGCCATAGAAAGGAATGCCTAATCAGATCTAGATTGACAGAGAGCCACAGATGAAATTCATGATTACCGAGTACAACAACACGAATGAGGTGTTGTATGTCGAAACAAGTCTAGGAAATTATTCTCCAGTGGCATGCAGGGATGAGCACGAATGCCTTGAGGACGAAGGAATAAACATGGTCTTCCTCGTGCTATGCAACCTGCCTACCAACTTGAACAATGCTCTTCAGAGCACTGAGATCCTCATCAAATCTGATGATGAAGGGCTAGAAGAGAGCAATAGTCGTGGACTGCTTGATGGTTTCCAAGATTTTATGGAAAAATGTGTGCGTGACCAGCTCAATTTGGGAACTCAAATGAGCTTTTAGGAACTCTTGCTTCCTAATTGGTGTCGGGTGCACAATGCTGCCCATTCATAATTCGACTGCTGCTTATGCCAAACAACAATTGAGCATGTCAAGAGACAAGCTACTCCAAAGGAGAAAATGGGAGTTGTATCCGATCGACGAATAGGTCCCGTTCCTGTAGTTCCCAAGGTAGCCACTGAAATGAAGCCCCCCTCGAGGGTCGGGGTCAGATCTATTTGCCCTACGTCTAAGGATTTTCCTGGGTTCTGGACACTGTGCTTTGATGCTTCTAAATCCAAGCATGGAGCTAGAGCAGGTTTTGAAGTGATTAGTCCCAAAGGTAAATTGTACTTCTCTACTCACTGGCTGCAATTTTATTGTACTAATAACGTGGCAGAATACGAGGCTTTGGTATTGGGCCTCTTGATGGCATTAAGAAAGAATGTCAAGATGCTCCAAGTATATGGGGACTTAGAGTTAGTCATAAAGCAAGTTAGAAAGCTTTATTCCTATTATGATCGAAGAATTACTAACTACCCACACCGCGTTTGGGATCTACTGGAAGGATTGGATGTGTTCAACATTCAGTTGATCCCTTGTGCTCAGAATTATATCACAAATGCCCTGGCATAGGAAGCAAGCACACTGCAACCCTTGTCCCTATTTGGCATCAAGAGATTCATGGTGGAACTCACCTTCGTTCGGTCAGTGCTAGATAATCTGGCCAATTTCCAAGTGTTCAGTGACGACATGCACATTCTGGAATTCCTTACCAGTTCCGATGTGTTTGCTTCATAGATAATCGATGAGGTCAAGCCTCAAGAGGAAGAATAAGATATAGAAGGGGTCATCAACTTAAAAACTAACACCATCCCTAGGTGAATGGTTGAACTGGAGCAAATCTTTGACCTCGATCAGATCAGAGACTAGGATCAATAAGCTAAAAAGGATACCGTCAGTGGCCAATATGACACCCACAATGTGGGAACGGCTAGAAACGTCAAAAATGTGTTAATAGGTAAGGTATGTGTTCATGAGGAAATAAAAGGGATTATCGAGGCACTACAAAAATACCATGACATCGTAGCTTGGAACTATGATGACCTCAAGACATATGACACATCGATTATCACGCACACTATCCTGCTGAGGCTAGATGTGAAACTGTTTCGGCAACGACAATGCCCTATCAATGCTCTATTGGAGCCAATTATTTATAAGGAAGTACAAAAGGTGTTGTCATTCGGGATCATCTTTTCGGTTAGACACTCTATGTGGGTACCGAACTTGGTCCCCGTTAGAAAGAAAACAGAGAAATCAGGTTGTGTGTGGACTTCCATAATTTAAATCGAGCATCAGAGAAGGATAACTATCCTGTACCTTCATTGGATGAGGTGCTGCAAATAGTAAATGGATCCCAGATGATGTCCTTCTTGGATGGCTATTCAGGATACAACCAGGTCATGGTGCAGTATGAGGATCGACATAAGACAACGTTCACCACCAAATGGGGAACATTCGCGTATAGAAGAATGTCGTTTGGTCTCATCAACGTTGGTGCCACTTTCTAGCGCGCCATGGATATTGCTTTCAAGGACCTCATTGGTAAATGCATCATCATCTACATGGATGATTTAATAGTATTTTCAAAGTAGTGGGGTGATCATGTCACTGACCTATGCAAGGTCTTTGAAAGGTTTCGCACATTTGGGGTGTCCCTTAACCCAAGGAAGTGCATCTTTAGGGTCACTGAGGGAAAACTCCTTGGACATGTCTTTTCAGAGCGGAGAATTTCTATTGACCCCAAACGGATCCAATCCATTATGAAAATCCAGTTGCCGGGTAGCAAGAAAGAACTAAAATATTTCTTCGGGAAGATTAACTTCATCTGCAAATTCATCACCGGCTTCATGGAAATTGTCAAACTGCTGAATGCCATGCTGAAGCAAGATGCTAAGGTTGAGTGGACTCCTGAAGCAAAGCAAGCTTTTGGGGAGATCAAGAGGGCAATTTTTGATGCCCTGTGTTGGTCAACACCAATTACATGAAACCTTTTTACTTATACTCCTTTGCTTTAGATCACTCCTGTGCCAATATTCTGACACAAAAGGACGACGAGGGGAGTGAGCATCCGATTGCCTTCATGAGTGCCCCTTTGAAGGATGCTAAACTTCACTATCATAATGTAGAAAAAAAATCTTACACCCTTGTTAAGGGAGTCAAAAGGTTCCAGCACTACATCTTACACAACAAGGTCTTTGCCATAGTTCTTGATCCCGCAGTGAAAACATTACTTATGTAGAATGAGTTGGGTGAATGAAGGGCCAAATGGATCGCATTGCTACAAGAATATGACATGGAGATCGAACCGATGAAGTTGGTAAGAGGACAAGAACTCGCCCAAACAATGGAAAAGGTGGTTATTAACACCGAACCTGAACTCACGGTACAACAGTACCAGCTGGAGGACGTCTCCCTAGGAGAGTGGTATGATGACATAGTGTACTACTTGTTGAACCATGAGTGCCCGCCTCACCTGCAAGGATTCCAGAGATGAGAATTGAGGCTAAAGAGCAGCAGCTATATGCCGTAAGGCTCTATATTGTACAAAAAAAACCATGAAGGTATCTATTTGTGATGCCTATTAAAAAAGGAAGTTGATCACATGCTTAAGGAATTCCACGACAAGTTTGGAACTGGACACGACTAAGGTCTATCAACCACACATCAAATCCTAAGGGTTAGGTATTATTGGCCCACCATTTTCAAGGACGCTCACGGTCACATCCATACCTACCACATGTGCCAGACTACCTGCACTAGAGAAAGGAATGCTATTGTCCCACTACAACCTATCTTGGAGGTAAGACCTTTTGCGCAATGGGGTCTTGAATTCATTGGTCCGGTAAGTCCTCCATTGTTTGTGGGACACAAGTACATTATAACCACTTGTGATTATTGCACTAGGTGGATAGAAGCAATAACTTGTAGGTAATGCACAACTAAATTAGTGACTAATTTCTTAGAAAGTTTCATTTTGAATCGTTTTGGTTGCCCATATGCTCTAGTATGTGATAACGGCCCTGCATTTGCTTCACTAAAATTCATGAGTTGGGCCTTCGATTATGGCATCACCCTTAAATTCTCCTTTAACTATTACCCTCAAGGCAATGGCCTTGCTGAGTCCACCAACCAAAATTTTATCACAGTGATTAAGAAGCTACTAGATAGGAATCCCAAATATTGGCACACCCAACTCCATTTCACCTTATGGGAAGATCGCACCCACCATAAGGCTGCCCTTGGAGACTCCCCATACTAGCTAGTCTATGGCTTAGAACTTGTCTTTCCCATACATTTGAAAATCCCAACCCTTCAGTTCATCAACGACTTTTATGGAGGAGACCGCAGAGAATCTCGCCTCACCGAGCTACTGCACCTTGAAGAAGTACGAGACCGTGCAATAGAAATTTTTTCCAAGCACCAGGGCATAGTCAAAAGATGGTTTGACCATCGATCCAAGGTTAAGGCCTTCAGTATTTCAGATCTAGTCCTCTACTGGGACAAGGCCCATGAAAAGAAAGGGGGACATGACAAATTCGACAAGCTTTGGCTTGGCCCCTTCCAGATTGTTGAAATCCTTGGAGATAATGATTTTCGCCTAAAGAATCTCCTTGGTGAAGACGTCTTGTTACCTGTCAATGGGCAGCACCTCAAGCATTACTTTCAGGCCTGAGCTCTTAGGAGCTATCAGTGTAAATACTTGTACATAGGTTAGGATAGATTTCCTACTTTGTCCTTTGGTTTTGTTTGCTTTTCTAGCTGTTTTGTCATGATTTTGGAAGAGTCTCCCTATTTTGCTGTGGTGGTTGTGCCTGGTCTAGTGAATGGTTTGCCTTGCTATCTACTTTTAGGCTGATTCTCTAGATAAGCCTTCATTCCCTACTGCTACCCTCTGAAAGCTCCTAAGTATTGGTTTTCAACTTTCAAACTTTGCACTAACTTAGGATGGCTATCTGCTTGAATCCCTGCTCTTATCGTGGAACACAAAACACATCTTAAAGTATCTCCAAAGGATGGTATGCTGATCACTAGGAAGAAGAGATAACTAAAAAATATAAAGTCTATTCTAGTGACCACTACGATTTGCAAGCCCATTGTGAACTGCGCCGTTCGCACGGTTGACACAAAAGAAGAAGAGAGAAAGTGCTAAAAGGAAATATCCAGCACAAGCAATAGATAAATTGCAAATAACAACCGTATGGGTGTGCAAGTATCTCTACCGGGGCTATGGATGTTTGGCTGGTAGTAGAGCTATGTTTGTGAGGTCATAGCGACAACTCCGTCAGGGCTATGGATGCTTGACTGATAGCGGAGCAATGCCCAGGTTACTTTTGGGATTAGACAAACTACGTAGCTTATCTCCTCTGACTAGTGATTACATGTACTCTCTCTGAGGAAAGGAAATGAACTCACCATGCACACACCTCCATGATGATCTTGCAGTCTGATTAAATCTTGCCTTCCTTGAACGGTTCTTAGTTCAGCTTTGAAAATTGTCTTAGATCTGTGAAACTAGAGGTCATGGGTTCAAAATGAATATTTATCTCTAGAACACCGGGAGAATTCTCCTAGCGGAGTCATCATTTGTTGTGCCTTTTGCACACATGCCTCATTCGGAATAGGGGCCCTCTCTTCCCTCCTTTTGATCGTCAGATCCCCTTTTGATTTGCCTCATTTTGCGTACCTATTTTCATGTCTTAAAAGGTCGGTACATTCCCCAATGCCATATTTTAAGCTTGACCAAAGTCGCCCATTTCAAAAATTAAAAAATTGCTAAGTCTGGGGTTCAATCCGAGTTTTCCTTGTTGGAAATTCCTTTCTCGCATCCGTGGCCATTTTCAGGTTTCCCCTTTCAGGTTTCCCCTTCCAGGTTTCCTATCGAGCTCTATTGTTTCGATGGCCATAGTGGAACAACTTCCCAACCACCAGACTCTAGTCCTCTCGCCGCCAGCTACGTTTTCAACCCAACAACTTCACCTGTCGTCGTACGAAGAAATTAAATGTCGCATTAATGGCAGTTTTGCTATAAAAACAAATTTTCTAGCCATCATTATCAATTACACGAGTGATAGAAGAGTTTGGAGAACTTCCAACATCCAGGTGTTTTCCACCCACCATTCTGAGTGCCATTTTCCACCATTTTTCATGCGATCGACTATTCGTTCTTCAAGATTTCGAGGTAGGTTCACCGTCCATGCACCCTCCCTCTTTGTTGTGTGAAATTTTGCATTTTGGTGTATGCAAATTGTAAAATGGGTTTAAAATCAAGTAAATTCGGGCCTTCCAATCATAACCCATCTTTTAGAAAACTAAAATCAATCGCTAGCTAGCAAAAAAATCAATTTGGGACTTCATCTCTCCACGACCGTTCTTTAGAATAGCCGTTGAATTTCCTGGGCCCGACCTTTCCCACCGTCTTTTGCAACTTAAAATTCAAAATTCTCCGCCTCCACAAACCCCCTCAGACTCTGACCTCCAAAATTCCCCTCCCGAGATTTCATTGCATCATTGCCATTCCAAAGGCCTCGCCAGAGTGTCTTCTCGACCTCCAAGCCCAGAGCCCTCGAGCTTTGTCTGAACCTTGAAAAATTTGTCAAACCTGATGAAATGAAACCCTCAGAATTCCCCTCTCGGGATTCCATCCTGACTTCACCGTTTCGATGGCCTTCCTCGAGCAGCTTTGTGCAACCTGATTCCCGGCTCCTCGACCAAATTCTCTTGGACCCTGTCCTTCGAAATTCCATTTTTGGAATTCCATCCTAACTTCGCTATTCCAAACGGCCTTCGTAGGACATCTTCTCAACTCCCGGATCCCAGTCCCCTCCCCGCCGGAACCAAATTCAGGAAAAATCTCTTGCTCCTTAGCTTCTTCTGGGTTTCAACCACTAGAATTCCCCTCTCAAGATTCTATTTCACAAGTGCCATTTTGATGGCAAATTCGTGACAGCTTCCTGACCTCTGGGTCTCGGTGCTTGGTTTGTTGCCTAGCTTTCCCGAACCCTTTGGCCACTTCCGGGGACTGCCGTTGAAATTCCCCCTTTGGATTTTTGCTTCCATTTTGCCATTCCCAACGATCGATCCTTAGCTGCTTCCTAGTGACGGCAATCCAAGACCCGGATTTCGACGCATGAAATTCCGTATCCTCTGTACCATTTCAAGCGGCTTTCCTTGAGATGATACCCAAACTCCAGAATGAAGGATCGGATGACCTCCAAATCCAAAATGGATTTTGACCCATTTTCTAAAATTAGGTTTTCCTTCACATCAACCCTCAAGTTCTCGAATCCAACACCGGGAAATACCTTTGGGAATTCCATCCTCAATTTTCCCTTTCAAACAACATTCTCCCAAGGGAATTCCGGCCCTAGGAACCCAGTTTCTCTGTATTGCCTTCTGATGATGAATTGTCAAGTGTTGTGTGATTATTGAATAATGAATAATGATTGTAAAGCTAATCTTGAGATGTAGGTACTTGGCTGGGATCATTTCATAATGTTTATTGTTACTAATTCTCATCTCTTGTGCAGGATTTATGGAATCCGGTGTAGAAACTTCTGGTGACTCCAAGGGGAAAGGAAAAGGAATAGCTAAGACACCTCGAGGGAAGGAGGATAGGGAGTTGATGAAGTATAAGTTCTAGGGGGTCCCTCTATAATCTAGAGTCACCTCCCTCTGTAGAGATTTCACAGATATTGACATCGGTCAGGTCGATGTTGACAAATTCATAGAGAGGGTCAAGATGAACCCAAAGACAAAGAACGCAAAACTGATAAGGAAGAGTGGGATTGCTAAGGCTATAGGCTTCCCTAGCATTGGTGGCCCCAGAACTAGTAATGGCATGGGTAGAGGCCTACCAGGAAGAGACCCGAACTATAGTAGACTAGGATGGAAATATCCTTGCAGACATGTCCCCATTGGGTATAGCGGCCACATTCCACATCCCGGCCTATGAGTGCATGGAGACCCCCACCATGGCCGAGTGCAAGGAACTATGGGAGAAAGATCCCATGGGATGCAAGAAAGTCATCAAATCAATATTGGCTAAAGGACAAGCAGGGCAACGCTGGTAAGCTTCCTTAGGAGATTTTTCGCAGTGACTTTTTTGAGGATTACCATGACCTCATACCTTTTCTAAGCCAAGTGATGGGCCTTCCTGGCACAACCTTCTTCCAAGAGTGGATGTTCTATTTTGTAGAGGAGATTCTCCACGGAAAGGGGACTGCCTTCTATTGGGGGGAGATAATCAGTGACTGCCTTCACGAGTAGTTTACATCTATGAAGAAGACCTCCAAGTTCTTCATGACCTCCTACTTGGTATATTCCCTCGTCAATCGGTGACATTATCAGGGATTGGCGGTGGTACCCAGTGATCCATCGGGGGTGGAACTCAAACCATACGACAAGTACACTTAGTTACAGTTCAGGAATTTCAAGAGGGATTACTGTCAGGTGAACGATGCATTCATTGCTCACACCATTCAGTCTCTTGGCAGTGACTTTCAAAGGAGATTTTATCATAGCGCCATAGCCCTCCTCAAGTAGTATGCCTTCCTTTACATACAATTCCCGAAGTTCACATACATTCGTGCCAAAACGGGTGAGACATTATATGCGCATGACTGCTATCTTTGTGTGAAGGCTCAACCTGTGCCCAGTTCCCAACCAGCTCAAAGAAGGTGAGGACACAATGGTCGATCTCGGGTATGATGCCATCACCAATTTTCCACTGCCTGCGAGTGACTAGATTGAGCCTGAGCTCGACGACCTCATCGTACTCACTAGGCCTACCGAGGTCCAAATGAAAGCATGGGTCGACCAATAGGTGGCTCGATTAAAACAATAAGGAGTCGCCTTGACATTCAAGGGACCGATAAATGAACCAAGTGGCTCGAAAGGTGGAGCAGCTATCACCGTAACTGGGGAAGCATTTAGCATGCCATCATCAGATAAGATGAAGAAGAGGAAGGAGGTCAGTGAGCAGCTGCCCAAACCAAAGGTCTATGTCCGCAAGTCTTTGAAGCCGAAGCCCTCTAAGAAGAAAATAAAAATAAATAGAGACACGAAGACAATGGTGATGCCCAAGGGTCCGCCCCTTGGGATCAAAAAAGAGGGATCTAGCTTGTTGGCATCTCCACCTATTACGATCACCATTGTCACCCCCTTACTTCAATTCCAGCTTCTGCTTCCTCCCCACCTATGGTGGACATCTCTATCCACCTTGCTGCCACTCCTCCAATCTTGTAGGTCATTGTCGTGGATTCGTCATCTGCCACGACCTCACCCATCTCCTCTTCTTCCATGTCTCCTTCCCTCCCCTCTACTTCCGCTGCTACGATGCTTGTCATTGGTCTCCCGGAGTCATCCGTAAAATACATTTAAATTGTACCCGTTGAGCTCTCAGGAATGCTCACCAATCCGGTGGTTCAGGCTGCAATAGCCCAAGACATGGTCTCTGCTCCAATTTCCCTTCCCTCTACTGAACCACCAAAGATGGAAGCTACAATGCAAATATCGGATGAGCTAAAGTGACAATAGCTAGAGTTTACAAAGGCACCAGAAGAGGAAGAATTTGAATATCATGAACATCCGCTGTTCGAACGCCACAAGATCAACGAGGTGGTGTATGAGTCCTCCAGTGAGAGCAACGAAGAGATGAACAATGAATTTATAAAAGAATCAGACGATCCTGAGCTTAATGCAAAATGCGGAAAGCAACTCAAGGTGATAGAAGATAAGGAAGCCAAAGACTGACTAACAAGAGAAGAAGAGATTGCTGCTCAAGAGATAGGGGGAAGTGAATCCCCTACTGAGAAGCAAGATGAGACCCTAGAGCATGAAAAGGAAGTATTCCCCCATGAGGATGAGCAAGGGGAGAATTCTGAAGAGCATGAGTACAATCAAAATGAAGAAGAGGGGGATGTCGAGAAAGAAGATCCACCCAAAGAGCAGTTGCATACTCTATCCCCCACTAGACACGAAACCCTCCAACAAGACTCCAAAGAGGAAAAAAGATGATGCAGGGACTGAAGAGAGGGCTCTTGTCATCAGCACCACCGAGCTTGAGAAAGAGGACAACAGGAGTCAAGGTAAACCACCTAGGGAGGAGCCCCAAGTTCCCGAATGGATGTAGAGGCAACTAAAGTAGAAGACTCCCACCTTGAAGGATCACAAGGCAAGGCTAGAAGCCATCATGGCTAGAGCATAGGTAAGCACCAAAAAGAGGGAGAAGAAACCCAAGGTTAGATCCAAGATAACCATGGATGCCTCAGGATCAAGGGCGGTGCAGATAGCAACACTAATGATTAGAGAATAAGGTATAACTTACAACATCTCCACCATTGACTTGGGAGTGGCCATGAGGGAACATAAGGTTGAGCATCTCTAGGAGTCAGTCGCCACAGTGGTGCACCTTATCCAATAGGATAAGGTCTCAAAAGAGGAGCTCAAGGAGCAAGTGGCTGATCTGATGGCCAACATTCAATAGTGGTCATCCTCAATGAGTAACCCACAATGTCATCCACCCCACCTCAGCTACTATGCCAAGAGAAAATTAACAAGTTAGAAAAGAGGAGGAACTTAGACAAGACTATGAAAAACTGGTTCCGACAAGTTTTGGATATGGGAAATACGAGCATCAACTTGGCTGTCTGTGTAGCAAATAGGTTCCTGGAAGTCTAGAAAACTCTCAAGGACACAAGGCGGGTCTGTGAAGAATTCCCAAAGAAGTATGATGCAACCTACACAAAGATTGAGGCCATACTCGGGTTACCAAGTGATGTCTGGGAAAAGCAATTTTCCTTCAAGGATGATGATCACTGGCTAGTGGACACCTTGAAACAAGATTTATATCACTGGAAGAGGAGGCTTGAGTAGGTTTTGGAGCGAATGGTGCTAGACATTGAATGGACGAGGGATTCTAGAGAGGAGTGCGCTCGGTAGCTCAAGCTAATGACGGGGTATGAGCTGCCCACTGTCGAACTTAATTATGAGAATATAAAGCCCTACTTCTTAAAGATAATGGAAGATGGGTTGTCCACCGAGGTCACCACTAAATTCATGTGCTTCACTGCCTGAGCCTTTGCGTATTTTGAACTCTTTAAAGATAATGCTGCTAAGTATGATGATGACTAGAAGAAGCTTGATAGCAATTCTGAGGAATGGTCTTACCAAATTTTGAAATCTGACATCATGGCGGTGGATAAGTTTCAATCCTTGGTCCTAAGTTTCATGGAGTATGTCGTGTTGAAGAAATGAGAGGGCAATCCCGTCATCGATGATGAGTTCCTTAAAGAATAGCTACAACAAAGGGAAAATGGCTAAAAGACAAATTTGCTACAGTGTTGTCACTAGATGACAAAATAGGGAAGAAATAAGAAATTATTTATAAATGTAATATATTTGGGGGTAGGTGAAACCCTAATGTAAAATTAATATTGGCCACACAATAGAATCGAATATTGGCCACTCATTTTGTTTTTTGGAAACTATAAATAGGGCTCTCCTCCTCTGATTTGAAGAGAGTTGAGTTGTTGTAAAGACATGGTGCTGAGAATATAATAAAAAATATAGTCATTTTCAGGTGTATTTCTGGTTTTCTTCACATGTTTCATGGTTATTCTCCATTTAGTTAAAACTTTGCTTCAATTTCCTTTACTGTTTTAGTATCCTTAGATTGACTTTGGTAGAATTAATATGTTGTCTCTGGTTTTGAAGATTACTGTTGTGTGTATGCTTTCCCTGTCCATACTTTTGGTCATTTGCTGATGGTATATGACTATGTAAAGTTAGCTTGGACTTTAATTTCATTGCTTCTCATTAAAATTTATCTTTATTCATGTTCCCATGGTGAATGAATGATGAATATTTGCAGTCCCTAGAAGATAGCACAGGTTTCATGATATTGTGAGAATTCTAATTAGCTAAAATTTTGTTTAAGGAAATTGTTCACAGTAGGAACCTCGATGATCACTGTTCATCGATATTTACAGGTCCAGGAAACATCTTTCTTCCTCGCCCTTTTTCTTTTTTCATTTTTTTTAGAAACAACTTGTGTTAAGGTTTGTTGCACATTGTAAAGCGGAATCTGACAAAGCAATGGAATCCAACACTGCTGTCTAAACTTGCAGCAAGGTATAGTAATTCAAAATCTGCAAAACTCCATTCATTGACCCAATTCCCCTACAATTTTGACCATGTAAGACCGCCTTGTGGTTCCAACAAAATCACACCAAACAACTAATTTATTCCAAGCCTCGTCATGACCTAACACTCGAGAGACCTTGGGATAGTGTTCTGCAATTTGATTGTGGAAGATTGTCTTTCAAGAAAGGTAATACGCATACATATTACATGTGTTGTGAAGTGCATAAAAACACAATCAACAAGTTCTAGCTACACATCACACACACTTATAACAACCTTCATCATATTAGCCTCCCTTCCTTTGAATGAACCTACCCATAAACATATCAACATAGAAGGAAATAGTGTCATTCGTAACCAAGTGCCCTTAGGGTGAAAAAGTCTAAGAGCCTAGTAAGGGAATCCTCTTTCCCTTGTAAGCATTTTTTTTTGGTGGTTAATTTTGGTGAACCCAACCATAGCACCTTAGCTGGCTTTCTATTTTTTGCATTTCATAGCTTGCATTGCACTGAAAAATTTGTATTGTTTGCATCCTAGGATTAGTGAAAAAAGTGCATTTAGTGAAAGTTCATGATAGACTTGCACATTGAATTACATCTTCAGCAAGAAAATAGAAAAAAAAAAATTGCATTTCCAATTTCTGTTTGCGTTTAAATAAATGAAAAATCGTAAAATTTACATAAAAAATTCAAAAAAAATAAAAAAATACACTATTGGGACTAATTTTCCACATTGGGCGACCTAGTCCTCTTACACAATTTGCATTATAGTTTATGCCATTTTCAACACTTTGTCTGCATTTCTTGTTTTTGTCCCTATCTTTCTATTTTCACTTCCAGATTTTCTTTTTGGTCCCTTTATTGTCCATTACTTAACCTTCATAATGGCCATGTCTTTCAAGAAGTTATGGACCTCCCTCAAATCCTTAATGGATATGTCAAGTTGCACCTTGCCATCGATCCTAATGACGTTGAACCCACTCCTGCTCACACACCTCCCAATGAATTTCCTATAGTAGTAGAAGTCAATGGAGATGATGATGCTAGCATGTATTAGTTAGTTCCTTAATGACTGCCTTGATAAACTTGAGGCAAATGTAGCCTTTTACCCATCCATGCAACCACCCTCGTTGCTTGATATGTCATCCCATAAATCATTTTCTTACCTCCATCTGGAAACTAATCCTAAGCCTAGGCTACCTACTCAAGGTGAGCCTCGTTCCTCTCAATTGGTCCCCCCTCAACCCTTTTACCATAACCCGGTCACTCAACCTCCCATTAGCCTTAAACAAACTTATGGAAAATGGTTTACCATTTTAAGCAAACAAGGTAGTGATCTCACGAACGAACATGAGATTCATAAATTCTATGATGAATTGATACCCGATGAACATACAAAGGGCATTGGTTATCAAGATCCCCCTCATCGTAGGGTGCATCCTAGAGAATGCCTTAGGTTTCGTGATAATGCCACGATGATCTGTGATTCCCCTCTCGACTTGGATGTTCTCCTCCCTAAGGATAGGTTGCCATCTCCTCACCATAATAATGCTCAACCCCTAGCCATCTCAGGAACTCCGGCTCCCATCCCCTTTTTTGGAGTTGGAGAATCTAGCTGCCGCAAGAGGCCATATAAATTACAAAAACTTAGGTTTCCTCTCCATCCCCCATTCAATTGCGAGAAAAAATTATACATCCTCTTAAACAAAGGCCTCATCACCTTGCCTCATCGTAATAATTTGATAATATGTCCCAAGGATTCTAATGTACCACATTTCACCTATCATCATGTTCTAGGCCACCAAAGTGATGAATGTCGCCATTTGCACGAGATCTTGAGTAAGTATCACTTTCCTAGTAGTGAATGCTACCCCATCAACCCATAGCTTTCCTCTCATGCACCCTTACATTTAATAGTTGTAAAACATGCCCTTCTCACTATTACATGTTCTTTCCCATCACATATCTCAACCCACTCTAGCCTTGCACTCAGTGGAGGGAAGAGGTTGCTAGCCTTGTCCTAGTAATGTAGTTGTCTTTGTCCCTTAGCTTCATTGTTCACCTCCCACTTTCCCACATCGAGATTGGGAGGCAAATGACATGCATTACGGTTGACTTACACTTGCCTTACTAGTATTGTGTTTATTCTATGTTGTGAATTCCCCGTCTTGTTTGATTTTTTGTGACATTCTTCTATATGTATCTCATTTCTTCTATATTTCAGGGCTTCTCCTTTCCTTTCACCTTTCACCTTCTATTTTTATCTTCCTTTTGGGAATGATGCAAGGCATCAAGACCGCCAAGTCTCCTTCATGTTGACCCCATAGGAAAACCCCATTTTCCTTTTTAATTTCTTGCTTTTTGTTTTGTGTTTCATTTGGGGATGATGCAAGGCATTGAGACAACAATGTCTCCTTCATGTTGACCCAACTGAACCTCTTTCTTTTTTTCCTTTTGTTTCCTTTTTTCCTTTCATTTGGGGATGATTCAAGGCATTGAGACAATAATGTCTCCTTCATGTTGACCCAAATGAACCCCTTTTCCTTTCTCTTTCGTGCTTTTTTCCTTCCATTTGAGGATGGTGCAAAGCGTTGATCTACATCCCATGCCTCTTCCATGTTAACCCAAAACAACTCTTTATTTTAATTTCTTTTCACTCTCTTTGTATCCTTCTAGTTCTATGTATTTGGGGGAATGATGATAGTTCTTCACTCTCTAAAACATATATTTAGAAATGAACATACTAACCCCAAATCCATACATCCCTTATGTGTTTGTGGTTTTTCATGTTGGGGGAAATCCCCGTTTTCTCTTTTTCTCTTTTCGTTTACATAACATAGCCTTTCTTGGACACATATCACTTGACATTGGGCTTTTAAAGTAGGCTCTCATGTTCCTTTTTTATTTTTTCCTTTCTCTACTTTAAATCACTTTCCCACATAATAGTGTGTGGAAATTCTTGTAAAGTGGGGGCATACATTGAGACTATTTTATTTTAGCATTTGCATTTATTTTTCTTTCTTTGCATGTGCTTCTTAACTGTAGCCTTGTCATTTCACTTGATGTGTTTTCTCACTTTATGGATGACATTTGGTATAATTTCTTTCATAAGTGTGACTTATCTTAGCATATTGCATTCCTCCTAGTGGCCTGATGTGACATGTTGCATCCCCTAAGTTGTGAATCTTTTATACTTTGATCGGTCATCTTTTGGAAACATTACACATAATGTTACCTAAGTCAAAATACCTCATACAAACTAAAAAAGACTCCTTGAAGTACTTTCATTTTTCATTTTTCACTTTTGCATTTTGCATTTTGCACTTTTGTATTTGTGCATACATGGCCACCTTGCATAACAAAACTTGCATCACTATGGTTCCATCTTGCACTTGTTCATGGGTTCTAAGCATCCAAGGCTTTGCTTATCTCATGGACTACACCCTTATCTTTGTGGTGCCTTATCAAAGTTGTCAGGGAGTATAAATTTGGTATGGTTGAGTAGGAAGCTCAACTAGTGGCACGACTTTCCCCATAGTCACCCTTTGTGTGTGTGAGCGCATACCAACCGAGTGTATTTTTCTCTCACCTTTGTTATTCTCACCTAATGGAAAATTGAAAGTATCATTGGCCCAAAGTGAGTACCCTTTCCTTTTCTCTTAGACAAATAACTTAGATTTGATGCACAACTAGCTAGACAAAGGGTCGAAGCTTGATTTGACATTTTCTCTTGCTTCACTCTTTCACACCACCCCTTGTGTGATTCTCTATACTTATGTTTATTTTCCATGGGATCTTGATCCTAGGGGCTTGATCATACCTCTCAATTGATGCCATATCATCTTACTAGCATGATTACATTAGATCTCTCTTGACACACATGATTCAACTACTTTAGTGTGAGTTTGAACTAAGTTCATAATCTCACTAAAGTGGGAGCTAAATGTGTCACCAAAAAGTGTATACCTTGGCACTCTTTCACTCATTTTCACCTTCTTTAAGGGTGATCCCACAATACTGATTTACAATTTTTGGGCAAACTGGACATTGAACTAATTTTTTTTAACTAAATCTTCACTTTCGGGCTCCTATAGTGTCTAAACCATGAGGAATTTGAAGCTGATGAAAACTAGTGATTTGTGACATTTCATCCATAGATTCTAAATACATATTTTTTCAATTTTTTTGGAAATAGATTGCACTTATTTTTCCATCTCCTTCAAAAACTTATTTTTTGTTTGAAGTTTCAATTTTTATTTTTTTTTGAATTTAGATTTGTAACTACGATATCTAGCACTTTCATTTGGTTTTATAGTGTTTTATTGAATATTTTTTCCTTAATCAAGTTTCAAAGTCAAACCAATTACAATTCAGAGATAGGCAGACCGTATACAACATAAATTTTTCCGTATGTATAGAAATTCAATTTTATTTTTTTAATGGATCAAGGACATCAATAACCAGCCTGAACATATTTTTCAAAAAATTATTTTGATAATATGTTATTTTTCCACATCTGCAGAACAAAGAGCTTGTTTTTCGGTGAAAAACCTATGTTTAATAAAAAGGGAAAAATACATACATAATGAAACCAAAACATATTAAAATTATATTCATTGGATAGCTTGTTCTGAGGACTACCATGATCAATTAAAATAAATTTTAAATGAATTCATTTGATCCTCCAAAAGGTAAATCAAAAGTCATTTTTTATCAGCATTTTGATAGGTGTAAAGGAGACTCCGTTGTAGGTATGGTTTAAAACTAGCGAGGTTCTATCCAAGGGGGTTTGATCTAACGTGGTTTGACCAAACCCTCTTCAATTGAAATCCTTAAAGTGGAACTTGTTAAGGCTTAAATCATTATATTTTCTAGAAATATGTGATTTCAGCAAAAATTGGAATCTCCCAAAAATTGTAAACTAGCTTTGTGGGATCACCCTTACCTTGATTCAGCCTTGTAATCTTGCAATTCAACAATAACCTAATGGTGTTTTACTAAGGTATTGTGAAGTGTTGTAATGCATTTCCTCACTTTTTTGAGACCCTTTCAACATAATTCACCTAAATAATACATTATTATACCTTCCTAAGCCTTAAGACAAATTGTTGTAAAGTGTTGTGTTGCATTTTCACACCTATCTAGGCTTATCACCCCTAAATTAACCCTTTTTCTATGCTAATTTTCCCATTTAATGCATCTATAGTCCCGAAATAAGTGTGTTTTGGGAGGCAAAAATAATTAACTTCATTAAACACAAATTAATTCCCGACCACCACTTAAATTTTCCCAAGTGGACTAGGTCACCACTTTGGGTGACCTAGTCCCTTTAGGCATAAATTTCAAATTTTAAATAAAATTTAATGGGGATCTTACCTCCCAAACCCTAGGGTTAGCCTATTAGGTTGCATTTCTAGAAAATTAGGGTTTCACATGTACAAATACGGGTTTTCACATTCATTTTTCTCTCTCCCTAGCTCATTTTTACATCTCTTCTCAAGTGCTCAAGCATCCAAGACTTCACAAGAAAACAAACAAGCATTGGGGTTTACGAGCTATCTCCATTGGAGCTTCTCTTGCATGTTGCAGACCAACATCACAAAGGTTTGATAATTGTTTCCATCAAGTTCATCATTTAAGCTTGCATTCCTTTGTTTTCATCTCATTTGGGTTTAATTACGTACAAATGGGTTTGACTTAGGCAAAACCCTATTTCCTAACCCTATTAATCTTTTGGTTTTTGCATCTAATTGAAAGTTTTTATGTAGGTTTGGTGAAGTGCAAAGTGTTTCAAGAAGTACCAACATTATCCTCAAGTCACATCCAAGCATCAAACCCTAGGAAGGAGAAAGAGACAAGTTGTAGGTCACTTTCAAGAGTTCTAGACATAGGTTGCTGCAAAAAAGGGAAACATCACATGCGACCCACATAATCAAGGCCTAATTCATTAGAAAGCCACAAGATGACTAGGTCACCCCTACTGGCGACCTTGTCCTTGGGCTAGGCTTGGAAAAGGGTTTTTACATTTTTGGGCACCAATTTCCCCAAAACCTATTTTGGCAAAGTTTCTCAGTTGGAGGACTAGGTCACCCCACTTGGTGTAAGTGTCCTGCTATTTTCAGAAATTTTCTAAAGGCTTCTGGGAGCATTCACGGTCTTCAACATCACTTTTCCAGGTAGACATCTTCTGTCCTCCTCTGTTATTTTTTAGAATATACACATTTCGGTCATTTTAGAGTAGTTTGGGATTAGTTCAGTTTTGTTTATTCACATTGCATACATTTAGATTAATATCATTTTGCTTTAAGTTCTAGCCACACATCACACACACTTCTCACAACCTTCATCATATTGGTCCTCCCTTCCTTTGAATGAACCTACCCATAAACATATCAACATAGACGAAAGAGTGTCATTCGTAACCAAGTTCACTTAGGGTGTAAAACCCTAAGAGCCTAGTAAGGGAATCCTCTTTCCCTTGTAAGCATATGGTTTTGGGTGTTCACTTCCTTAATCTCAAGACTTATTTTTTCTACATGCTTAACAATATCTTTAAATTATTACATTATTGCATATATCTCATCATTAGCCTTCTCTATCCCATATCTAATACTAGATGTGTGCATAACCATTGTAAGGAATTTAACTCAACATCTTAATTACATATTAATTTCATGAGACTTGTCTAAATAGGTAAAGTACTCAATGGCTTATATACTCATTTAAAGGACAGATCATCAATTATTGAGAAATTGCATGTTGTATAAAGAAATAAAAAATAATATTTTGCAATACTAAAAAGACAAAAATTATGGTTTGCAATAGTAGAGACAACACTCACATGGCTTCATTATTACATGAAACCATATAAAATATATTTGATTATTCTTTAAAATTTTCACATCTATTCTAACAATGCCACACATATATTAGATATAAGATGTAGTATCTATAACATAGCCAAATCTCATGCAATTTGTACAATGGATTTATCACACATATATTAAATGTAATTATATTATGGATACTACATTTTATATCTAATATATGTGTGGCAATCTTATTTATTTTGAGGTTCATGCATCAGTGTCTTTTTAGCTATTTTTCATATTTCAGATTAACCTTATTCCTTGATGTGTAATCTTCCCCCTCTCTCTCCCCTCTTTCATTTTAGCTTGTCTTGGTCTGCAATAAATCATTTCTTCATTCTCATCTCTCTATCATCTTGATTTATGAAAAAATACCCACACAATCAAATCCAAAAAAAATTTGAAAAATATTACAAGACACAAACACACACAATATCTATACATAAAATATTACTTCATGGATTTCAATGTCACTAAGCTTTAACTCAACTAAATATTCCATCAATATTATTGTATCCTTCCCTTTTTCTTATAAAGCGCTTTTCCTTTTTGGCTTACCCAGTAGACCAACCTACACATGATTATGATAGGTTCTAAACCTTGTCCCTAAATTCTTTGATAATACTTATACTACTTTCTTAATTTATTTAGACTTGAATTTCATTGACTGAGTTGCCAGCGGTACTAACTTCTTAAATACGTTTTTCTAGGATTCTCATTCTATCGTTGAAATGATAGCATTCCATCAACTATAGTTCGTGTGAATGTTTTGACATTTTTCAATTGACCTTTCTTCTAGTAATGTGCTAGGATGGTGATTCTACCACTTTCTTGGCATCTCGCCATTTTTTAATGTTATTTATTTCCCTTTGTTTATCTAATCATTTGTCCAGTTCAAGCTATTTATGAATTTTCTCCATAACTTTTTTATCTTATTTATTTTGTGTGCACTTTCTTTGTTTTATATCTAGCTACTTATATGGGCAATGGAAGTTTTCTTGGTATCATAGTAGTCAACAATTAAATTCTTAATTTTTTTTTATATTGATTCATTTGTACATCACCACTAGTTTTTAATAGAACTCTACGAAATAGAATTACCTCTTTTGATTTAGTTTGTTCCTATATACATCAACAATAATTACACATTTAAAAAAAATAGATCAAAGCATAAAGAATAAAATTTATATATAAACTTAAAACATAATTCTATATAAATAACAATGTATTAATAAAATTTGAAAAACAAATATTTTTTAACCTAAATTTGTATCTTATATAAACTAAAAAACCTAAAAAAATAACTTTAATCTAATAATCATGAATCTAAAACACAAATCTAAAACTCAACAATAAAAAATCAGAACCTTTATTATATAATTATTCAAAAATAAATAAATTAAAATAATATTTTATCTAACACAAACATTAAATCCCAATTAATTTTAAATTTATTTATTAATTTAAATAAAAAACAAAATTTCTATGAAGTTTAATTCATATCATTTAAATTTAAAGAACAAAATCAGAACTATATTTTATTTTATGTGTATCTTCTTCCACCAGTAATTGTAATCATTCGTTTAACGTGAAAAAGATGAGTCCTTTTAACATAATACGCATTGGAAATACTCGTAGTCACGCAGAGTTTTGGCTTCATGTTTCCTGCATTTTTAAAACTTTTAGCTTGAAATTAATTGGAGGCCTACTTTATTAAACCATCGCACAAACTTGATGACATTGAATTATTAATGAACTGCACTGTACTCGGGAATCTCCTAAATAAGTACGAACTTGAAAATTCCGAGTCATTATTTTCGTTTGTTTTATTTTAATTTTTTTTAAGTTATTTTCGTTTCTTCAATCTTTCTTAAAATTATTGGTTGTCTTCATCATGTGTATTATTTTAAGTTTTTAAAATTTAATTTATTATAATTATTGATTTTTTTTAAATTTCTTCCTTTCTAATTTCGTTTCTTCAATCTTTCTTAAAATTATTGGTTGTCTTCATCATGTGTATTATTTTAAGTTTTTAAAATTTAATTTATTATAATTATTGATTTTTTTTTAAATTTCTGTCTTTTTAATTCTTATAAAATCTATTATTTCTGTGTTAATTGAATTGAATATTGAATGACAATGTTTTCCTTAAATGTGATTCTCCATTAGCGTTCATTATTTATAAATTTGGTAATAGAAAATTATACATTTTCTACATAATTAGTTAGTAGAGAAGATTTGGTCATTCAGTAATGAATGCTTATTTGTTTTCATAAAAGTCTGTATATTATTATTTTGAATAATTTTGTTTACACATCATTAGATTGTTTAAGATTTAGTTGTAATAAAGATACAAAATAATCTATTTTGAAAATCATGAAAATAATTTTAGATATTATTTTATGTATCAATATAAATTTCTAAAGAGGAATTCTTAAATAAATTAGATTGCAATGCTACTAGATTTGCCTCTTTTCTAAAAATATATATTTTTATTTTCAACATCTATATGTATTTTAAATATATCTATCATACATAGTTATTTCAATCTAGAAAAATAACAGTAAATTATTATTAGTAGATCTAAACAATTTCTACTAAAAAAGTCACTCATTTACATACATTATGAAAGACAACAAAATTTATAAATAAAAAACTTATTTAATGATGGAGATCAATCACATAATACATATTACTACTTTAGCTTTCAAGCAGTCATCATTCAATTTCCATTGATTTTTTCATTTACTTTTTTGCAGTGTGCAACATGACTCTTGTATTCAACAACATCAAAATACAATTTCCATTGATTTTTTTGATTTAGTTTTTGTAGTATGCAGCATGACTCTTGTATTCAACAACATCAAAATATAGTCCTAAGAGATCATAGAATCAAATAATGTGAAAAATCATGTTTGTGTTATAAATTTGTGATTGAATACAAAGTTATATCCTCTAAAATTGAGGTTGGTTGATCAATAAACTTTAATTATCTTTGAATGGTCATACATCATCAATTTCAATCAATCTAAATGTATCTTCTTCATTTTTTGAAATTATTTTAATTTGTAAATGAGTTACCCTATTTTAAAGGTGTGTTCTTAAACATCACAATTTATAGATTTGTGACATTTTACATTCAAGATGTCCACCTATTCTTAGTTCTCTCAATTAGTCTTTCCATTCAAAATTTAAATGCAGAATATAGTAGGCCTTTCATGCCTTGGTTTGTTAATTTCTTATAAACGCATTAAAGTTGTGAAAAATCTTTTTTTAATATGTATATGCTATTTTTGGGTCTATACCAATAATCTCATTAATTGTTTTATTTTTGGGTCTATATTAATGTTCCCTATTTTTGCATAATTTTCCATGTTGATGCAATAATATGAAATCTTATTTGGGTTTAAAGCTTCAATTAAAATAATAAACAATTATTTCTAAATCTCTACAATCATTCATCTATGTGTGGTCATGGGGCCCTCTTGATCATTGATTCCTAGTAAAACATTTCAACTAGAAACCATATCCACTGTACAAGGTGTCATTGTCTGTTTCAACATTTTGTTCACATTTTCATTGCACACACATTCATGTCAATGTTTTGTCATTTCAAATTTGATATTTTCTTAATCTTTATTGGTCTCGTTTCTACTTCTAGAGACAAAGAATGTGCCAATTGAAGAAATGATCTAGAGAAAGTCTAGAAACCAACTATGCTATTTGAAGGCATATTATTTCTAGTGGGAGTGGTGTTGAACACAAACTCTAATTCTAGTTGGTGCTATCTGAGCATAATTCTACCAATGATAAGCATGAAAAGATCTTGACCTATCATGTTCAACACCACTCTCACTAGAAAAAATATGCCTACAAATTTAAGTTGCAAGCATTTTTTTTTTGGACTCCCACCAGAAAAAATATGCCTACAAATTTGCATGCATATTTTTTCTAGTGGGAGTGATGTTGAACACAGTAGCCCAAGTTCTTGCCATGCTTATCATTAGTAGAATTATGTTGGGATATGTAGTTGGATTTTCTGATTAGGTGGTTCCTCTTTTCCTCTCAAATATAGCTCTAACCTAAATTAGAGTAGGTGTTCTAAAACTGAGCCTAAAATCCAAAATTGCTAAGTAGCAAATATAATTGGAGGTTGGGGGCAAAGGAGGTTGGAGGACATTCAACATCCTCTCATTAGTCAGTAACGATGAAGTCATCCTCTTATTAGTCATTAGCGATGAAGTCATCTTTTATATTAGTGGCATTTTATTTTATTTGTATTTGTGTATGAGTTATTTCGTAATATACTTCCTCTTGGTGAAAAATATTATAGTGAAGAAAAGCATTAGTGTAATGCAGATCATGGATCTTCAAATGGTTAGTGGTAATCTATAAAATTATATGAGGTGAACAGATGAGCGTGGTCCTATTCACAATTAGGTTTGTCGTAAACTTGTGTGAAAACCATAAAAAGTTGATGAGAGGTTCATTTCATTTGAATCAAGATCATGAGTCACAAGAGTTGGCTTAGTGCAGTTGTAAGTGTTAAATTTTGGAAGGAGGAGAATATGGACATCACCGATATTGTATACAGTTGTATAGGAGAACAACCAGCTATAGATATCCTCTGACTATCGGACTTCTTGGAGGTGTGATTGACTGGTCATGAATTCAGTAGAAGTGAAATTGAGATAAGTTCTTGTATGTAGGTGTTCATGTACAACAATATCTAGATAGTAGTATGTAGACCTAAAGTATGCATAGGCATATGGTTCTATTTCAAACTTGTGTGATGTTCTTTCTCCCCATATTCACATTAAGAGGGGGTGTTAGAGATTAGTGTTCAGATATTTAAACTAGCATTATAAGTATGTGTAAAAAATATTAAGATTTTGAGAAACAACTTAATATTATTATTAGCATCATTTATTAGAATATTATTGTATTTGATAATACAAGATTGCATTACAAGTTCTTAGAACAACTTGTTGAATTAAAAGAGTGGTTATAAGAGGTTATATTAGTTTTCTTATAATTTAAGGTATAACACTCCTTTAAATATGTAGTAACTTATTGAATGAAAATGTGGAATAATAAGTTAATATGTTTGTTTGTAACAAATTGCAATTGAATTTTAATAGAACATTGTTAAGAATTTAAGCTCACCAAAATGACCATCATCTAACCATAAACATAAATGACCATAGCGTTTCATCCTTTCTTAATTAATTGGAGGCCTACTTTATTAAACCATCACATGAATTTGATGAAATTGAATTATAAATTAACTGCACTGTACTTGGGAATCTCCTAAATAAGGAAGAGCTTGAAAAATGTGGCTTGCAATTATATGACTTCGGCATCAATTATATAATTGAATAGCCACAAAGAAGCTTTCACAGTGTTTCATAATGATCAAGCATAGGGGATTTATAGTGTTACAAATATTGGTATAGGAAGTGTTGCAAAAAAAATGTATATGTAGTATTTTGGTAATAAAGCCAACAAAAGGATTCAATTAAACACCATGCATTATTTTCATTGGTTTTATTTTTAGTTTCAGTTCATTAATCTTCACTACTAGTTTAAAATATTTAATTTATTATAATTATTGATGTGTCTTTTTATTTCTTATAAAATTTATTATTTGTATTTAGATTTGTGTAAACTCTATAAGATTAACAATTTTATTTATGGGAATCTTAATTTAGTTGGAACATTTGTAGTGATTTGATACACATGTATCTTGACCACTATTTGATATTTAAATGATTTAACTATTTCATATTTAATGCTAATTTAATAAGTATAAATTGAAAAGGGTGTTGTATCCTAGAAACCTATCATATTACTAATAAAAAAACATCATTAAATACTTAAAACTGAAACAATGACATTATTGATGGATGATTGAAAATAAAAAAAGAATAATAAGTTGTAGCATCTATATCCATCTTTTGGAGAATAGATTATAAGTATCACTTACACCTTTAAAATAAATCTTGAAAAATTGTAATGAAATTTGTATTTTTCTTGTGCTAATGTAAGCAAATATTGAGTGAGAATATTTCTCTTATATGTGATTCTCTATTAGTTTATCTTTTTCAAATCAAATTATGTGAAATATAAATTTGCTAATAGAAAATTACAAAAAAAAATCTACAATAAATAGTTAGTAGAGAAGAGTTGATCATTGAATAATGAATGTTTACTTGTTTTCATAAAATTTCTGATATTATTAGACCGAGAGGCGTTCCTACAGTGGCATCACAACCACAACCAAATCCATGTACATTCGAAATGCATGGATAGAAATTGACAGGTATTGCTGGCAGTCGAGCATTAGAAATGGAATGGAATGGAGCGAAGCTGTAATGGATGGAAGTTGAAGAGGATTGAAGTGGAATAGTTATATCTGATGTAACATTTTTTAGAAATTTCACCTTCATTTACCGCTCCATTCACCATTGCTTCCTCTCCACTCGCCATTTACCTCCATTTATCGCTCCACTCACCATTTCAGCTTCATGCATTTTATCTTCAGTTTAGCTCTTTGTTGGCCATTTCTCAATGGTAGTAGCGATTTGTCAACAGCAGGAGATTTTTGTATGACATTTCTTTAACTCACCATGTCTTCTATGCCTGGTTGAATGTATGCAATGGTTATTGTTTCATCAATGTTCCCCTATCATTGTAGATTATGATTGTTGTTTTCATTAGCGTTCCCTTATAATTGTAGATTATGATTGTTGTTTACAAAATAGCTTTCCTTTTAAATTCAAATCTAAAAGTTCAATGTCTTTCTTGATTATTTTGAATATGAAGGCAGTATTTGTTTTGGTTGGAGAAATTCGCTGCATCTTGTGATATGTTCTCTATCTTCGTCTTTGTATGCCAGACATCATTGCAGGTGAGTTCAACTTTTACTTTCTTTATAGAGCTCGGTTCTCGAACTTAGCAACTAAAAATCAAGTAGCCCATGTAATAGTCTGAAGTTTTTTGGATGCTCATACTGACTTCAATCTGTTTTGAACTATTAAATGTGTTTGAATACAATAAAATATAAATGACCCTCAATCAACATCTATACTTCCATTTTTACTTTATACTTCCACTTCAATTCAATTATTAGTGTATTTATAAATTATATAAGATAAAAGTGCATATCTTCTCTTTCTTATGGAATCATCTTAAACATATTTAAGACATAACTCAAGTACATAATTTAATTCTTTTAATATGTTCATTAACCCAAACTTGAACCAAGACTCTCGTATACAAAATTATCTATTTCATAACCTATTTAACACTCACAAATAAAGTTTCTAATGTTGAGGAAAGGAACATCTTACATACATGTGATGTCATATTTATGCAATCCAAATACACACTAGGTAGAGTTTTTTTTTTTAAGAAATACCTTAATACTAAGCCTTGATCTAATTGAACTATAACACTAACCTTGGTCTTAATTGGATCCTAACCCTAACACTAACCCTATCCCTAACCCTATTTGAACTAACTCTAGATTTATCATAGAATCTTAATCCTAACCCTAATGCCAATTGAACCGTAATCGATAAACCTAATTGATCACTTACCCTAATTGAATTTTAAAAGGGAATGATTTGTTATATTATGACAAGTTATCTATTGAAATTTAATGGGCTGGTTCATTAAATTTATTTAAGTAATAATTTCCAAATAAATATATTATTTTTAAGATAAGATTAAAAAAATGTTAAATTACTTGACATAAAAAAAAGTTTGTAAAATTTAGAAAATTAAGTATGAAACAACATATCTTTTGAGATTTATTTAAGTAATCTTTTCTAATAAAAATATTATTATTTATAAAAATACTACATATAAAAGGAAGTTTATAAAATTTATAAGATTAAGAAAGAAATTTCTTAAATCTACTATTACATATAAAACTAAGTTTATATATTGATATACTTAAAATTAAGAAAAAATGAAAAATATTTAAAAAAATATATTCTTTGATTCAATGTAAAATATTTTTTAATATTAGAATGGAAATAAAATTCTAAAGGAATGAAAAATAATTGAAAAATTCTAAATAAATTAATGTATTTAAAATAAAAATTAAATTAAATTAAATTGTAAAAGACTACACATAAAAAGAAGTTTCTAAAATTTATAAGATTAAGTAAGAAACAACTTTCTTAAATTTACTACTGAATATAAAACTAAGTTTCTATATTGATATATCTAAAATTTTAAAAATATTGAAAAACCTTTTTAAAAAATATATTCTTTGATTCGATGTAAAATATTTTTCTAATATTAGAATGAAAATAAAATTATAAAGGAATGAAAAATAATTGTTCATTTTAAAAATTCTAAATAAATTAATGTGTTTAAAATTAAAAAAATTAAAATTAAATTAAAAAATATTCTAAATTTATTATTACATATAAAAATATGTTTCTAAATTAATATATTTAAAACATAAAAAAATGCAATATTTTTTAAAACATTGAAAATATTTCAAAAAGGGAAAATCATTAATATTCAATTTTATTCAAAATTAAATATTATAAATGAAGATTTAATTGTATAAAAATATAACAACTTAAATATATAGTCTAATATAAGGTATTTCATAATAAGATCGCATCTAAAATCAATTTAAAACTAGCAATCACACTTTGGTGTGAAATGGGTATGTGGAAGATATGTGAAAGGTAAATTAGAGAAAATTTTGGTCTATTTTTTGCATACATTTGTGCAGTAATTATGAGATCAATTAGTAGTCCATTTATAAAATGATGTTTGTGCAATAAAGGTCTCAAATTTCAATAGAAAAGTGACAAATTCAAATCAATTATGCATCCACTTAGAAGGATCTATACACAACTAAAACAAAACATCTAAATTAGGAAGAGAGAGGGAGAGAGAGAGGGAGAGGTAGAGATGGAAAGAGGGAGAGATATAGGGGGGAGAGAGAGAGAGACAAAAGGGTAAGGAGATAGAGATAGAGATGGAAATGAAAATATAAATGGAAATGGAGATGGAGATGGGGTTATAGTCCAACTAAGATTAGGGTTAGTGTTACAATTATAATAAGAGTTAAGATTCAATTACGGTTTTGATTAGGGTTTATATTAAATTAGGGTAAGGGTTCAACTTGTCTTAGGATTAGTATTCAATTATAATTAAAGTTAGGTTGGGGTTATGCTTAATTTAGGGTTAGGGTTAGGTTTTAATTATGATTACAATTAGAATTAAGGTATTTATTGTAAGTATGATTATGAATAGGGCTAGAATTATCGTTAAGGTCATAATTTGGATTAGCATTACAAGTAGGACAAGGTATAAGATTATAATTCTAATTGTAACACTAAAACTACCACTATTTTTTAATCAACCTAAATCTATAACTAACACTAATTCTAATTATAACCCTAATCCTAATTATTGCTGGTTTTTCTTAGATTTGGGGTTTTCCAGGGTAAATCACTGTGTTGTGATTGTGTTCTTGTTCATGCTTGATTTGTTTTTTTGTTTTTATTCTTCATCTGGTTCCTAACAAGTGGTATAAGAGCAAGGTTTTGTTATTTTTTTTTGCTTGCATGTGTAGGTTTGTGAGTTGCATGTACTTGCATGTGTGCTGAATGTACTTGCATGGAATCGCATGTGGCTTGCATGTGCTTGCATGTTGATGCATGTAAGGTTTTTTGGTGTTTAAGGTTCTGAGTATTTCTTCCATGATTTTTTCTTAGCCTTAAAAACTTGAGGAAGTTTGAAGGAATCATATGAAGATTGAACTTTGGAGAAGTATTGAGCAATCTGACAGATGCATTGATGAAGAAAGTATAATGGGAGAAGTTCGAGCATGTGTGCAGCTAGAATGTTAACGAAGCGATGTGGTGAATGCACTCATTCTAGTTGTGATTGGCTTTCAAGATGAATTTGAATTTCTCTCAATTTTGTCAAGACAAAAAGTTAAGAAATTATGTGTAAGATTAGTCATGGTTGAGCTATTGTAAGCATGTTGGTTGTAGCAAGAACAAGATTGTAATGGAGTTGTATGTAAATTTTTTTATATGCATATGGGCTGATGGCTTTAAGATCTGGTATGGCTTGCTTGATCCCTAAAAGGAAAGGCCTTGTATGTGCTTGTGGAAGGGGGGTTTGGTGCTAACCCCAAGACCAAGTTTAAAGGGGGGATTGTTGGGTTAAACTAGCTCTTGGGTTAGACTTAGTGAATTAACCATAAGTGGTTTTGAGCCCATGGTTTTGCATGTATGGAAGTTTATATAATGGTTTGGTGACTCCATTGTATGTGTGGTTGGTTGAAGCCTCCAGGCTCAGCCTGGTTGGGGTTGAGGGTTAATATGAAGATCTTCATTGCTAGTTTTTCCCTGATTTGGGGTTTTCCAGGGTAAATCACTGTGTTGTGATTGTGTTCTTGTTAATGCTTGATTTGTCTTTTTGTTTTTATTCTTCATCCGGTTCCTAACAAGTGGGAGACTCTCCCATCAAGATAATAGATATATAGTGGGATGCTTTATCAATTGTAAACTATGCAACTACCATTTTCCATATTTTCATTAGAAATTGTATATTATTACTACTTCAGTGTTATTTATGTATTTACACAAAAAAAAAATTGTGCAAGACTTAATTCATTGATCTATGCTGTAATTCCAGGTCATTATATACTATTAGATAACTAATATTCATGTGACAATAATAAAGATCAAGTCTCGAGGCCTTTAGGTTTATGCTCGAATTGCTCCCACAAATGAAAGCATTTAAGAATTTTTTAAAGAATTTTTATATGCTTTGAGCTAGACCTTCATAAGCAAATTTTTCATGTATTCATGTGTGTTCAAAATGTCAAATTTTTAGTTTTTCTTTTCTATTTTTTAATTGAATTGGGTAAAAATTTATCAAGAAATGGGAATATTTTTCTAGAGGGAGATCAATCTTGGTACATAATTTTTCTTATTAAAAAATAATTAGAATTGGCTTCTAGACATAGCAAAGTTAAATATTCTTGTGAGCAATATCACACCAATCTTCTTATATAGCCTTAAAAATGGAGCAATATTTTTCTTTGCTCTACCCTCCATATTGAGGATTATTCATCTATTAATGTATAATTTCATTGAGCCTCTATTGTTGTTAATATACATCCATATATACATGGAGGTATAAACCAACCTCTCATCCATCTTGAAATTACATTCAATTTCATTAATTTTAAATCTAAGTCATAGTTTACTTGTCCCATTTATTTATTTTCCATGAATTTTAATTCTAGAAACAATTTGTAACACAATTCATTTGCCTGGCCATGAACATCACAATTGCTACAATATTTTTTATTTTTTATTTTAAACAATAGTTGTAGCACTATGCTTTCCTTTTTATTTACTCTACCTTTCGTACTTAGAGTTGGAACTACATTGACAACTTTGTTTTAACTAATTTGGAGAGAGATAAACCCTTTTTCTTTTCTATCTCTATGTAATGGGCTTGAAACCAAGTATCAACAATGTCCTTAGCCATAATTATCAAAATAGTACTATGCAACATTTATATGTTTTTCATGAGTGTGTCATGATCCATCACATCTATTCGTATTTAGATTTCCTTCATGTAAAGTTTTGTTTTGTAGGTTTACAAACTATGTCTTTGTCCTTACCTCAAATACTATCAATCAATATAACTATCTTCTTCATAACAAATAGGATTAAAAAAATAATCAAAGTAATGAATTTATTTCAATTGTTGATTTTTTTTCATTTCCGAAGAATACACATGTAGCATTGAAAACTACCTAGATTCAATTTTAGAAACATTATTTTTTTCTCTTAAAAAGGTCATTCAAGGGTATGTGCAGGATCATGATGGGTCAAAAAATGGTGATATCTAAGTGATATGATGGCCCATGTGGCTAACTTTTCTTTGTACCCAAAATTGATGAAACGAAAAAGGTTTTTAAAGGAGATTCTTAACTTTCCACCAATATAAATTATGCTTTACTTTGAAATTAATAAATAATTATTATTCATTTTCTATTTGAATTATGACTAAAGTTCTGATTAATAGACTGATTGAAAAACATCTATATTTTTCAAATGATATCACATTTTTTGAATCTGAAACATGTGTCACATTCTATGCTTTGCATACTATAAGATTAAAAAAATAAATAAATTTCATGAAGTTTTGACCAAGTTAAGTGGTTAGACATACGAGTTTTTATATTTTTAAAAATTTGTAATAAAAAATTCATAATTAATTATTTACTTGGAAACAAATTACAAAAATATATGCATCACATTGGGACATGAGTCCCCTAGTTATATCTAAAATCTTAAAAAAAAATATTATCATTTTATTGTGGTTAGGGTGGTCAAGCAGACACTTCTTATTTTTTCCCTAAAATTTAAGTACTCCTCATTGAAATTTTAAATTTTCACTAAATAAATTTTTGTTTTTTTAAAATAAACCTAGTAGTTTAGAAACTACATTCAATTTTATATACATTCTATTCTTACGTATTTTCGAAATAATATAGATAACTTATTCAAATTTTTACGTCAAGTTGTCTAACTCTGATTTTATTGCCACTTAAAGACCTTATTTTTTCTCCACATACCTTCAAATTGTGGAATATATCTCTAATTGAACAAATTCAATGCTAAAATATTTTAACATAAATTTAACCCTCATATGGATTAATTCCCATCTTTCCCTCTACTCTAAACTTGGGTGGTATGTGGTTGCTTCTTCTTAGATTCTTGATTCTTTAACTCTTGATTCTTTAGATGGAGAAAGAAAGTCATTCAGACTAGAGAATACACCAATCAACTTGCTACATTCTCCACCAAATTGTCAAATACTTTTTCACCACCAAGAGACACTCTACCTTTCTTTTCAAGAGCCATATAATTTTGATTCGTTTATTCCACCTTGTTATGGAAAAATTCAAACAAAATTTTTTTGTCCTCTATCACAATCTAATTTTGTGAGGGACATATTGTTACAAAATTGTCACCTAAAAAGTCACACTACCTAAAAATCATATTGAAAACGACATAGACATATAACTATGCACTGATATGAGATAATTATGTGAGTGAATTCTTATGAATGCCCATAGATGATAAAATTAGTTCAATGGGAGTACAGAATACACCAATTAACTTGACGGCTACATCCTTCACCAACTTGTTGAATCTTTCTTCACCACAATGAGGCACTCTACCTTTGGTTTCAAGATCCTTTTGATTTTGAGTTTTTTATTTATTTTAATTTTTTCATTCTTTGAAATTGAATTTTAATGTCATTGGTACTTTGTATAGCTTTAAAAGGAAGTTATAAGATTTTTTTGAAGATGGGATTTAAGAAGTTTTCTTTACTCATGTAATCACAATTATTTTGTGGGTTCTTAGAATATAATATTCATTTTTTTATCATATTACTTGAAGCATTTTATAAAATTTTTAAAACATTGTGATTGATAATCAACATCTCTTGAATAATTATTTTTTCTTAAAAATAAACCTTGTTTTATGTAATATCTAATAGTAATGCATATGAGTTTTATAACTAATTCCTAATCACCATAAAATTTGGAATGATATTTGACATTTGATATTTCAGAATTTCAATGTGCTAACTTTGATATTCTTTTATGTGCATTGTTCATTTTCCTTCACACATTCTCATTTATTCACAACATAACTTTCTACTTAGCAGGTTGGAAAAGAATGGTTTTTTAAATACTTTTCTTAGCTCCTTCAAATTTGCTTGAACCACAATGAACATTTGAACAGATTTCACGGAAACTCATTGTCTCTCCAAAGAAGGTCCTGTCTCTTTCTCATCCAAATGAAGCTTGCACACCTGCACTGGCACCCATTCTTAGAAGACACCTACGTATGCCTCTGGCATGTATATGGGCACATGAATATAATAATAATATGTAAAAAAATTATTTATTGTCTCTTGTTAACAGTAGTGAACACTTTAAACAATGCAAATGTCTTACTACTTAAGTACATCAATTTACTTGTACCCTTTATGCATTAGTAAAACAACCTTAATGCTTTAACAATGCATGAATTTGTGCCTTATATGATTTTGTAAGAAAGAAGTCCAATATGGATTGTGTTTATCTAAGTGCTCTCTTAACGAAGGCTGCCAGCAACTTTCCACATGATGACATGAAACATTGTCCTCCCTTGACAATTTCCTAATCTTCTTATATATAAATTCATTCCTAATTATATATACAACTATTTGGTATGTGAAAGAGAAACAATTCACTTAAGAACTTTTTATTTTTTTCAAATCATTTTAAATAGTAAGTTTAGTTTAATAGAAGAATTTTTTTCATTTAATATGTTTAAATTTGAACTAAATAAGTAAATATAAAACAATAATAATATTTTGCATATATATAATATTTAAATATAATAAATATAAAGTGGATTATTCAAATGCAATATTTTACTGTCATACTTCATTTTTTGTTATGATTTGGTGTATGTAGTGGTGGAAAACCTATCTTTCCATGAAGATTTAAATAAATAAAATTACTTACCCAGGATCTTCCTTATAAAAGAAAATGGATAGTAAATTTGGGAATAGTTGAAATTTAGAAATGCATAGAGTTTATTTTTTCAATTACTTAGAAATGTGAGATGTCCATTCTATAGCTATTTGAAAGTTTTAATTTTACCTTTATATTTTATAAGATAATTTATTTCTATGTATTTAAATATACATTAATATTCTTTGTCATATATATATTAAAATTGATATTCTACAACTTCTATGATAAACAATAATTTGAAAGTTATAAAGTAATTAAAATAATTATAAAATAATTTCTAACTAAATAAAAAAATATAACTTTTAAATATTTAAGAAAAATAAATAAATCTTTAATAAATAATTTAAATAAACTAAAATAATTGTTCAATAATTTTAATATTATTAATTTAAGTATAAATTTTTCTTGTCTTAATGATAGATTCTTGAGTGTAATCTTAAATGTTCATGCAAAAAATTTACAATTAATACTAATATTTATATTTATAGTAAAAAATAAATAATAATTTAAATAAAATGTATTTATATTATATTATAATTGTATAGAGATAATTATGGGCTTGTAAGGATCCGCTTTGACTCCAAAGGACTGACTAGTATGGGGTGATTGGGGAATCGGGTTATGATTAGTTCCGATCCCACAAGATATTATAGGCTAAAACTTCCACTAAGGGACTTTCCAATAATACAAAGGATGGGACCTTTTCTATGAAACAAAGAAAAAATTTACAAAGGATGGGGTTCTTTTTATGAAACAAAGAAAAAATTTGACTCTAAAAACCATCGGAGATGTTGGATCAAGTGTCTCATGTATATTGGCTTTCAAGAACCATTGTAAAGCTTATTTTGCTTTTAGCCTTTCACCAAAAAAAATTATATAGACATAATTATTATAAACATTAATATTTATATTTGTATTCTATAGTTATTCAAATAAATAAAATAATATAAATAAAATAGAATAGTTATTTGTTTGATTTTTTTAAGAGAAGGATGTAATTTCTTTTGGAATCAAATAGAATAATCGTTCAATAAATAGTAGTTAAATAATTTTTTAGCTTCTTCATAATCATTCAGTTTGATCATTTAGGTGTTAGATTTATGGAAAGCCTCCTTCCATAGTTATCCTTTGGGCTTTAATATCAATTATTTCTTCTTTGAAATATTTTTGTATATTTTTCATTGATTCTTACTTAGTATATGTTATGATATCTCTATAGGCATCAATAATAATCACATGCTCAAAAAAATTGATCAAAACATCAAGAATAAAATTTGAATATGAATTCAAAATATAATTATATTTAAATAATAATATAATAAAAAATTTAAAAACAAATGATTGTTCACCTAAATTTATATTATATGTTAAAAAAACATTGAAAAATCACTTTAATCTAACAATAATGAATCTAAAATAATAATCTAAAAACCAATAATAAAAAATCTATGACCTTCATTAAATAATTATTTAAAAACAAACATTATTTTAATTAACAAAAATAATAATTCCCTTGAACTATGAGGGCCTCCCCTTCCGGTGTAGGAGGTGTTTTAATGTGGGTCATTTGACTGTGGATTGTCCTCTTGTCCCCCACAAGGGTGCTACATCTTGGTGGAAGGGCGCTCTATTGGACCACCTCACAGTGGACTTTTCTCTAGTTTCTTCTTCTGCTGAGGAGGAAGATCTCACTACTCCTCTCTCGACCTTCCCTTCTGAGGATCCACTTTCAGTTCAATCTGCTGACACTGCTTAGACTATCCGTTCTCCTGCTGTTGCTATCGATGCTTTGTCTATCCCGGTCGGCCCTTTGCAGCTTACCTCCTTGGTTCCTGTGGTTGGCTCGGTCTCTATTTCTCCATTGTCATCTCCTTCTTGGCTTGACGGCTCCTCTCCTGTGGTGTCAGGGGTGGAGCTACTCCTCTCTCTTTCCCCGTTGGTTCCTTGTTCTGAGCCCCCTTGGTCGGTTGTCCATAGGAAGAAGAAGGGTCTCCCCCATTTTGTTGTTGCTTCTCGACCCAGACTTGTGGAGCCAACCTTGACCCTAATGTTTCTGGGTTTGTTTAATTTCTTTGGGTTTCTACAGCTGTTAGTCATGTTGCTAGTTTTTCCTCTAGTTAAAGATTCTTCTTAAACTTTGTTTTCTTTTGGCCTTTGTGCCCAGTGTAAAGGTACAACACCCTGCTTAACTTTTCAAAAACAAAAATATTAATCCTAAACAGAAAATGAAAAAATATATATTTAAACTAATTCTACTAAGTTTAATTCATTTCATTTAAATTCAAAGAACAAAGTGAAGACTATAATTTATTTTATGCTTATCTTCTTCCACCAGTAATTCTAGTTATTCGTTTTAACATAGGCTTTTTGATTCATTATTAGACTTCATGCTTCCTGCATTGTCTTCTATTAAACTTTGAGCTCTAAATTAATTGGAGGCCTACTTTATTAAACCATCACATGAATTTGATGACATTGAAAAATTAATGGACTGCACTGTACTTGGGAATCTCCTAAATAAGGACGAGCTTGAAAAATGTGGCTTGCTGTTATGACTTCGGCATCAATTATATAATTCAGAATGATGAAGCATAGAGGATCTATAGTTTGAGAAATATTGGTATAGGAAGTGTTGGAAAAAAAATGTGTAAGTAGTTTTTTGGTATTATTTTTTGTTTATTTTATTTTTTCAACTTTCATTTAAATTATTGGTTGTTTTAAACATGTGTATTATTTTGAATTTTTAAAATTAAATTTATTATAATTATTGAAGTCTTTTTTACTTTTGTCTTCTTAATTTTTATAAATCTTATTATTTGTAAAGTTGTAAGATTGTAGATTTGTCTAAATTTTAGAAATTCAGTTATTTTTTTATTTTATTTCAATTTTTTTTTAAAATGTAATAGAAAATAATATATTTCTTGTGTTAATTTAAGAAAATATTGATTGAAAATATTATTCTTAAATGCGATTCTCTATTTGTTTTTTCTTTTTCAAAGCAAGTTATATGGAAAATAAAATATTCTTATAGAAAATTAAAAACATTTTTTTAGCCTAAGTAGTGAGTAGAGAAGAGTTGGCTATCCAATAATATAATTATGAATGTTTAAGAAATTTTAAAATTTTGTAAGGAAAAATAATAATTTTTTTTGCTGATTTAAGGAAATATTGAGTGAGAATGTTTCTCTTAAATGTGATTCTCTATTAATTTATCTTTTTCAAAACAAGTGATATGGAATATAAAAAATTCTTATAGAAAATTATAAACATATTTTTGCATAAGTAGCTAGTAGAGAAGAGTGGTCATCCAATAATATATTTATGAATGTTTACTTTGTTTTCATAAAAAAATCATATTATTTTTTTGAATAATTTTGTTTACAGATCATTAGATTGTGTAAGATCTAATTGTAATAAAAGACCAAGATAATCTATTTTGAAAATCATAAAATAATCTTAAATAATATTTTTATGCATCAATCTAAATTCTTTAGTCTAGATCTATCTTTAGTCTATAACCTATATATAACGTGAGATTTCAGCTTGAAACCTATCTCACGCCATATACTCTTTTTTTTTCCATTAAACATATATAACGTGAGGTTTCAGCTTGAAACCTATCTCACGCCATATACAACTCTATTTTTTTCCATTAAACAAGTTTCTTTCATTGATGTACAATGCTTTTCACCCATTTTATTAACTAAAGGTAGGTAAATAAAAAGTGAACTAAAGAAATTTGTCTTTGAATGAGCATATAAACTTTAGAATTCATATCTTTCTAGAAAACCAACATGACTATTATTCACAACTCACAAGCAAAACAACAAGCAACGATAAGAATGCAATTTACCTACTCCTTACAAAAAGCACAAAGCTTAGCATATTTGTCCTAGACCAAACAGGATAAGTAACCAGGTGCATCAAGACACCAAAAACTATCACTTCTGTTCTGATAGTTTTTCAAACACCTAAAGAACAGTTTGTACGCAACCTAATTTAGGGATTCCCACAATAGTGGTTTACATTTTTTGAGACATTATGTTTTTGCTAAAACCATATTTTTTAGAAAATATAATGATTTAAAACTTAAAAGTTTCATTTAAAAGATTCTATTTAAAAAGGGTTTGATCAAAACATCTTAGATCAAACCCCCTTAGCTAGAACCCCTCTAGTTTTAAACCATACTTGTAACGAATTCTCCTTTACGTCTATCAAAATGTTGATAAAAAACCATTTTTGATTTGCCCTTTGGGACATCAAATAAATTCATTTGAAATTTATTTTTTGTAAGTATGTATTCCTTATTATAAGCTTCTCAAAAAGTATAATTTTAAATATATTTAATTTGATTATTATATTTATTTTTTATTTCTTGTGAAAGTAGGTTTTTCATCGAAGGAGATGAAAAAAAATGCAATCTAATTCCAAAGAATTTTAAAAATATAAATTTAGAATCTATAGACAAAATGTCACAAATCACTAGTTTGCATCATCTCCAAATTCCTCATGATTTAGTAGCTATAAGTGTCTGAAAGTGAAAATTTTGTTAAAAAATATTAATTCAATATCCAATTTGACAAAAAATTGTAAACTAATATTGTGGAATCATCCTTAACATACATGTATATTAGAACATTCATAATAGAAACCTTTCCAAACAAACTCTAATAACATACCATGAATGATCTTGCCCTATGTCAGAAAGCCTGCATCCACAAATGAAAAAAGTAAAATGATCGATGGTGACAAAGGTGGGATTGGGCATGCACCTGATAAGATTCGACATCTCATCCATGTCCCCATGCTTTTCATAAGCTACAATCATATTATTCCATGCAATTACATATCTTTTTCTTAGGGGCATTCTATTAAACACTTGGTGGGCAATCTCAATAGAGCCACATTTGACATACATGCCCACAAGAGCAGTAGCCACACAAACATCCCACTAAAAAAAATAGTTGAGTATGTGAGAACGGATACACTTTCCCTTTTACAGACCACATGCCTCAAGAACAAACACAAAAGTTTGTTGAGAATAGTTTGCATTCGCATTTCATGATAAATAGCAATGGGTTTCTGCCCTTGCCTACTCCTCACATATTCTCTAATCACGACATTCCATTTAAAAACACACAATCGGAATAGGAAGATTACCCTCTAATTAATAAGGGGAAGAAGAGCTTAACTTTCAAACTTCATTCTTCTCTACAAACAGAAGCTTCATTCTTATTTGTAGTTGGGCTAATAAAGTGCAATTGCCAGGGAGTCCCGTTAACATAATTTACACACAATAATCTTTTCAGTGTGTTATTTCAAATCCATCTTTTCGAAATTTAAAGATTCCATATGCATGTTCATCTCCAAGCCTTGTTCCTATGCTTGAAAGTTTTCACTTTATTCCTTTTATCATATAATTATTTATTGTATGTTGAATAAATCTGGTTTTTTTTGGTTCATGAAAGTGTTGCAGTAAAATTTAAAAAAAAAAAAAAGTATTGCAAGGGAGTCAATGATGAATCGGTTAACTACCTAATCGTTGGGGAATTTTTATTTTTCCATAAATAGGAGGTGATTTAAAATCTTTGTGTTTTTGACTGAAATCAAATCATTTAACAAAATGTGTAAAAAATGGGGCAATTTGATTTGGTATTCGAAAATAAGGAGTCTATTTATTTTACAAACGTGTCAATTTTTTTTTTTGTTTTTTTTGTTTATTTTCGTTTGATAATTTTTAATTTGTTTTCAAAATTTCATGGTATTCATGATTTGGAAACATCTATTGTATCCCCATGCATATGTGGTGTAAAATAGATGGTTTTATTAGTGTCTTTTTTCTAAATAAATTTCACAATAATTGTAAAATTGCACCATAGACTGTTAAGGGAGTATATTGGCATCCACAATACTCAAGACAATGCCTCTAAAAATGAGCCAAAAATAATAAATTTTTTCGCACTATTAAGGGAGTAGACTGGTGTACTAGAGTCAAATCTATTTTGTTGTCACATTTAAAGTAGGGAGCTCTATGTTTACCTTAGGGAAATAAACCTAAATATTTTCTATTGAAACAAGTGTATTTTTATGTTACCATAACAAGAGAAGTAAATACTATTGATACAATTATGCCATAGGTATGAAAAATTAAAGCATATATGAAAGTGGAGATTGTTGTTTGTTGCTCAACTTGATATTCTTCAATTATGTTTAGTTACTTGTATTCATCTTTAAATGCATTGAAATGTATTTAAAAAACGTTTGGACAATAAAACATATTCTACACAATTGGAGAAAGCAATAA
The DNA here is from genome assembly GCA_007115665.2 of Sequoiadendron giganteum. NCBI lineage: Eukaryota > Viridiplantae > Streptophyta > Pinopsida > Cupressales > Cupressaceae > Sequoiadendron > Sequoiadendron giganteum. Next base: position 218,142,076 of record CM021100.1, read on the forward strand.
ATGGATAACAATGCATATGTGCATTTCAAACCTTCAATGCATTGCAAAGATGAATTAATTGACATTTTGGTATCGAAACAAACAAAATCTAGAGAAATAAAGTAAAATCAACAATATGAAATATTTGGTTTGACCCAACTTGCAAATAGTGGAACTATTTATATAGAAGTTTATGAACTTCTCTATTTGATAGGGTAAAAAATATCAATTTTGAATCATCATATACTAGTACTAAATTTTCAAAATCATTAGAGGTGATGAAGAGTACAATTCATTCCAACATCAAGAATTTGTGAAATGTTTTGGAATGCATCTATCAAAACAAAGAGAATTCTAAGAGTATTAAAAAAGGAACTGTTGATGCAAAATTTTGCATGTAGCAACAGTCTTATGAGAAACTTAGCTATTGGTGGACATTGTGCGCTAGCTAAGTGACCTCCAGAATTTTATCGAAGTCGACTCTTTGTTTAGTGGGAAGAAAAAAGTTAGAAAGATAGTGAGAATGTAAAAACTACACTATAGGCGATGCACCAAGATCATAGAAACCTTTTAACAGAGCACAGTACAAAATGCAAAGGCCCGAACCACCAAAATGTTGTTAATTAAGTTTCTTTCTCAAAAAAAATTATCACGTAAAAATACCCTCTAATTTGCATAATATAATCAAGCATAAATTTATCTAACACATAGGAGTCGAAGAAACATGATCTGTATTCATTGAGCGATGAAAGATTACAAAAGTTGTAGAACAGACATTCATACAAAAAGAAGATAACAACACAGACCAATAGTTCTAACAAATGCTTGGAAACAAAAAAGTTGAATTCATTTGGCACAGTCCGAAGTCTTCGAATTAAATGAAACTATTACAAAATTATTTCTTCCCAGTGATTGGGAGTTTTTACAAATTTAATCAACAACCTAAATAAAAGAAATATGGCCATATTTATTGGCTAGTCCACTGCTTGAAACGCACCAAGAGAAGGAAAAATGAGAGCAACGATTGACGGTACAAATCATCTCGAGCCGCCATAACAATTATCGATCACTCAAGGGCATGCCAATGAAGCCACGACAAGAAAAGGAAAACCAAGTAGCAGTAGGAACGAACATGTGACACCACAGGACAAAACACGGCAGCAGGCGAGTACAACAGGCATAATAGCAATTCCAAGGTAATTGGCGCAGCAACAACTGCCATGTGTCACGTAGACGGAGCCTGAAAAAAAAGGAACAACTAGAAAAAGGCTCTAAGAGGGAGCCACATGGAGGACTACGAGAAAAAGAAAGTACGAGGTGGGCCCAATTCAAAAAGCAGCAAAAGAGAGCCACATGGCATGCAGGTGGAGACTGCCAAAAAGCGAAGCGATAGAAAAGTGAAAAGCTTCTCGAAGAAGCCACGTGGAGCACTCCGAGGGTACTGAGCAATTGAAAAGGTAAGGTGCTACTGCAAAGTTAAAAAGAAAACCGCAAAGGCTTTGGCAGTTTTTTGTTGAACAGTTTGGCGACTCACAGGGGCATTTCGTTCACGAAATGAAGAACCCCAAAACTTTGGTTGAACATCCCAAAACTACTCACAACCTCGAAAGGGTGGCTTGGAGACTAGTCCAAACCTCATTCGATGGCGCAGAGAGAGATTGCAGATGCTTATGAGCTAGTCTGAGATCAATGATTGCTTTGAAAGGCAATCCACCCGATACCTTCGTTTCCAATTCCAATTGGAAGAAGAGTTGTGCCAGTTGATGCATGATTCCCTCAATTTCCTTGACGGTTGGAGATTGATCAAAAGTTTGGAAGACAAAAAGGTCCTGCTTCTTTTCTTTAGTCATATCAAAAATATGCTCCACACCCACTATCGCCTGATCCACAATGATGGGCGAAGGAAGACCGCGCTGAGTCAAAAAAGAAAAATTTTCCCACATGTTACTGGTAACTTGGTTCAATCGAGCTCTGCATTTTGCTAACTGTTGAATGACCTCATGCATAGATATGAGGCTACTTACACCCATAGACACCGTCTCTTGGTCATTGATGCCCACCCCACTTAATGCTTCATCTAAAGAAGTATACAACCTGCTCAATAAAATTCTAGCCTCTAGAACCTTGTCAGAAGTCAACTCCTAAACCTGCTGTATTGATTCAGTCACTGTTTTGCAAAGGCTAGCCACTTGCGCCATAAATTTTAAGGTGCGCTGAAGAGTAAGGCAGAAAGCCTTTAGCTTGTCCTAGTATGATGTATACAACTTTTTGGCAATTACCAACGAGTTCATCTGGGGAACAAGAGGTTGGATCCTTAAGGTAGCCAATTCTGGCTCTCTGCTGCTTAAAGTTGCCCTAAGCTCAGACAAGTTTCTATCCAATGTAGACATCTGCTCCCTTAGAGTAAAAAATTCTTTTTTTTTTCTGCCAGGGCCAATTCGACCCGTTTCGCCTTTTGAATTTCCAATTCTAGGTTGGCATTCATTTCATTAATTTTAGCATTAGTGTTCTCTCAGAGTTCCTTCATTCCCTCACTTAGCAGGTCAGACTCAGCGCAAAGTTTTTCCTCATTTGCTCGGCCCTGCTCGACCTCCAGCTGGAGAGTTAGAAGGATCTCTATGCTCAAATCCTATAATTCCTTGATCTTAATTTTGAAGGCACTCCTCTCTTTGTCCAAGCGACTTATTTCATTCTTTTGTGCTTTAAAATTGTTCACCCAAATGTCGATCTTTCCTTTGAGCTTAGCTATTTGGTCACTATTTTTTGGGTCTCCTCCATTAGCTCAACCTTATATCACGGATGGGCCTCCTGCAAGTCTAGTCCTATATCATTCAAAGAATAATCACTTGGTAGCATTTCTCCTACCGGTTTGATCACATTAGGAGTGATTTTTGCAAACAACAAGGAATTCTGACTTTCATTAAATACAGTTTGCAAGTGGGGCTCCACCTGCCTTGTTGTGTCTTTATGTCTTCTTTTGTTTATCCGGTTGGTGTAGGCGCTATTGTTTGCATCAACCTGTAAAAAATATTCCTGGGCTGGGATACCCAAGCCACCAGCGAAAGGGTATTTCTGAGGGACGGCCAACAGGAAAGATAACGTACTCAATGCATCAGAGATTTTTCTAGTCCTCACCCACCTCCGTGTTGATTTAGAAGAGTCGGCTGGCTCTGATGTTTGTGCATGTGACTCTTCCTCTTATGCAGGTTGCTTACCTGTATCCTTCTGATGCATTGGACTCTCGACAACGACAGGGGGATTTTGAGTTACCTCCTCAGATTCCGCGGCAACCTCCTCTCCTTTATAGTGTTGCATGGATGTTGAACGGTTCAGAGACCTTTCAATGTTCGGATGCTCATTCTCCCAAATATCATCAAATCTTTCATCAAGGGCTACCTTGTCATGAAGCTTACTCAATTGGGCGATCAACAAGGAGTTGATCTGCTGCTTTGGGTTGGCCTTCCCCATGATGTAATAAAAATTCAGCCATGGTGGTCGACCATCCTCAGTAGGCAGATACTCAAGGCTGACATATCTACTTAAATTTCCTTCCTCGACATTCCTCCGAAGGTCCCAAAATGGCTGGGGTGAATGTGGGATTTTGATGTTGACCCCTAATTAATTATTAATGAGGTTGTAATGCTAGGAATCATCTATTAATACCAACCCAAGCTGACCCAACTTTGAAAGTAGAATCACCAAGGTATCAATCTTCGAAGTCCTCTTCTTAATCAGGGACACGGATCCAAACATGATTGGCAGCAACAAATAGGAGGTTAAGTGTTTTCACCCCCAGTAATCATCGTCAAGGGTACATAGCTGCCTTATTGCCTTCAGGGCCAACTCTCTGTCGAAAAGTAAATGGGGAAGTCAGAAAGGCTCCCAGATGAAACCTGGTATGCAGAGAATGGTGAAATCCACACCAAAGAACCAATCACAGGGTGGTACCAGCTTTCCCAACCAAGACTTCTATCAGGGCGATATGTATTTTGAATAATTTTCGGATTCATTCATAGCCCCAACTCTAAGGGCTTTGGATAGAGTTGGCATCAACATGATCGAAGCTGATTTTAGGATATTAGGTATAAAGTTGAGGGTATATGGTATAGGGATGAGGGATGAGGTTTTAGTTTTTAGGGTTTAGGGTTTTAGGTATAAGGTTTTTGACATAACAGGGGTCCATATCGAAACTGATTTCCTTAGGCCACCCTCATAAAAAATAGACAGAGACATAGATGTTGAAAAGTAATCTAGGTTCTGGTGCAAAATCAAGTAAGCCAGGAAAGATGAATACCTGAACTTAGAGCCAACCCCAAAATCCTATAGCTGTTGCCAAATTCCATCACTAATAACTCTTGCAAAATATAGGAGCAGAGCCTCACGATTCCTCTTGAGCATAAAGTTGAGGCACATTTGAAACTCAAGAACATGTTTGTCTGAATCCAGACCACACACCAGTGCTAGCATAAAAGCAATAGAAGAAGACCCACCTTTTAGAGCCTTTAAATTAAAAGGGAGTTTGGGCAGTGCTGAATTACTTGTTGGCTGATTGATCTCAGAGTGATAAAACTATTGCACCTTTTGGAGTTCTCCCCACTTTTGCTGCATTCTTTTTACTTCAAAAATTGCAACCTCCTGGGTCAAGGGAAGCGTGACGCATAACATATCTTGAATAGCTTCAGGGCTAATGACTACCCTAAAATTTTTACCGTTGATTACCCCAGCATCTGCATCAAAGCTTGCCACGCATGCTCCCACAATTTATGGGCACAGGTGCACCAAAGGAGCCATGTACTTTGGAAGCCCACAGAACAAAAGATGCTTATTGTAAGGGTCCATTAGATGCTTTATTTTTTCACATGCGGCCTCCCAGAGGCTCTTAAGATTTTGAGATATCTGATGATCAAAGACGTTATCCCAATCCTCCACGACCAAAGTTTGATCTCTGTGAGGAACTGCGTTCAATATCCTTTGGTCCACGGGATGGGTTAAAGGCCAACAACGATTTGTGGGTATGCCTAGAGTGGCATAAGACTCTTGGTCATAGAGTTGCAGGTAGGGTGCTCTGTTCATTTGCTCGATTATAGTTGTTGGGGCCTAGATTTGTGATGGGTTCTCTATAATTTCAGCCATTTTTGATATTCGCAAGAACTTTTCTACAAACCTTCGCAAATGCCTTAGCTTTTTCCTAAAAATTTCTTTCCTCTTACGAATTCCTTAGCCACTTACTTTAAGTAACTTCTTGCAATAAATGTGTTTCTACATGCCTTAACCTGCCTTTTCGATCTTCAAGAAAAGTGGCTGAAAAGTGTATGTGCTAGCCATTCATACCAAGTTGCCATTATGCGTCACCAATTTTTATACGTGCGAAAGGATCGCCAACCAGCCAAATTGCTCCATCATTTAAGAGACAGCCTCTCGCATGTGACGAAACCTATTTTTTCTTGAAAGACGAATCAAGGCAACCTTGTAAACACCCCTTGCAGGCTATTCGGATTAACTGATTTCATTGAATGTACACGACATGTCACCCAACAACCTTTTCTCTAAGATTTTGTCTTGATTTGGATGGGATGACAACACTTTGTGCTGACACCTGGCCAGTCTCTAATGAATGTGGCAACTCAACAGAGCAAGTTGGAAATCGTATTTGTATATTCACATCACCTCGCACACTGCAACATTGAAAATCGAGGCTTCGCGACACACTTGGGCTCAGTCAATAATTATGGTTTCCATGGTTGGAAAACCTTAGCCAGTCTATGAATAAGACCCTTTTGCAACATTTCAAATTACAAAATCTTCTAGCCTTCCTAGCTTAGTAAGCTCTTCTTTCTTTACCAATTTTGTCCTCTAGCTCGAAGTAAACAACATGGAAACGCCAATAAGGCTTGTCTGCAAGACGAATCAAGCTATCTTTCTAGGAAAAATTAAATGTAGGCACTTAAAGTGCATGATAGGTGTGAAGAACCTGTTGTATGTGAAGGCAATCAAGTGGGTCCTGGGGAAAGACTGTGTGGAGTATGAGGAGCAGTACCGAGTGAATACTAGAATTTTCTCCCACTTTGTCGCCTCATTGCTAGACATTAGCATTTCCAAATGCAAAATCTTAAAGCTGACAAAGCGGGTCTTCCCTCGACACTACATCAGAGGCTTGTATCAAATTGTGCGCATAGCCCAATTTGGTCATGGGATCCCTTTTTTTTGCAACATTCGCCTACAACAACTGCATGGAGGACTTATTCCAACCAGGCCCTTCCTCCTTGGCTTCGAGCTGGAAACTCATGAGGAGAATCGTGCCAAAGTCTGTGCCAGTTTCTACTTATGTGTGTGCACTACATTGAACCATTCCAAATCTTCAGTGGTACGAATATTTTGAAAGAATGGTGTTCCCTAATCTCACGCCGCCTATTGCTATGATTTCTGGTCCTTCCCACTGATAACTTTGGGAATGAAGATAATCCCCATTTTTTTTTTTGTCTCTCAAGCTCCGCTCTATAGTGGACATATATAAATACTAATACAAGGCCTTTGGCCCCCCAAATATATTATAAATTTTTGGCTCTTATGAATATAATATATGTATTTTCAAAAAACTTAGCCCATTTAGAATATTTAATTTTATTTTTCTGCAACATTGTTGTTATTACGATGCACTGAGAATACCCAGAACTTAAAGCAGGAAAAATTAATTACATATTTATAATTTATAAGGCCTTAATAGATGCAGGATTAATAAAAAAAATTAAGATGTATTCCATTAACTGGAATACTCAGGGTGTTACTTTCCTCGTCTTCCAACTTGAAAGAGTTGAATTGTTTGCACTGTGTAATTTTGAAAGGCCCTTCCCAGAGGCTTTCAAACTTGCTGTGCTGATCGGGCTTTGCTCTACGCTCGTTGAACTTGAGCACCAAATCTTTGCATTGTAACCCTTGATTCGACGCCTTTTTGTAAAACCATTTCTTTACCACTTGTTGGCGGTTGTTCATCGCTTCAAGGGCCTACTCTCTTTTCTCTTGCACCTCAAGTAACTCGAAAAACCTCACTTCCATTGCTCCATTTTATTCAATTTCCAAAGATTTAAGAAACTGTAGGGCAAGAATTTCCATGGCAATAAGCAGCAATGCCTCCTTTCCATACACCATCTCATAAGGAGATGTCTTCAGTATCTGCTTGGGTGTGATTTAGTCTACCCACAATGCTATCTGGAGGTTCCTTTGCCATTCTTTTTGGTGTTTCGAGCCTATTTTCTTTATTAACCTTATGAGGTTTTTGTTAGTAGACTCTGTGAGGTCATTCCCCTAGGGGTGATAATTAGAAGAGGTTTTCAGGAAAACCCTGTACATCAATGTGAACTACTTCATCTGTGAGCTGAGGAATGCTTTGGCATTGTCATAAATGATTGTTTTAGGTGGGCCGAATCTGGCTACCAACTCCTCTAGGAAATTAACAATCTCCACCTCTGCTACATTTTTTAATGGCACTACCTCTGCCCACCTGGTGAAGTAATCCATAGCTTTCAATATCCACCTGTGTCTGACTAAGGAGAAAGGGTTAATCATCCCAATAAAATTGAAGCTCCATTGAGAAAAAGGTTCTTCCACTATTATAGGCCTTAATGGCATAGCATCATTCTTTCTCCTTCTGACGTGAAACTGACATTCATTGCAAGACCTAATCAGTAAGAATACATCATTAAAAAGTGTTGGCAAAAAATAACCAACACATATAACTTTAATCGTTGTAGTCCTTGCAAAAAAATATCCTCCAGTAGGGCTATTGTGGTATTGATCTAATATTTTCTTGGCCTGTTCCTCATTTACACATCTTAGTAGAATGCCATTAAAATTTCTTTTAAATAGGACACCCTCTAGGAGAACATAATTACTATTTTGCAAATGATAGAAATTGCTTTTGAAGGAAGAAAGATTGATCAGATATCTTCCTGTCTGCATGAAGTTTATTCTATCTTCTAGCCAGTCACCCTAAGAATTTTCTACGTTCAAAAACACAGGTTCCAGAGCCTCAATTTCTATCACTATTTCACTATTTTCCGTGAGGTATTCACACAATCCTTTTCCTTCGATAGTTTTAATAGGTCTGACCTCAATATCATATTCCAAGATCTTTGTGATCTAGTTAGCTCTCTTTTCCATGATTTCTCCCTCCATGATATACTCCCACACACTAGGATGTGGTACACAAACAATCACCTTGTTATATGATATCAAATGTCAAAAATTCTTAAGCCCTTTAACAATGGCAAAGGCTTGATTTTCTACAAAGTTGTACTTTACTTCATAATCTTTCAAGGTTCATGAATAGAAAGCAATAGGGGACTCCCTTTTCTCTTCATCATTCTTTTGCATAAGCATCGTGGCAATACTAATGCCATCACCAAAAACATACATATTAAAATCTTTTGACAAGTGAAGGTTTACCAACACAGGAGCAGAAGAAATAGCTTCCTTTATAAGCTCGAAAGCTTTTCTGGCTTCTACTCTCCATTTGAAAACTGGTCCTTCTTTAGCATCAGGGTAATAGGTCAAATAATACCTGCAAAATCTGCAATGAATCAGCTAATGAATTTGACCTTACCCAGGAAAGACTACACACCCTTCTTGTTGAGAGGTAATGGAAGTTCACAGATCGCATCAACTCTTTCCGGATCAATGGCAATGCCTTCTTTAGAGACAACATATCCCAATAGCTTCCCCTGGGGAACTCTAAACACACATTTCTTTGGATTTAAAGAAATCCTGAATTCTTAGCACTTCTGGAAGACAAGCTCCAAATGATCAAAATGATCATGAACAAATTTTGAAAATACTGTCAAATCATCTAGGTAGATGAGTATAGTTTTATGGATCAAATCCTTAAAAGCAATATCCATAGCCCTTTGAAAAGTGGATCCAGCATTCAAAAGTCCAAAAGGCATCTTGGTATATGCATAAGTCCCCCACTTCATGGTGAACGTTGTCTTGTGTTGATCCTCCTCCTTTACTTGAATCTACTTGTAGCCCAAAAAACCACCCAACATTGAAAACATTTCCGAGCTAGCTACAGTTTGCAGAATTACCTCCATTGAAGGAAGGGGTTAATGATCCTTTAACGATGCTCTATTCAAGTCACGAAAGTCTACGCACAGGTGTATGCCCCCATTTTTCTTTTGGATTGGCACTAGGTTTGACACCCAAGTGTTGTGCTTGATTGAAAACACTATTCAGGACGTGATCAATTTATTTAACTCTTGTGACATGAGAGATTTTATCTTGGTTCATAGGTCTCTACCTCTGACGAACTTGCTTTTCCCCTTCTAACAACTCAATTGTATGCTTGATGATTCTAGGATCATATCCCTTAAGATCATCATATGACTAGGCTACTCCACTCAGGTATTCCTCGCAGAAGTGTCTTAGTCTATCTTTATTCTTTCACGACACTTCTTTCCCAACTTTGAGCTTTCCATCTTCCCCGATATGCAAATTGGTGTAATCACCTTTCTCAGCCATGAGCTTCCTTTTGTCTCTTGTTGCATCATCAGAATCGAACATGCTCTCCAGAGTGACTAGGTCTCTTGGAATCTTGTTGGATTTCAGCTAGATAATTTGATCCCCGTAAGCTTCAGTGATCCTCAGTTGTAGCTGATCGGTGAATTCTCCAGATGACTGGAGAAATGATGTAATATGAGCATCGCTATCGAATACTTTCTAATCTTGATTGTTATCTAGAACAATGGGTCTTACAATTACCCTCACTACATTCTTATTTCTCAATAATTTAGAGGCCGGCTTGAACTAAGCACCGATACTTGCCATTTTGTTAGCTTCAGAATTCATTTCCCTTGGAATGGCCTGAATATTGAATACTTCAAAGTTGTCTATCAGATCCCACACTCTATGTCGATAGGATTGCATATGAATATTCTTAGCATCAGAAGTCCCATGGATCTGGTTACACACTAACTCCGAATCTCCGAACTCACATATCTGTTTGGCACCCATTTTCTCCCCAAGGCTCAAACCATGACAGGACTTTCATATTCTGCTTCGTTGTTCGAGCATGCGAACTGGAAGCGATACAACCTCAAGGTCTTTTTCTCGGAAGGGGATATCAAACAAATTCTAGCTCCAACTTCTACTTTACATCTTGCTCCATCAAAGTACAAAGTCCATAATTTTGAAGATTGTTCACCTCCAGGCGCCTTAGTGAATTTGGGCCTAATTTTCCCCTCTTCATGTATATCATAAGTTGTGAGGCCGGTTGCATGGTAATTCCAGAAAGGGTTCGTAACAATGAACTCTTTCAACAAATTTTCTTTGTCTTCTGTGTGGGAGCTAGTAGCCTCCTCTTCTTCACAAAATTCCACATTGAACCTCTCTATCTGAGTGATTGAAGTGTGTGCTACTTCAAAATTGAGCAGGGCCTCGTCAACAACATGTTCGGGATGCAAAATTTTTGACAATAGTTTCATTTTGGCTCCATGTTTGGTTCTCAGAATCAGGTGCAACCAGTCCAGTGCTAGATATCCTTCGACGTTTGCTATGAATTCCCGGGACGAACAAATTTCAAATAGAGGAGGAATGTCAATGAGAACAGTATCCTGATTCACAATGATACTAGGGCAAGCAAACAAGTCATAGGAAAACCCTTCATTAGCCTGACAATATCAACCTTATTTCCATCTAGCTGCATGATTCCTTTGTTTAGAGGCTCATATTTTAAACCCAAAGCATCAGCTACTTGTTTTGGCATGACAGTGGTACTAGCACTAGATTCAATCATACAATTGTGTAACAGCTTGTTGCCAACAATAAGTGTCAGAAAGAAAGGCTTAGGTTTAGGCTTACTTTCTTTTTTGGACTCGAGATTCTCCTCTAGTTGAATTGTTAGTACTTTATCTAGGTCGGGACCAGATACTTTCTCTTCATTAGATTGAGTAAGAACCTTCAGCTCATCTTCTCCTGACAAAGCCTTTTATAATAGTACCTTCTGCTCCAGAATAGCCAAGATGTCCCACAAAGAAGCATTGATAGATGACTTCTTCAATTGTTCCACCATGTTGAATTGCACTTTCGACTAGTGAGTCACAATTACTTGCTCTTTAGGTTTCATAGTTGACATTAGCTTCGCAGTCGGTGCATCTGGCTATTTGGCAACAACAAGAGTGATCGATAGAGCCTTCGCCTTCAAAGGAAGTGGACTCAGAGAGTTAGGAATAGCTGCCTTAGACTGTGGTGGGATTGGCAATAGGCCTACCACTGGGCTAGGCACTGGTTGTGATGTAGCATTGGTTGGCAAGGCTGTGAAATCTCTGATGAATCTATGCTTTGAGCATGTGTTGTAGTTAGATTGCACTCTGGGTACTTGATCTGTAGGGAAGTCATTTGGAAATGCCGATTCTTCTCCTTCCATCCAATAAAAGAGAGCCTAGTCTGGAACAATGTCTGATTCCTATTGGATGGAAATCCCTTGCATTTGAGTGGCAAGGTCAACATTATCCATCTGTTGAGAGGCATATGATTGGTTGTTGGGATCAGGTGAGTCGCTTTGGCTACATTAGTCCGCGATCTTTTCTTGCAAGTTTCCCCGTGGACAATTTCCTGGCATGTGTGCATCATTGCAAGGAAAACACCATGAATTGACATATTTAGCTAAGTTGTTTTGTCCAACCACTAGATCTTTATTTGAACTAGGATGAACAGTCTGCATCAGCAGGGTTACCGTTACCATCTGGTTACTTGTCTCAGTTGAAGCATTACTGCTCAACTTATCTTGCCACTGATTCGATTGATACCGAGCTTTTCTGCCTTGGTAATTCTAGTATGCCAGCTTTTGATAGTTGTATTGCTGTTGCTTTAAAGTGGTCAATTCATTAGTCATGGCCTGCATTTGTTCTCTCATTTCATTCATCTTGGTAGACATGGGATTAGGGATAGGAGCTACTATTGGGGTTGCCATCAGGGTTGTGCTCGGAACACTTCTGGGATAGATGTACATAGATTGGGGAGGAGCCGTAGGCATGCTGGTGGAAGGAACTTTGGCCTCTGCAACATTGCACTTGGGAAACAATGGCATGATGGGTCTTAGTGCTAACTTTCTTGCAACGATCATATTATTTTCTACAGTGACAACGAAGGTATAAGCATGAGGAAGAGTTTCTCCATCCAGAGCTTGCAACATCATGGAGATATCGACATTGATCGACTTTAGGTAGAACATGAACGCTAGATCTGGAGGTGGTCAGCTACCAACAAGCACTCTCTACCAGCTTGAATGGAACCTCATATTGAAATCAGGCAAAGCTTCATGAGGAGCTCGCTTTATATTTTCCAGTTGATGCTTCAACGAAGATTTGTCACAGCGTTTGAGAAATGCTCGTAAAATGGGGTTCCAAGCTGGTCCCAAGTAACAATAATACTATCTTGTAAAGTCCTGTACCAATTTAGCGCCTTTCCTCAGAAGGAGGCGGCTAACAATCTGAGGGCTACATTTTCGTTCGATATGCCATGTACTAGACATACATCTGCAACATCTTTTAGATGCTTCGTTGGTGTCTTTGATTCATCCTCGAAATATTTAGGGATAGCTTTTAGAGTGGAAGCAGGGATGGGGGCCCATACTGCAGGAGGCATAGGTGCTACTAATGGACTGCCAGAGTCCCAGGCTACATAATTTCTAGCAGCCATAGGCGTAGGTGGATTAGGGTATGGCGGAGAAGGAGGAGACAGAGGAGGTGAAGGGCTACCTCGGTGACCTCTCAGGTGCACATAAACTAAAGGCGGTATGAGCTGGCTAGGGAATCTTACATTCTATGGTCTAGTTACAGGTCGATGGCTCATACACACTTATAAAAATTAGGTGAACGTGCTAGTTCGTGGTCCCACCAGGCATGCCAGAAAAAGAACTGTTGACATAGAATTTTGCATGTAGCAGCAATCTTATGGGAAACTTAGCTATTGGTCGACATTATGTGCTAGCTAAGTGACCTTCGGGATTTTATCGAAGTCAACTCTTCCTTTAGTGGGAAGAAAAAGGTTAGAAAGATAGAAAGAATGTAAAATCTACACTACAGGTGATGTAGAAAGATCATAGACAAATTTCAAGAGAGCATGGTTAAAAATGCAAAGGACCGAACCACTAAAATGTTGTTAATTAAGGATTTTTTCTCAAAAGCATTTATCACATAAAAATACCCTCTAATTTTCATAATATATTCAAGCATAACTTTATCTAACATAGAGGAGTTGAAGAAACATGATGTGCATTCATTGAGCTATGAAAAATTATAGAAGTTGAAGAACAAGCATTCATACAAAAAGAAGATAACAACATAGACAAATAGTTCTAACAAATGCTTGAAAACAAAAAGGCTGAATTGATTTGGCACAGTCTGAAGTCTTCAAATTAAATTAAACTATTACAAAAGGCTTTCTTCCTAGTGCCTACGAGTTTTTGCAAACTTAATCAACAACCTAAATAAAAGAAACATGGCCATATTTATTGGCCAGTCCACTACCTGAAACACACCAAGAGAAGGAAAATTGAGAGCAAGGATGGACAATACTGATCATCTCGAGCTGCCACAATAATTATCGATCACTCAGGGGCATGCCAGCGAAGCCACGATAGAAAATGGAAAACCAAGTAGCAGCAAGAATGAACACACAGTACCATAGGAGAAAACATGGCAGCAGGCGAGTACAACAGGTGCAACAACAATTCCAAGGTACCTGGCGCGGCAACAACTGCCATGTGTCACGTAGATGGAGCTCGAAAAAAAGATAAAGGAATGATTAGTGAAAGGTTCCGAGAAAAATAAAGTATGAGGCAGGCCCAGTTCAGAAAGCAGCCAGAGAGAGCCATGCGGCACATAGATGGAGACTTCCAAAAAGTGAAGGAAAAGAAAAGTGAAAAGCTTTGCGAGGAAGCCACGTGGAGTAATCTGAGGGCAGTGAGCAATTGAAAAGGTAAGGTGCAACCGCAAAGGTAAAAAGAAAACCACAAAGGCTTTGGCAGTTTTTTGTTGAATAGGAACATAAGGTTATTCAGGATGACTTGGTCAACATTTGAGGTTGGAAGATTATTAGACTTGTCCCAAGTTGGATTAAATTTTAAGTAGTTATAAAATTCATTTACTACTAACATGATTTTTTAGTATTCCACTACAATTTCTTACAAAAAATAATAGGATTTCAAAATTCCACATTTATGGGCTTTAACTTTGATCAATCATGTCACTTGCAACTCAAATTTCTCATCTACTCAAGTTTCTTTATGGCCCTTTGAAGTGTAGTATGTTGTCAATATGTTGAAATACAATAAGAAATAGATCTCACACCTACAACGTGTCTTTAAATCAATTGCATTGACGTTCCTTTTGTTGTAATAAGATTATGCTTAGAAATGGAAGTAAAGTTATACAATTTTGACAGATCCATTTGGAATGTGGTTGTTTTTTGGCTTCTACCACTTGATCTTGCCCAAAATATCCTTTTCGACAGAAAATTCTTTTATCTAAGTAAACTGTAGATAAAATGGGAAAGGTGTGGATTGCCTTCCTATTCTATCTAGGTCATTCAATTATGTCCTAAGAAACCTAATTGGATTGACTATCTACCTCACAAAGTGAGTCATTTCATAATTAGGAGGACCTAGGAATGGATTCTTTTCAGTTGTAAAGGGTTCATCATCAAGCAAATGCACAAATTCTTGGAAAAGACAAATGTTGGAAAACACAATGTGATATGCAAAATAACCTAAAATAAGCTAAATGAAAGGTGTAAATAATGAAAATATGCAACACCAAGTGAGAGTATGTGTACCTAGGAAGTTTGGAGATGTTGTGAGGATTCTGGGAATGTAAAGAAGTTGTTTGAATATGCCTTGGAGGAGTAAGACTCCCAAGATGGTTTATTAGTCTTGTCGCTATTTTTCAGGGAAAATATAGAATCTACGAATGTTAGAACTAGATATGAATGAATCTTCAAAATATATTCTTGGGAGGACTAAAATTTCCAAGGTGGAATATTAATCCCACTTTGAATTTATGAAAATTCTGAATGTGGTCTTGAGCTCCAAGGTCTTCACTTGCTTCTTCTTAGATCTCAGGTTCTCAAACTGTTGGATCTCACCTGTAAGTGAGTTTCCATGAAGATGAAATTTTTTTAAGGAAACTTTGCAACTTTACAACTTTGTAGTCCAAGTGATCTTGAAGACTTCAACGAAGATCTACAAACACCAATAGTCAAGATAGGAAAAACTTGTTGATTGTTAGTGAATGGGGTTTTCCTTGGTCAAACCCCTTGTTGGTAATTAAACCTTGAAATGAAATACTGAAATTATGGAAAATGGTGAATGAACAACATGCAATCCTACAACTAACTAAACCCTTTTAAATTCTACAAACTTGTGTGAAATGGCTGCAATGGATATGGATCTTGAAATTATTGATAGATCTTGAATTGCTTGCTTGCTTGAATCAAAACCTTACATAAAAAATGTTAGCACAACAACACACGTGATGCAAGAATAGACTTTGACATGATGCTTGAATCTTGATGATGGCTCCAAATTCTTGATGATTTTCTCTTGAGTGCTCTTGTGAACTCAATTATGTTGTAATGAATGTTCTCATAAAAGACTTCATTGCTTAGATTACTTGTTAGGAGAAAATGAATGAATAAACCTTATATTTATACTTATCTATGCTTAATATCCTGAAATTATATCACATAGCCGAAATATGAATCTGTTAAATGAAGGAGCCTAAATCCCACCAGAATTTGAATTTAAATCCTGAAAAATCACTCAAGGAGGACTAAGATGCCCTAGGTGGCTTCTTAGGTCCAAGTGATGAAAATTGGGGCACAAACAAC
Source organism: Sequoiadendron giganteum (assembly GCA_007115665.2). NCBI lineage: Eukaryota > Viridiplantae > Streptophyta > Pinopsida > Cupressales > Cupressaceae > Sequoiadendron > Sequoiadendron giganteum. The sequence goes on from CM021100.1 coordinate 218,157,934, forward strand.
AAAAAGGGGCCCAATTGAGATACCTAAAAATCAAGGTCTCAAGACCTCAAGGGGACAAAGTCACCCTAAGTGGCATTTTAGTCCCTACCAAAAATCAGTGACACACCAATCAAAACCATGGTGATATCATTTATGTATTGGAGAATGTTGGGATTAGCCAAAAAAAAGATTCGATTCATAGGGATTTTGGACACAAAATATGACGAATTAAAAAATAAAGATGGATAAATAAAGCAAGGCGGGCCCAAACAAGTGTTGTATTTATCATTGGTACAATTATATTAGAGATCTTGAAACTGTCATCATTCACCAAATACACATAGAACTGGAAGATCGACACAAAAAGAGTGAAAGAGAAGAAAAATCCTTTTCAATCAACATGGAAGAGACATAGGGTATCTCGACAACTTGTGTCATCCCTAAAAGGAAAAGACAAGAAAAAATATAAAGAATAAAAAAAAAATTTTGGGTCAACATGAAAGAGACATAGTTTGCCTCGACGCCTTGCATCATCCCCAAAAGGAAAACACAAGAGAAAAATGAAAAGATAAATGAAGAGGAAAAAACTTACGACATAGAGAAGAGTGAAGGTACAAATAGAGGAATGCATAAAGAGAGATAAGCATCAAAAAAACATCATGGGGGATCACAATACACACATTCAAGCGAAAGAAAAAAGAAAAACAAAAAGACTAGTAAGGCACATTTGAGTCAACCTAAAGTGGGTTATCCCCTCCCAGTCTTAGTTAGCATAAGCACAAGGTAGATAATGAACTAAAATGATAACAAAAAATTCCTTACTAGGAAAAGGCCATCTTCTTCTTATCCCCACTAAGTGAAAGACAAAAATTGGCCGAGATAGGTGATGAAAAGGGTCATGTAATAGTGAGAATGTAAAGATTCTACAACTATCACATGATAGGGGTCCCACTTTAAGGGACTATTTCTAAACTGCCAAGTCTTTTAAGTATACATTGTAAAGTATTAAACTCATGAGTTAGATGGCCAAGAGTCCTATGAAATGAAATTTTTTTATTGCTTTTAGGATGCTTGATTCTAGTGGGAGGTGGTAGGGTAATCCAACTTGAGTTAAAAATTTCTTCAAAACTTCTTTCAATGCTTGTGAGATTTTGAAAAAATGGAAAGTCTTTTAATTTGTAAATATTTTGTCTCTTGCTACATTCTCTAAGTTCTTCATGTGAAGTTTGAGGAGAACAACTGATAATAAACTCTTCATTTGTGATAAGCATCATTTCTTCGGGGGGGGCGGGGGGGGGCATGAATATTCATATTAGGGGGATAATTGAATATTATTGTACCATAACTATGAGGCTTTAGGTATTCTCTAGGTATTTTTTCATTGTGAGGGGGGTCTTGATATCCTAACCTTTTTTTGTTTTTAGTATTTGAAACTTGCTCTAGGAGTTGGTGAGTTTCATGTTCACTTGTTGTGTCACATCCTTGTTTCTTCAAGATTGTGAATCATTTGCAATATTTTTCTTCGAGATTGATTGGAATGTTTGTTACTTTGTTATCATCAAATGGTTGATTTGTTTCTTGTTTAGAAGAACTAGGTTCACCTATTGTAGGCAACTTAGGGTCAATTGTTGATTTAGTTTCAGGATGTAAGTAACCAAAAATCTCAAGAGGTAGTATTGTAGGGGGATTTGGTTGTTACATGGATGGGTAGAAGGATGAATTAGCTTCAAGGTTATCAAGACAATGGTTTAGGAGCTTATTCATGCTGTCATCATCTTCTCCAATGATGTCAACATCATGAGGAAGACATGCATTAGGATTTGAGTGAGCATGAGTGAGTTCAATTTCATTAGGGTCATTACCAAAGGCACAATTTGAGACATCTACTATGGATTTCAGGGACATCCACAACTTTCCAAAGCACATATCCATGATAAAAGATTAAGAAAATACACTTTAAAATTAAAGAAATTATGATAACAACAATTCTAGAAACTAAAACATAAAACTAAAAATAGCCCACAAAAGCACAGAAAAGAAATTTTAGACATTGAAAACTAGAGAGTCAAATTCAATGGGGACTAAGATGCCAGTAAGGATGTTTTAGTCCTCCTGGTGAGATTGTAAAATTCTAGGGAATGAAATGATAGAAAACAATAGAGAAAGGATTCTGATCAAGAAAAAAATTGAGGGACTAAGATGCCGTGAAGGGTGTTTTAGTCCTAGCAGAGGTTTTTTTTAGAAAAATAATAAATTTTGGCTTGATAACAACATTCTCAGGTTGCCTACCTAGGGACCTGATGTGTGGAAATAGTAAACTGTGCAAATGGAAGCAAAAAAAAGTAATGACTAACAAGGAATTGAATGCAAGATTGAAATGCAATTTCTTTTCAATTTTGAATGCAATAAATGTAATTAAGAGAATGAACAATGCACTTTTCAGATTTTTAATGAAATAAAATGATGCAAGAAAGTAAAAATGCAACCTATATGCACCTTCACTAATGTAAAATAGGAAACACTAAATATAATTTCACTAATGCAAAATGTAAAAAACCCTAGATGCACTTTCACTAATGCAAGATGCAATGAATACAATCTATATCAAGGACTTTTAAAGGACTCCAAATTAGAAAAAGAAGAATGTTCAAAGAAGTTGGGTTCAACCAAATGAACTGTAGATAAAATTGGAAAGGTTTGGATTTCCTTCCTATTCTATCTAGGTCATTCAATTATGTCCTAAGAACCCTAATTGGATTGACTATCAACCTCACAAGGTGAGTTAATTCACAATTAGTAGGACCTAGGAAGGGGTTCCTTTTGAAATTTAATGAGTTTACCACCAGAAAAATGCTTGGAAAAGAAAAATCTAGGAAAACACAATGTGATGCAAAATAACCTAAAATAAGCTAAATGAAAGCTGCAAATAATGAAAATATGCAACACCAAGTAAGGGTATGTGTACCTGGGAAATTTGAAGATGATGTAAGGGTTCTGAAAATGTAAAGAAGCTTTCTAAATATGCCTTGGAGGACTAAGATTCCCAAGATGGTGTATTAGTCCTACTACTATTTTTTGAGGCAAATACAAAATCTACGGATGAAAAAACTGGATATGAAGGTGAACCACCAAAAATAATGAACATGAAGAAGGGAAAGAGGATTCCCCAATGAGCTCCTAGGGTTTTTCACCCTAGAAGCTAACTTTTAGATGAATGTGCTATCTTTAACCTTAGGGATCTTTGGGGTTTTGGGGTGTTCATTGAAAGAAGAATTGGATTGGCATTTGTGATGTGTGTGATTGTGCTATAACTATTATGAACAAAAAATATAAACTAACTAAGAATGAAATACATCTATATGTTTCAATACATGCTATGTTATGTAAATAACCTAAGTAATGTAAACAAACAAGTGAATAAATGAAAGGGAAGGAAGGTGTGCACTTGGAAATATATTGCAGGCCTAGGGGAACTCAAAAATTCTAGAAATATTGATTTTTATTCATGACAGGACACTTGTGCCAAGTTGCGCGATCTAGTCCTTTTTCTAGAAAATTCTCAAAAATTGGTTTGAAGCCCATTTCTGCTGAATGGGTGTCCAAAAATGTCAAAATCTCTGAAACACAAGCTCAGAGGGACTAGGTTGCCATTATGGGTGACCTAGTCCTCTTCAAGGTTTTTGGGGATCTAAAAGAGGAGATTTGAGTCCTTTTTCTGCACTCTCGATTCCAAAAGATACTAGTTTAGATTTTGCTAAAAATGTGCAAAAAGAGGCCTCCAAGCTAGAAGTAGGGCTTGGTTGAATTCAATGCTTTTGATGGATTTAGGAAACCTTTCTAACACCTTTCTTCTTCACAAACCTGAATACAAAAACCTATAAATCACACATGCAAAGAAGAGACAAGGGTTAGGGTTAGAGATCAAGGGTTTGCCTTGGTTAAAACCCTTTTGAGTAATCAAACCAAATGAAGATAGAAATGAAATAATGAAGCATGAAAAAAAAGGAGTGAGAGATTTGTTACCATGCCATGATGAGAGACCTTGTGTTGTTGCAACAATCAACCCTTGAATTCTTCAACAATTATTTCTTGTTGACTTAGAAGGACCAAACCCCTAGCTTTCTTGAGAGGGGAAGTGGAGAGAGAGAGGAGAGGTGGAAAATGAGGGTACCTAATGAGAAATTAGGGTTTTGGAGGTTATTTATACAATTTATGCCCTAATATTCCCGAAGTAGCTTCATATTGGCTGACCTTAGGGTTTTAGAGACCTAAATCCCAATAAATATTAACTTAAAATGTTATTTTAAGCCACATGGGACTAGATCGCCCAAGGTGGCGACCTAGTCAACCTAGGCATTTTTCATTGAATTTCGGTAATTGAAATATTATTATTTATTTTTTTCGGGATTGTCTTCATAAAACACACTAAAATAGGACTTGTATGAGGGTTAAGGGGTCATTTTGGTATAACAAGGGGTTAATTTGGTGATGAAAATCCTAGGAGAGTATGAATTTTTTTTACAACACTTTACAACACTTCTATACAAGGCTTGGGAAGGTATAAAAATAGACTAAAAAGGGTCCAAAATCCATAAGAAAAGATCCAAATGAGCGAAAAGTGTTAAAGTCCTCACTTTTTGGTGACACATTTATCCCCCACTTTAGTGAGAGGATGAACTTTCTTCAAACTCACACTAAAGTAGTTCGATGGAGATGGAAAAGAATGACAAAGAAGAAGAATGGGAAAGAAGGATGTGGTCAAGCCCCCAAGGATTCGAGATTCTAAGTCAACTTGACATGAATGCATAACAATAAGACGAGATACATGATCATACGATTACAAGGTTTTGCATGAAGAGAATGGTGAAAATATTTTCTCACTCTAGGGCCACAATATTGGGGTGTCCAGGGGGTGAGAAGTCCCAAAGAAAGTGAGAAACATACACACAGTTGGTATGTACTCACAAAAGTAGTTGTGGGGAATTTTGTGCCACTTGTTGTCTTCCCACTCAAACCATACCAAATTTATACCTCGTGATAACTTTGATAAGGCACCATAAAAGATCTTGCAATGAAAAGTGTTCATGAACCAGATTTATACCTCATGATAACTTCTACAAGGATTAAGGCTTAATTTTGGTATAACAAGGGGTTAATTTGGTGATGAAAAGCCTAGGAGAGTATGAAAATGTTTCTAAACATGTAATACCCCTCCATTTTACTTCTTTTTTCAGTTTGCTTTATGCTATGTTTGGTTGCAGTTACTTTGATACTGGATACATTTTGTTATGATGTTTTGATCGCTACTATTGAGCGACAACTATTATTGTGGGATGTGGTTATTTGATTATTATTTCACATGCATTAGGGATTAATGATGTTGTAAAGTTAACATGAGATGTTATTATTAGATTATTGGATTATGATGGAATTGTCATTTTCGATGAGTGTATTGGTGAAGAAGACGGGTTCGCATCACTCGCATGCGAGTGCCCTACGAATCTGTAATTCCTTCTTCACGGTGTGTATTATATGCTAGATATATTGTATGATATTACTTGGTTGTAGGATTGTAGGTACATGACATCGACTCCACCTGGTTTCACAGGTTTGATCGTGTCGATCCAATGGTTAAGTTGAATGGGCGATAGTAGCTAGGTAACGTGTGTCAATTCTACACCCTAGCCATAGTGTGTCATCATTTGTGTGTGTCGAGTGGTTCATTGCCTTGCTTTAATCTTATTTAATTCTGAAAGATTCCTGATTTGGAAATAGATATTTAGAATAATTGCATTTAAATCATGTTGATGGTTATTTAATTTAAATAATGTAATGTGGATAAAAGTTTATATTTAAATTAATTAATTATGTTTAATTAATTTAATTAACTAAATTTAATCCAAGGGGGTTGAATTTAGTTATTAAATAATTAAATTAATTAATTAAATGTGATGCAAGAAAATGAAAGGAAATAAAATAATTAAAATTAATCTTGGAAATTAATTTCAGCTTGTGGGAATTAAATTATAAATTGTAATTAAATGTTTACTTGGGAAATGAGTTTCAACTTTGGAAATTAATTTATTATTTGAAATTGCATTTTAAATTGAAAGTGGGTTTTCGAAAATTGAAATTGAAATTGAAATTAATATCTAATTTGCAAGCAATGTGAATTAAATTGAAATTGAAATTGAAATTAATATCTAATTTGCATGTAATGTGAATTAGGGTTGTATTAGGTATTTTTGATTTATAAAGAATACATGTTTTAATTTTAGGGCAGAAAAAGTTTTTAGAAAAAAATACATTTTTACAACAGAGAAGAAATTTTGGAAAAATTTGCACAAGAAGGGTTTGAAGAAAGTTTTGATTGTAGAATTGATTGGAGGAAAGATTGTTTGCATTTGTTGGGTTTTGGATTAGATTCATTGGAGGATTGAAGAAAATTCAGGAAATCTTTGGAGGAGGCTTGCATCAGAAATTCATCTCTTCCTATAGCTTCTTGTACCAGGTTTTCCTCTTTGTGTTTTATTGTTCTTGATTTTTTTTTTTAAATAGTAGTGATTAAAGATTTGTTTTTTAAATTTGTTTTAGAAAATAAATTTGATATTAGAAGAAAAAAATTAAATAAATTTACAACCATTGCTTGTGAAAATTTTTGAGTGAAAATTGTGAAAACCTTAGTTGAATTTAAATTATTTGGGGAAATCGATTATGTTGTTATTGAAATCAAACATAGAGATTGAAAAATGCATTTAGAATATTTTTAGAAAATGAAACCCTCTGTTTATTATTAAAAAATCGAATTTTAAAATCCGCAGGGAAGTTATATTTTTCATGGTAAAATGGTTTGGTTGTGTCATGTATAACTCCACTTACACAAACTGGATTTTCAGGAAATTTAAAGGGTTTCTACACTTTGGAATTTTCTTATCCCTATCAAAAAATCGCAAATACCCAGATCGTAGTTTTTGAGTTATGCTTGAAATACGAGATTGTTGTTAAGTTATTTTTCCATGGCTGCTCTGATAATAAAATAATAATAAATTGATATTTATAAATATTAATATTTTATGTATTGTTATTATTATTAACATATTATTTAATAAAATTTTATATTATAATTTATAATATTAAAGTATTATATTTATTTATATTATTTTAAAAAAAAATTGTATATTAGATTAGTGGAATTAAAATTATAAACGTATGGAGAAATTATTGTTTCTTTTAAAATGACATGTTAAAGTTTAATTGAAAGAGTTAAATATTTGATTTAAAGAATGCATAATTTAAAATTTAATTGTGGAACTTAAATTCATGTGTAAAAGGTCCAATTATTAATTTGATTTAATTGGAAAAATATATATATGATATTGGGTTATAGTCCAAATATTGATCTTATTTTAACACAATAAGTTATGGAAGAGACCAAATGTTAATTTAATTAATTTTATATGTATTGGTAGAATATATATAATTAAATGTATTAATATAGTTGGTGTATTTATAGTATGAAATAATGTTATAAAAACATCTTGGTTTTATTCAAATGTTTAAAGATATAGGTTTTTTGGAAATTATTTGTTGAAATTTAATATGTTTTATTAAATAATGTATTATTTAATAAAATATATTAATATATATACATATGATGTATATTTACATGTTGTTTTCAATCAAGAGTATAATTAGTTTTTAATTTGTTTTATTTAAGTGCATGTATTTGAGTTGCATGGAGATTTAAAAAAAAAAAAAGGTTAAATGTATGATTAAACTGTTAGGGAAAATGATATTTTAAGATATTTTAGAATTGCATGGTCAAATAGATAAAGAAAGAGATATTTTATAAATTCCATGCTTAGATAGAAAATTTATTGAATTATATGAGTTAGCTAGAAAACGAAAGAAATCCAATTAGCTGTGTACTTGTGTTGGTTTTTGAATGCATGGTCGAATTGTTAAGAAAAAGGATATTTAAATATATCGAAGAATTGTAGAAGTATTTATATTTGAATGTTTGTTTAATTAATGAGATTTATTTGGAAAAAATATGAATGCATGGTTAAATAGAAAAGCCAAGAGTTATTTTTATACATTGATAAATGGCATGTTTTAAATAGAGAATTGAAAAGATATAGGTTTTTGATAGAAATAGAATATAGTAATGGCAATAGTTTATGTTGTATTGGAAGTAAATCTAGGAAATGAATATATTTGAAAAGACAAATATTTATTATGTTTTATTTATTTTCATAGAGCAATTTAATCATTGTGATTGGAATATTAAAGGATATATATAATTAAATTCATTAATATATATATATTTGGTGTTTATATAATATGAAACATATATAAATATGTTAAGTGTAAATTCATTATTGTTTTTCCTTTTAATAAGGTGCCTGCAATATATTATTGAATAGAGATTTAAAAATGGTTTGATTAGTGTATATGGAAAAATGGATAGAAAAACAATATTTTATGATAATAAAGGGATTGAATGTTTTAAATAGAAAATTGAATAAGATGTAAGATTTGGTTAGGAAATGGAAAGATTTTACTTGCATGGATTTGTGTCGGTTTAAAAATAAATTAAGAAGTTGTTATATTGAGGAGACAAATAGTTATTTTAGTTTATTATATTTCAATTAGAGCAATTAATTTATTGTGAATGAAATATGAAAGAGATATGGATTTAGTATATCCAAAAATAGTAATTTCTCGTGATTGTTTTAAATGTTCTAGTTCCTCTGTATTTCGTAAGGGGATGTAAGTTTAAATTGTTTAAGACTTCTTATAATGGAAATAGAAATATGGGTATATGATTATTTGAGTTAAACCTGTAAATGTGTCGTTGACCTTGTTAGTGTTACCTATGGAATGAATATGGATTTAGGAAATCCAAATATTAGAATTGACCAATGACTTGAATGCTTTTATTGCTATGAAGTCAAGTTGCATTGTGAGTTTTGGGATTAGGTAATAGTCAAAATTTGTAAGTCTTCCTGAAGAACTTAGTGAATGAGGGTTGTCAAATCTTTATGTCAACCAGTTGTTCTTCCTTTGTGTAGTGCATGGTGTATTTTCAATTATTACCTGATTTTCATGAACAGGGATGTTTTGTACCTCCTGTGAAAGGAGTGGACTATGTGTTGTTGCCTCCAAGATGTCTGGAGTGTATTCTATTATTTGTATCCTCCTTGAGTTGAAGTGGTTATATTTTCTAATTTGTGTGCACTTGAATTTCCCTTGGTAATTGGTATTTGCATACGTGTATTGTTCTTTGAACATACTTGGTCGATTTTATGTCTTGAAGCAATGTGACCTATGTCAGTGGTATTAGTGTTGTGCCTGAGTTGTACTTGTTTAGTTCATTTGTTTGGTTATGTCAGTATGAGTCTACCTTTGGTTAGTGATTATAGATCTTTGTCCATGTTATGTGGTCACTATCTTCTAGCATTGGGGGGTGGGCCTTCAGGTACCACATGGTTGGGTGGAACATGCGCCAAAACCGTTGGGTCCCCCTTAATCTTCAGTTCTTGGTGGCGAGACATCCAGATGGACAAATCGCGGTTCTTATTGTATTTTCTTACATTGTAATATTTCAGATTGTATAAGTTATGTTATTCCTATTATATTTTTGAGGTGAGATTATGTAATTGTTATACTTTTATACTATTGTCTCATTCTGGGAATGAGTAATGTAACTTTTGGATTAAGGTAATGTTTATGAGATTGTATCTTGGATGTTCATCTTATTATGTTATGTGGTATTCTCATGATGTATGATGTTTATTTCATAAAGGTCATAATGCTATGGTTATATGTAATATTTATGTGTGGGTTTAAGTAATCCTAACCTTGTAGCCTTAGAGGTTGTTGTTAATTAGTAAGTGAATGTGTATGTTGTTGCACTTTATAAAAAAAAAATTGGCTCACTTAAGTCGTTAATTACAACTTCCTTTAGGGTTACTTGGAAGGGCATTACAAAACACTTTACAAAACCTCTAAACAAGGCTTGGAAAGGTATAAAAATGCCTAATCTAAACAAAATGACATTTACGCCAACTAGGGCGGCCTAGTCCTCCAACCTGGGAATTGTACCAGAATAGGTTTTTATAAAATGGGTGCCCAGAAATATGAAAATCCCTAAAAAAAATCTTAGAGGGACTAGGTTTCCATTATGGGTGACCTAGTCCTCTTCTAGTTTTTTTGAGGACCTAAAAGTGGAGACTGGAGCTCTCAATCTGCACTCTGGATTCTAGTACGTGTCTTGTTTAGAGTCTGCTAAAAATGGGTAGAGAGAGGTCTCCAAGCTAGAACTAGGGCTTTATTGTTTTGGATTCCTTTGATGAGTTGAGAGCACCTTCCAAATTAACCCTCCAAGCACCAGAAAAACTCTCGAGCCAAAAAATAGTTGGCATAAGTGTCATTTTGCTCAGATCAAGCATTTGTATACCTTTCCAAGCCTTGTGGAGAAGTGTTGTAAAGTGTCTAGAAACATTTTCATACTCTCCTAGGCTTTAATCACCAAATTAACCCCTTGTTATGCGAAAATGACCCCTTAATCCTCATACAAGTTATCACAAGGTATAACTTTGGTTTATGAATACTTTTCATTGCAAGATATTTTGTGGAGCCTTATCAAAGTTATCATGAGGTAAAAATTTGGTATGGTTTGTGCAGGAAGCCCAATGAGTGGCATGAATTTTCCCACAACCACTTTTGTGAGTACATACCAACTGTGTGTATGTTTCTCACCCCGTAGACAACCTGATGTTATGTAGCCCTAGAGTCAGCACATAGTTCCACCATTCTCTTCACGCAAAAACTTGTCAACGTATGATCATGTATCTCATATTGTGGAAACCATATTTGTTCATACAATTTGAGGTTGTAGATGTACTTCATCTTGCAATGGAGAGGGGAAGGCATACCATTAATTGCATGAATCCATGACCTACCCAAAATGAGGCTAGATGAAACATCATTGGGCATAACATGGACCAATGTGTCTAATGTGGCCACTCCAACTATAAGGGGAAAAGTGATCATCAACACTTTTCATGATAATTTAAGAGCAAGCTTGAGATGTAGACGTTTTGTCTTAAGTTTACTCACTTGTGACATACTTCCCTCTTCTTCATGATGCAGCTTATCGGAACAATGTGATAAGCCCCTCTCTAAGGGAGATCAAATGATCTTGGAGGAGTCTCAACAATATGTTCTCTTGATCAGTGGGAGAAGACGATTCTTTGGTGGAGGACAAAGGAGGGGCTTTCTTAGTATAGAATGGCATACCTACACAAGGCTATATAGATTGTGAGATTTTGTATACTCCTTTAGAGGAGTTCATAAAATCATAATCCAAAGGAGGGTCCGAGATGACATTGGTTTTAAGAAAAGAATCCTTTTTTGGTGTCAAAGGATCATTTTGGAAGGTAGGGGTAGAAGATGAGGTTGGGATAGTGTTGATGTTGGAAGAAGGTTTGAAGATTTCGATGAAAGGGAAAAAGCTAAGACCATGATGTGTTGATTGCATGTTAGGCTCTACAAGGTTGCAGATTCTTTGTTGATTAGTACCACAACCTTTTCCACTATAGCCAAGTTTCTTCATGATCTCATAACCTTTTTCATAGAGCTTTTTTAGATTCTTTGGATTTGGTGATGGTCCATTGTTTGCAGTGGTGGCTAAATGAGTTGAGGTGGATGCTTTCGAAGGATCAACTGATTCTTGTGCTAACAAGACTATTGTTCCTTGTGGAGATTCGTTCTTTTTAGTCTTGGTTTTTATCATTAGGGGAGGGGTGAAGTCTAAGGAACCTAAAACATCATCTAAGGACTTTGGTTGGATGGGTTCCATAGGCTTGGTTGGTGTAGTGGTGAAGGATTTGGATTTTTTTTGTTCAAGATGTAAGGAACTGTAAGGTTCAAGATACACGTCAAGTGTGTATACTTTGTTGTTGCAGATGTACTTCATCTTGCGATGAAGAGTGGAAGGCACACCATTTATTGCATGAATCCATGACGTGCCCAAAATCATGTTAGATGAAACATCATTGGGCATAACATGGATCGATGTGTCTAATGTGGCCACTCCAACTTTAAGGGGCAAAGTGATCACACCAAGTGACTTTTATTTGATACTGTCAAATCTAGTGAGGGACATGGATGAAGGTTGAATGGTTGATTTATCAATATGGAGCCTATCCAAGATATTGAAAGTACACACATTGACAATAGAGCCATTATCAAAAAGGGTTTCCTTCATCCCTATGCTTTTGTATTGAGATATGATCATTAAGGATTCAACTTTGGCTTGCACTTCCAAAGGAGGGAGCTCACTTTGGTGGAAAACAATGTCAGCAATTTAAGCCTTGGATCACAACTGCAATGCCATTTTTTTGTTCATTAGAAGGGGTAGGAATTTGTTGTAACACATCCTACATCATGTTGTGATAGGGAGGGGAGACTTGGATAAGGTCCCATAAAGATTATTTTTCCAGGGTATTCCTTAGTTTGTCCACAAGGTCATACTCCCTAAGGAAGAAATTGAGACAAGGAGTAGTAGGAAGAATAGGATGGGATGAAGGTAAGGGTGCTAAGGTTGATGGTTGAGTATGTGAGTTATTTTCAATGTAATGTGTATGATAAATGGTATCATGACTCAATTGCTGCAACACAATAGGTTTATGTGTGGAGAGGCTGAATTCCGGTTTAGAAGGTGGGGAAATGATGAGTTGAGGTTGAATAATATTAATAGCCCCTTGGGAAGGAGATTCAATGTTATCCTTCCTAGAAGGAGAGTGTTTAGGAGAACTACAAGCCTTATGTTCTTTGAAATCAAGGCTTTTTTCTTCCAAAGTGACTTCATCACCAAGAGAGAAATGATCATTGATGGGATAGGGTGGAAAGGGATGGGTAAGAGGGGAGTCTATTTGATTTTCAAAGGTCTCATTCACTTGTTCCATACCATCTACCCTATTAGGAGAGCATGGAAGAGGTTCATCACATGCTTCATCACAAGGGTGGGAGGCATCAAGAGAAGATCCACGATGATTGTCAAATAGACCACCCCAAAGGGGAGGAGCATTAGGGAAGGGGGGTCAATAGTCTCATGACCCTTGGGCAAGATATCTTCTAACACCAAACTATCCTCTTTGCATCGAGGAGAGGTATTAGAAGAGGATAAAGATTTATCTTCGTAGTTAAGGAGACTAGGTAAGGTAATGTTTAAGAACGTGTTTATAATTTCATGTGCTTGTGTTAAACTATCTTCCCAAAGGAATGAGGAGAAGAACAAACAAGACCGTCATGATGCTCTATGATTGTCCTTGAACCTTTAACAAAATATCTTCGTCACTAGAAGGAGAGGTATCAAGAGTGGAAAAATTATTATCATCATGATTATTTATGTTTATTTTCACTTCTAAAACATCATACTCACAGAGAGTAGATATAGTAGGTTTTTTATGTTTAGGACAATTATAAACTATGTTATTCACTAGACTCTCATAACTAGGTAATGTATTGAAAGAATATTTAACATGTTTAAAGAGTTTATAAATAATATAAAGAAAAAAGGAATATATGAATATGTTTAAAGAATTTACAATGCAAGATGAAGGAAATTCCATTTTCAGATTGCAAAAGAAGGTAATTTTCTAATTACACTATCAATGATCTAGAAATGAAACCTTCGAAATGTAAAATTGAAAATTTACAATGCAGAAAATGAGCTAATTTATGCTAATTATAATAAAATACATGTAACAGAAACACAAACTATTGATACATGTATGTAATGAAACCAAACAAAATCTCAAAAATAAGGTTCTCATCTCTATAAAGGGCAGTTTCAGAGGCCTAAAGGGACTAGGTCACCTAGAATGGTGACCTAGTCCTCCAGATGATTGTTTTAAAAAATATTAGGAGTTCTGGACTAATACAGGTGGTTTCTATATGGGGTGATGCATACCTAATAGGAAAATCCAAAATTTTAGAAAGATTTGATGATTTAACATGCACAAATGCAGCCTAAATCTACTTTCCCCTAATGCAAATGTTGAAAATCCTACGATGTAATTTAACTAATGCAACATGCACTGCAAGTAAGTCCTAGGAGAAGGAAGAAGTTCATATCATAAAAGAAGGTGTTAAAGGCCGGCTTCACCAAACTGAACTGCCAAAAATAATGAACACAAAGAAGGGAAAGAGGATTCCCCAATGAGCTCCTAGGGATTTTCACCCTAGAAGCTAACTTTTGGACGAATGTGCTCTCTTTCACCTTAGTGGTATTTGGGGTTTTTGGGTGTTCATTCAAAGAAGGATTGGATTGGGGTTTGTGATGTGTGTGATTGTGCCCTAACTATTATGAACATAAAATGTAAACTAACTAAGAATGAAATACATCTATTTTTGAATACACACTGTGTTATGTAAATAACCTAACTAATGTAGAAAACCAAGTACAAAAATGAAAGGGAAGGAAGGTGTGCACCTGGAAATGTATTGTAGGCCTACGAAAAATATGAAATTCTAGAAATATTGATTTTTATGCCTAATAAGACACTTGTGGCAAGTTGGGCGATCTAGTCCTTTTTCTGGCAAATTCCTAAAAACTGGTCCGAAGCCCGTTTCTGCCAAATGGGTGTCCATAAATGTTAAAATCCCCAAAACACAAGCTCACAAGGACTAGGTCACCATTATGGGTGACCTAGTCCTCTTCCATGTTTTAGGGAATTTGAAAGAGGAGATTTGAGTCCTCATTCTGCAATTTGGATTCCAACACATACATGGTTTAGATTTTGTTGAAAACAGGAAGAAAGATGCCTCCAAGCTAGAACTAGGGCTTGGATGAGTTGAATAATTTTGATGGATTGAGGACACCTTTCTCACACCTTTCTTCTTCAAAAAATTGGATACAAAAAATTTCAAATCACACATGCAAAGAAGAGACAAGGGTTAGGGTTAGAGATTAGGGGTTTGCCTTAATCAAACCCCTTTTGAGTAATCAAACCAAATGAAGATAGAAATGAAATAATGAAGCATGAAAACAAAGGAGTGAGAGAATTGTTACCATGCCATGATGAGAGACCTTGTGTTGTTGCAACAGTCAACCCTTGAATGCTTCAACAGTGATGTCTTATTGACTTGGAAGGACCAAACCCCTAGCTTTCTTGAGAGGAGAAGTGGAGAGAGAGAGGAGAGGTGGAAAATGAGGGTACCTAACAAAAAATTAGGGTTTTGGAGGTTATTTATAAAAGTTATGCCATAATTTTTGTGAAATAACTTTATACTAACTGACCTTAGGGTTTTAGAGACCTAAATCCCAACAAATATTAAATTAAAATGTTATATTAAGCCACATGGAACTGTGTACACTAGAATGTGAAAATCAAAATGAATCTAAACTAATACACCAATGAAACATTAGATTAAAGAAACTAAATTAAAGAAAGAAAAAAGCAAACTCTAAAACACAAGTACCTCCTTCAAATTCATCCCATTGTCCTCTATCTCCAAGGATTCATATCAAGATGCTTGCTCTCAGTTGTTTACAACAATAGCTTGTACAATGGCAGCTTGAGAGAATGACATTAATGAAAATGCATGTGCATTGCTCAAAGATTAAGCTATGAAATTGAAATGCTAAAATGTGACTATAATAACTACGTATGAAAATCTAAGATTTGAGGTCCTTTTCCACTCATAAGAGGGTTGTATTTATAGATTTTCGAAGGCAAGAATTCAATTGGCCAAGATCAACGGTTGAGTTCAAAACTTGTTAAAATGAACGGTGAGAGATCGAGAATTCAAAAAGGAGATGGAAGTTTAAGAGACAAATGGAGAATGAAGAGACAATTGAAAGGTGTCTCTCATAATTTAAATAAATAAATATTCAATTATGTGGGAGAAATGAAAAGCCTCTAATTAAAAATTAAAAATATTTAATTATGTGAGAGAAATGAAAAGCCTTTAATTAAATATTAAAAATATTTAATTATGTGAGAAGAGAAAAATATTTTTAATTAAATATTGAAAATATTTAATTATGTGAGAAGAGTGAGGAATTTAGGAAATGTTTTAATTAAATATTGAAAATATTTAAGTAAATGTGGAATGAAAAATATCATTTAAATTTGTGATAATTAATGTAAATAAATTGTGAAATCTATTTAATTAATTAAGAGGAAGGTAGCATTAATTAAATAAACTTTATTTATTTAATTAAATTAGAAGAATTAGAAAAATGAATAATATAAATAAATAATTAAATTTATTTATATGTAGATGATTTAAGAATATTAATTAAATAATTCATGTTTAATTAATTAACAGGTTCGATTAACCGTGACCATTTTTAGATGTGTACATTTTGCCCCTCTTTGAAGTGATGTGTATTACGCATTGCTTCAAAGAATTTCCCTTGATTTTTAAAAATTTACTGATGATGCTATATGCCCCCTCGAGAGGTAAATTAAATGATGAGAATGATTATGAGACTGATTTGGAAGATTTTCAAACGATTTCAGAGAAAATTGGTGATTTAACTCTCGAAATAGCACTTTGCATAGTAAAAATGCCATCTTTACCCCTTTAAAAGGTGAAAAAGGTGAGAAGTCACTTTCATTTAAATAGTAACCTTTGAGAATTTTGGAGCTCTGAGAGAGATATTAGTGATGTCGACCCTTATGAGTGCCATAGATTCGAGCGAGGTCACCATCATTAGAGACCACCTGCGTATGGACCTCCGGTAAGTCGATCAAAACCTCTCCGTGAAATTTTTAATGATTTTCAAATGCTTTTTTGAATTTTTTTGATTTTTAAAATTCTATTTTACCGCATACGAGCCATAGTTTAGCACATAGATTATATAAATCGGCGCATCCAAAGTGGCGCATAGGTGCAAAAAAGTCACGAATAGATGCAAAACAGTCGCGCATAGGTGAATTAGCACATAGGATAGATAAAATGGCACATCCATGAAATTCTCCTGTGGACGATGATAGATTAGCGCATAGGCTAGATTAGCGCATAGATGAAATTTTTTAGCACATTTTCTTGATAAAATATCACATTCATGAAATCGCACATCCATAGTCAATTTTAGCGCATCCATGGTTTTAGCGCATTAATTGACTGTTTTGGCGCATCCATGGATTTTTGCTAAATTTCAATTTTTGAAGAAAAATTGATGCATGTTTTATGATTGTTGCTAGATTAGACAACAAATTTTATGCTTTTGAATATCATCAATGATTAGATTTGATAAATTTGTCTTCGTGCTTGAAGAACAAATAGGTCTAATAAATTTTCTTGCATGCGATATGAAAACAAATAGAAATGATAGATTTGCTTTACTAATTGAAAGTCAAATAGATAGATTTTGAGTCATGATGACTGTTAAATTTGTTTCCATGCGATATGAAAAACAAATAGTATATATATATTTGCTTTCCCGATTGAAAGTCAAATAGATAGATTTTGAGTCATGATGATTGTTAAATTTGTTTCCATGTGATATGAAAAACAAATAGAAATTGATTTGAACTTGCTTGATGTACTGATTGATTGATGATATCCATTGTTGATTGAGTTGCATGATTGCTTGATGATATTGTAAAGGATGAATTTAACCTCCTCCAGATCAGAGAGAGATTTCTATAGACGTGGGAGATGATTCCTTAACTGTCCCATGAGGACTTAGGAGTGATAGATCAGTGTGGTTTGAGAGCTCTGCTAAGTATCCCACAGTATTGGGTCAGCATGGCATTGTTGACTGCCTTAGCGGAGCGGTGGCACAACGAGCACAACACCTTCCATTTGCTAACATGAGAGATCACTGTGACTCCGGAGGATGTTTACATGATTCTGGGTATTGTTGTGGTTGGAGAGCTTATGATTTATGATCAAAAGGAGATTGGGGGGACAGATGCTTTGAGACGGGTCTTCTAGGATCATCATGTCTCCAGATATGAGCTTCCCTGGAAATAGATGACAGAGAGATATGCCCCACTGCCTTCGATTTTAGCAGCTATGATTGGTGGTTTCATTGATCCTGATTGTAGGGAAAAGGGACTATCAGTTCGGTGGGGTAGGATCTTGGAGGACATGCTTCTCCACTGCACCAGATATGCATGGGGGTCATGCATGCTTTCCCATCTGTACCATGATCTTCATCAGGTCATGTACATAGATGGGAAGAGTCTCTCTTGTGGGGTGACTCTTTTACAGATATTTGCATGCGAGCACTTTGTGATTACATGTCCCATTGTCCAAAGAGATCACCCCATTGGATTTCCATACATTTATGCATATACAGGGCCCCTTGTCCAACTGAGGCTTGGAAAATTAGAGTACTCGTGGCGTGTACTTGATGATTTAGATACTGTCATCTAGCGACTGTATTAGGATTGCGACCCATGGGAGGCCGATGATATAGAGCTATGCTACATGACCAGATCCAGATACTTACTTGGGAGGATCCCTTTCATCATCAAGCGATTTTGTAACTAGAGTGCTGAGACAGTTAGGGTTGGTTCAGATGATGCCGCAGGGTGTGGCACATTATGCTAGACGCCAAGAGGATGTATCAGACTAGGGTCCCTTTGTGACCATTGAGGTAGCCAGGGTGGAGTACTTTGAGTTGCAGATAGCCCAGTGGGCCATGCATCCAAAGGTTACCGATGCAGGGATGACGGATGATTACACAACTTATTTTTACACAAATCCCTTCCCGCAATTTACCAGTCCAGATGAGTCTACCCCATTGATGGGAGGGGTAGTTGTATAGATGGGGGGATAGTAGCCCTAGGGACCTCCAGCAGTAGTGCAGCCATAGGGTCAGGCATAGGTACCAGCACAGGGAGGGCTACAGGAAAATCAGGTCAAGGATATTGGCGGAGTGGCTATGGACGTGGATGACGAGAGCTCGGAGGAGGAGGGGGTGGATGAAGAGTCAGATGACTCAGATAGTGCGGATGACGAGGGTGGTGGGGGATAGAGATTTTTCTTTGATTTTCCCTTCAGCACGAGGCCATGGACATCCAGAGTGGTGGGTCAGGCCAGCACTTCAGCTCCACGGATTACTATCAGGGCTCCGTCACAGGGGCAAGTGGATGTTTTGTAGGCTAAGGTTCAGACTCTTCAGAGTCAGTTAGTATAGGCACAAGTGACCATTAGGCAGCTACAGGCACAGATCACACAACCACTACCTCCTAACCCAAAGATAGCTCAGCTCACAGCCGAGAGAGACAGCTTCAGAGAGCAATGCATACAGGTTGAGCATGTAGCCGAGAGACTACTAAGATTAGTTGAGAGCACCTCTATTGGAGAGGTTGTAGCAGAGGGACTAGAGACTGCTCAAGAGACTGAGTACTATAGGATGAGGTATTTTGAGGTAGTGTCACATGAGCGGCAGATAGCATTTACACAATCAGGTCTCGGACTCAGACCCATTCACGTAGTCACTCCAAGAGTGCGACCAGGAGTGTGGGTCAGTCGATCAGATGAGAGATCAGAGCTTCTAGGAGCAGAGATCTATCGAGACCTACTACCTCCAGAGGCAGCAACAGTCACATTCCACGGCTAGATGCCCCTTAGTGATGAGCATTTTGTACACATTTATGCCATTGTATTCGATATATCTTTTTAAAATATTTGATATCCTTTTTTTCCTGGACATTTGTTTTGATGAGATCTATGATATGTAGTGGTGATTTGATTATGCACGTGTTATGGATGATTTATGCACATGTTATGGATGTATGCTTTTACTTTTATATGCTATGTCATGTATGATGATGCAATAATGATATGATATAATCTAAATGAATTTTTCTTTCTTCCTGATGTATGCAATGAATGTATGATGCAAGATGTAAATGCTTTAGATGAAATGAAAAAATATGATTAATGATGATGATGAATGATAATAATGATGAAATGGAAATGCACTTATGTAATGAACTTATGATATATGATGCCATGGAAATGAACATGATAATAATGATGGTGTGAAAAGAATGACATGGATGTAATTTTATTTTCGAATGTGTGTGAAAAATGCAAATTTATATGTTAATGAATGATTAAGATAACAACCATGTATATGATGTGTAATGATGGATAATGATCATGATGAAAAATAAGATGATAATGAATATGATAATGAAATGAAATGATGATGTAAGTATGCAAGTACAATGATAATGATAATGAAAAATGATATGAAATGCATGTGAATGATAATGAAAATGAGATGTAACAAATGTCCAGTCATACTCAAGCATTGTCTAGAAAATATATTCAAGAACGTGATCAACCCTAAAAAATCTATTAAAAAGTCCCTTGAAATGCAGATGCATTATGCAGTCCTAATAATGAATTATGCAATCCTAAATGAAATAATGAACCATTCTCCTTGTTTCCATTTCTTGTTGTGTTTAGTTGTCATCATTGAGCCTTTTGATATGTTGAAAGTTAGTACAAGAATGAAAGGGTATGTTAGCACCAATGATAACCTAAGTACTACTTTCATAATGTTAGATGTAGCAAGTTAATACAAGAATTGAAGTATAATCGAACCAAGATGACCTGAGTATTGCTTGCATAAACAAACAAAAGTTAACCATTTTCCTATGCAAATTCCAAAATGTCATCAATGATATGTTGTAGAGCATGTCCCACGACCAATTTGCATGATACTAATGATTAATTTACAGACAACAATCAAAGAAAAATCATACTTCTTCCTTGTGATTCTAGTTCAGTACGTCATTGAACCACTCCAAAGAGATGATGTCATCAAGTATCAAAACAACAATTTGCAACTTTTTCTTTTAAGTTTGTCATTCATTTTATTCAGATTAAGATCAACCAATTTGTTTTAAATCATCTATCAAGATAATCATGTAAGCTCATTTTAATTGGACAAGACTGTTGTTTCTGATATTCTGATGCTAGACACATGCTATTGACTATCTGCTAGAAAAGCTTCAAGAAACGAACTGCCCCCTATTGACCTTGTACTCTGACTCTTGCTAGACACAACTGTTGTGATGGATAACCCTCAAATCATCAAGCCATGATGAGATCCTTGTCATTCCAAGGAGATGATGCAATACAAATGCGATGGTGAGGTGTGTGTGTGATGCTGATGAAAGGATGTACATGCAGAATGAATCCTAATAGATGAGAGAGTCAAATAAAATCACAAACAATGCCTATTTGTCAGGTTTTCACCGTTTCTTTTTATTGCACCTTTTCCCGATTTCCTGATTTTTTTGTTTTTACCAAGATGCATGTTTGCCAGGTTTTCATCAAGGCAAAATTTTTTAATTTTTAATTTTTAATTTTTAATTTATTTTTATTTTTTTCAAGACTTTTAATATTGTTTTTGATATTTTCTCAGGTGTAGAACCTTTTCAGATCAATGTTGTTGGTTGGATCTTCGAACAGGTCCCCTTTTGTTGTTGACAACTGATATGCCCTTGATCTGTATGCTACAATGATAACAAACGGACCCAGCCAATTTCGTACAAACTTTCCTTTCTTTTCCCAATCTTGTTGATTTCGAGGGTTTTCTCTAAGAACCAAATCACCCACTTGAAAATTTCATTGTTTGACTCTATGATTGTAGCTACGGGACATAATTTGTTGATACCACTTCAAGTGATTAACCACAGTTTGATGCCGTTCATCAAGTAGTTCTAGCTCTTGCAATCTTGATACTCGATAATCTTCATCATTGATTATCCTTTTGAGTGATACTCGAAGTGAAGGAATCTCAACTTCTAGTGGTAGAATAGCCTCTGCTCCATAGACCAATGCATAAGGAGTAGCTCCTGTCGGTGTGCGAATGCTTGTTCTATAGGCCCATAATGTTGGATTCAACTGGACATGCTAATCATGGCCTGCTTCATTCACTATTTTCTTCAAAATATTTAGAATTGTTTTGTTTGAAGCTTCGGCTTGACCATTCCCTTGTGGATAATAAGGTGTAGAGAACCTGTGTTGGATGTGAAATCTTTCACATAGTTCATCAACATCTTGATTTTTAAAGGGTCTACCATTATCTATGATAATGTAGTTAGGAATGCCATATCTGCAAATGATATAATTTAAGATGAATGAAGAGATTTTTTTGCCCGTAACTGTTGTTAGAGGAACAAATTCAATCCACTTAGTGAAATACTCAGTGACTGTAATGATACATTTATGTCCATTTGAAGATGATGGATGTATCTTGCCAACCAAATCCAATCCCCACTGAGAAAAAGGCCATGTTGTGGTGAAGGGTTGTAATTCCTGAGGAGGAGCATGAATGAGATTCCGATGAATCTGAAATTTTGCACATTTCTTCACAAAGGTGAATGATTCTTTCTCCATGGTTGGCCAATAGTACCCTAATCTTACAAGTTTCTTTGCTAAGGTTAGTCCACTTGAATGTCTCCCACAAAATTTACCATGGACCTCTTGTAAGGCCTTTTCCGATTCATCACATTGAAGACATCTCAGGAGGGTACCATCCAGACCACACTGGTATAAGATGTCAGTAATTAAGGTGTAACGGGATGATTGACGAATGAAATTTCGTTTTTGATTCCTATACAAGCCTAAGGGTAAAGTAGTATCTTTTAGGTAAGCGTAAATTTGGCCATATAAGGAAGAGTCAGAACTCGTCAGATGGCAAATGATTTGTGTTTTAGGATTGTCATGGGTGGGAGAAAACAATTGTTCCACCAGGAAATCGTACCATTTTTTATTCTTTGTCAATTGGAGTAGAGAGGCGATTGTAGCCATAGCGTCTGCTGCTTTATTATCAATGCATGGAATCTGTATGAACTTGATATTAATAAATTATTTCTTGAGATCTTCCACCATTCTTTTGTAAGGTATCAAATTGTCATCTTTAGTGTGAGATTCATCATTGATTTGATTTATTACAAGTTGTGAATCGCCAAAAACTTGAAGTTCTATGATTTTCCAGTCCACTGCAATCCTTATGTCGATTATCAATGCCTCATACTCAACTATGTTGTTTGTGCAAGGAAACATTAGTCGATAAGATTTTTGGATTGTATGTCCTTGAGGTGTAATAAAAAGAATTCCTACTCCTGAACCATGTTGAGTGTAAGAACCATCAAAGTAGAGTGACCATGATTGTTGGATATCTGCTGTGAACACATCAGCATTAGGAAAATCAACATGTATGGGGTGTTCTGCTAGTATTGGTGCTTCTGCTAATTGATTTGAAATTACTTGTCCCTTTATAGATTTTTGATCCACATAATGAATATCGAACTCGCTTAAGATCATAACCCATTTAGCCAACCTGCCAGTTAAGGTTGCCTTACTTAGAAGATATTTGAGTGGGTCAATCTTAGCCACAAGCTTTACTATATGAGTTAGCATGTAGTGTCATAAATTTTGAGAAGTGAACACCACTGCTAAATAAGGTTTTCCAATGAAGGTATAATTTAGCTCATGACTTGTTAGAGTTTGACTGATGTAATAAATGGCTCGTTCTTTTCTCAAGTTGTCTTCTTGTGCCAATAACGCTCCTAAAGATACTTTTGTGGCAGCTATATATAATATGAGAGGTACACCCTATACTGGTGGAGTCAACAATAGCGGATTCATAAGATACTACTTTATCTGATCAAATGTTGCTTCGCATTTGTACTCCCACTTGAATGGAACATTCTTGTGCAAGAGATGTGTAAATGGTAAAATTTTATCTGCCAGTTGAGTAATGAATCTTCGAATGGATTGTAACCATCCCTGTAAAGAGCACAATTGACTAATGTTCCTTGGTGGTGGCATATCAAGAATTTATTGTACCTTAGTTGGATCCAGTGCAATTCCCTTTTCCAACACAATGTATCCTAATAACTTTCTAGATTTCACTTTAAAGACACATTTCTTTGGATTAAGTCTTACTTTGAATTGTTCCATTCTTTTGAAAATTTTAGATAAGATATCGATGTGTCCTTCTCTAGTGTTAAACTTCACAAGAAGATCATCAACATAATCCTCCATGAATGTATGCATCATATCGTGAAAAATTGTTGTCATTTCTCATTGGTATGTAGCTCCTGCATTTTTCAATCCAAATGGCATTATATTCCAGCAATATGTACCACAAGGACATGTACATATTGTTTTATCTTGATCTTCTGGTGCAATCTTTATCTGGTTGTATCCTGAAAATCCATCTATCAATGAGTACATCACAAGTCCAGTAGTTAAATCCACAATCATATTAATGTTTGGTAAGGGAAAGTCATCTTTAGGACATGCTTTGTTGAGGTCCCTGAAATCTATGCAAATTCTAATCCTTTTGTCTGGCTTTGACATAGGCACAATATTGGAAATCCATTCTACATAATCTATGGAGCGAATAAATCCAATGTCTAAAATTTTCTTTAATTCATCTTTAACCAACAACGCAACATGTGGATGCATTTTTCTGAGTTTCTATTTTACAGGCTTTGCCCTTAGTGTAATAGATAGATGATGCATGATGAGATCTGGATCCAATCTAGGCATATCTGCGTAGCACCATGCAAAACTAATTTGATTATCTTCGATAAATTCTATGAATCTAGGTACTTCTTCATCTGTTAGAGATGCAACCAATTGCAAAACTTTAGCTTTTTTGTAATACCTATATTGAGTGGCTTCGTTGGTTCAATTAGAATGGAAGATCTTTCTTGATAATATTTTGGAAGAGTGTCAAGTTTCCCATCCTCTGGTGCCTTTGAAAGGTTTTCACCATTGGATGCGCTTTTTATTTTCCTCTTTTCTTGATCTAATATTGCCTTTGTTAGGTTTTCACCATTAGATATTTCTTTCATTTTTCTTTTTCCTTGATCTAATACTGCCTTTGTTAGGTTTTCACCATTAGATCTTTCTTTTATATTATTTATTTCATAGCTGGGAAACTTGGCACTTTCCTGTCAAAAACTCTGACTTTTTGATTCCTCGGTGGAACTTGTTTTAGGATGGGATGAACAAAGAAATTTTATTATGGTTTTGTCATTTGGAAAAGTTGGAACATCAATGGGTGCAACTTGTTCCCAATCAATGAGTTTAGGATGAACCAAAGGTAATGGATCATTAGGATGAGTAAGGTCATTGGCTGTTAGGGTCATGATGTTATTGTCAATGTCATTATGGGAGAAGTCTAAGATGGTATCCTCCTCAAAATGATCTATCTCACTTTGAATCGAATTGGTCTCACTAAAATCCTGATCGCTTTGTACGACGTATTCAAGCGGAGGTCTTGAGCTTTCTCCTTGTAAGAATGTAGGTGAGAATTTGTGTATCACATCCACCCTTTTCTCTGAGATGAAAGTATCATCCAAGAAGTCATCCCATTCATATTCGTTTGAGTCTATTTCAGAATTATCTGCTTGAGTTCTCAAAATTGATTTAGTTAACTCTTCATTAGATGGCCTTTGTGTTACCTTTTCATTAGTATCTTCACCATATCCTAACCCAGTCTTATCTTTTGGGTGCATTGTTTTTAATTGGACAGATTCAACAATACCTTCTTTTCTTTTACCTAGAGGGCCATTTCCTTCATAACCCATCTATTGCATGATAGCATAACCTTTTCCATATTATTGTGGAGTTAACTTGATATGTTGTACGGATTCTTCTTCATCTTTATAGAGCCAATCAAGAATAGCTCTATCTTCTCCTTCAGTTTCTTTGATAAGCATCCCATTAAACTTGCTGATGGGGGCTGAAGTTGAGCCTAAAACTCCTGCAGCTTGTTCTGTAGATGTTGACAGCTAACCATGGGATTTTGGGGATAGGGGTAGATTAAAGAGAGATAAAGAATATTCTCCCACTCCATTATCTTTCAATTTTAACTTGGTACCAAAATTTCTTATCATTTCTTGCACTTGTTCTTTGTTTTTGGAGGTAGAGACAGCTAAAGCTTCTCTATTATGTGGGACAAAGGTGTCCTGAGTTTCTCTTAGGTTAGAACAACTTGGACTGCTAAAGTGATCAATGGGTATTGTTACTTCCTATCCATCATATGGAAACTTCAAACATTGATGATAAGTAGATGGAACAACTTGCATGTCATGGATCCATGGATGACCCAATATTATGTTATAAGTTAGATCCTGATCGAGAACCTGACAAATGGTATTCTTCACAATAGGTCCCACTCTGATTGGTAACATGATGAGACCTTTGGAAGTCCTTTCCTCATCATCATAAGCCTTAAATGTAAGTTTCCTCCGTGGATCTATAGAGTCTTCTGAATATCCCAAAGCTAGGACCAATTTTAAAGTACAAATGTTTAATCCGACTCCCTCATCTATAAGAACACATCTAATGCAGGCTTTGTGAACCATGACTTCTAAATAGAGTGATGAATTATGCGGATGGGTTATGGATGAATCATCTTTTTTAGAAAAAGACAAACATGTGTAGGAGGAAAAGTGTCCCACCATGGCTTGAAATTTATCGACATCCAGATCAGGAGATATAGTTGTTTCAGCAAGGGCCTTTTCCAGAATGTCCTTATGTGCAGGTGATAACTTTAAAAGTTCCAAGATAGAAATTTGGGCTAATGTTTTTTGCAGTTGATCAACCAAATTGTATTGACTTGGAGGGGGAATTTTTGCTTTAGATGAGTTTCCTTTGACAATGAACTTGGCTTGTCCCCTTGTCGTAACATTAACCTCTCGATATTCTTGCTTACCTTTGATTCAGATAGCGTTGATTTGAGGATCATTAGTATAGATATGATTGATAATAATGTCGTGGATGTTATTAACATTCTTGCCCTTGTCACTTGAGGATTCCCCTTTGTGATAATTAGGGAGCGGATTATTGAATACTTGATGGTCATTATTGGCATTATGTCCCTCAACTGTGATGGTATGATTATCAATCAAATCTTGAACAATATTCTTTAACCCTTGGCAATTGTTTGTCTTATGACCTTTGCACCTATGATAATCACAAAAGTGTGAGTCATTGCGCGATGGTGGTTTAACTCGAGGCTCATAGTCTCTGTGTGGTGGCAATGTAATAGTGTTTTGATTCAATAATTCTTTGAGAATGGATTCCAAAGATTGGCCCAAGGGAGTGAAACTCTGTCGACTTGAAAAATATGATGGTCTGGGAACATTTGAATTTTGATTATTGCCAAAATTATTTCCACGAGTGTTAGTTGTGTTTCCTTGATTAGAAACATTTCCTTGGGTGCTAGAATTTTTGGTATTATTGTTACATTGAACACCTGATACATTAAGAACGACAGGCTTCATATTCACATTGTTAGCACCTACTACCCCATCATTCACAAAAAAATTATTTCAAGTCCAAAATCGTGACTTGTCATTGTTGTTATTATGGTTGTTGTTGTTGTTGTTATTGTATGAATTTGAACCCTCCTTATCAATTTTTAGAACTCCATGCTTGATCAATGTACCATCAATAGTAATTGCATTTTTAATCAATTTTTCAAATGATTGGGGACAATGAAGGTTTAGTCTATAACTAATTTCTTGATTAAGACTATCGATGAAGATCTCCATTTTTTCCTTTTCAGGAATAGGACGAGAGTATCTAGCAAACAACCTTCTCCACCTTTGCAAAGATGTAGTGAAAGATTCCCCTACTTTTTGTTTTATCTTACAAAGATCAAGCATGGTTATCTGGTGTTGGATGTTGTAAAAGTATTGTGATATAAACTTATTTATCAACTCTTCAAAGTTTTTGATGGGGGGAGTGATCTTTGAAAGCCACTCCATGGATTTTCCACCTAGAATTCATGGAAACAACCGCATTAAGTAGGTATCGTCATGAGCGAATTCTAAACTCATATTTCGGAAATCCCTTACATGCTCAATGGGGTTAGTTTTCCCATTATACCTATCAAACTTAGGGATTTCACAATGTTTTGGAAAAGGAATCATTCAAAGATTTCTATCAAATGGATAAGGACATATTTCTTCAAAAATGTACTTTTTTGTTGCTCCCCCTTGCATTTCTTTCATTTTCCCTTGTAATTCCTTGATCTGTTGAGTAAGGGCACTAAAATCGTTAAGAGGGGTTTCAAGATTTTCTTTAATCCCTTTCGTGTCAAAACCGACAGGTAACTTAGCTCCTTGATTAGCTAAAGAAAGAAAGTATCTCTCCTTGTTTCGTTCTAAAATCCTTTCCATAAGAGTATGGAATTGAGGATCCTTCTCTGCTTCTTGAAGTTTTTCTTCCTTTAGCTCTTCAGTAATTGAATTGTTAAAGAGGTTTTCCTCCCTCTCACTATTATCACCCATTTTTCTCATTGTACTTTCATCCTTTTCTATGTGCTTTCAAGATCTCGTGGTAACATGCATAAGCTTTACTCAAATCCTACTAGCTTTGATCAAAAGAATGAAATAGTGCAATGGTGATGGATATGAAAGTCAGGATAGAATGAAGATTCTATGACTTAAAATATTTTTAATCTTTACTTCGTGATTCCCTGATTGAAAGGATGAAAATCCTGTTTGTGGAAATTAAACCAAAGATCGAAAATAAAGATAATTTTGTACTTTGTGAAATTTGATCTTAGCTTTGTAGAAAGATGAATTTAATAGATGCCTATTGTGCTTGAGTTCTCTATTGTAGAATTTGATTTGGACGAGTAGCGTATGTAATTGCAGGTTGGGGAATATAAGAGGAATGAATACGCTGATTGTGGTTATGCCTTTAAGAAAGAGCTCTTCTTTGAAAGAAAGCTCTTGAGTATAAAGGTTCTACAACATAATCATCAGTGAAAACTCTAATATAGTTGTGATATTGATGAATAAAGGTTCTATGTTCAAGCAGAACCTTGCGACTTTGATATAGAAATTTCCTCTTCTTCAATACTTTCTTATAATTGAGAGACTTCTTGGGCTTTCTAATATTTCTTTCTAAGGACTTCTTAGAAAATGTTGTAGACTTCCAAACTCTGAGCATGGGAAAGACTAGACCGATAAGACTTGATTTCTGAAAGCCAAAAAATCACCAAGGCTTGGAAAATAGATGTGCCAAAACAGAGACTGAATGTGCCAAAACATAGCATAGATGCACTGAAACAAAGCACATATGTGCCAAAACAGAGCACAGATGCGCTAAAACATAACATCGATGCGCTAAAATAGAGCATAGATGTGCCACAATAAAGCACAGATGCACCGAAACAGAGCACAGATGCATTGAAACAGAGCACAGATGCACTAAAATAGAGCATAGATGTGCCAAAATATAGCATAGATGCACCGAAATAGAGCATAGATACGTCGAAATAGAGCACAGATGCACTGAAACAGACCCGGGATGCACTAAATTACTTCTGAGATCGACATGTTTTGAGAGTTTGATAAAATTTTCGTGTTTTGGATGATCTTAATCTAATTTAAATGTGAAAAACATGACATAGAAATAGATAGTTGTTTTGTTAATCCTAAAATCTAAACAAAGAGTGTATGTTCTTGAGATTTCCACA
Source organism: Sequoiadendron giganteum (assembly GCA_007115665.2). Lineage (NCBI taxonomy): Eukaryota > Viridiplantae > Streptophyta > Pinopsida > Cupressales > Cupressaceae > Sequoiadendron > Sequoiadendron giganteum. Next base: position 218,187,425 of record CM021100.1, read on the forward strand.
GGTTTTAAACAAGATAATCACTTTAGTCAAACTCACTCTTAATTTGTCAGATAGGTCATCATCGTAATCACAACCCATAGCTTAAAATTGCGTCAACTCACACAGCCTTGTCAGCCCCCAGAGGGCGCCCGTGTTTTTGTCTTTTCCAGGTGCATACTCAAAGTGACGGAAGTGGATACTGAATCCCTTGAGCAAACAATATGTGGTGACTATATGGTGAGTGTCTTGGGGCTAGATTCTTCCCTCCCCTTGCACTGTGATTAAGATGATGTTTGGATACTGACACGGATGGCTTTCTACACTATGGTTCGTAGTAAGGGTATCCTTTCAATGCGAAAAATAGATATACTCCCTCGAGAGACCTCCCAACCTTTAGAACAAAGGTTCTGGGGATGTTTATCTGATGCACTACTGTCAAGTTGGATTTTCATCAACAACTTGCTTTTGATTAAAGTGGGTTGGAAACCCTGGCTTTAGGTATTCCCACTTAGGTCATTCCTCTTGGGTGAGTACTTTTTCCCACAAGAGCAGGCCTTCTAAAGGATGTAATAAAGCATTAAATTGCAGAAAATAAAAGGTAAGTCTGGTGTTTTGATCACCCAGTTAAGGGGAGAGCATAAACCTATTACCCACAATCACAACAAACAATAATGGTTCAATTTTAAATCCCAAATTGACAAATTCTCTATACTAAGTGAAGATGTTGCTTCACTAAAAACATAAGAATCATTTTAACCAAAAGAAAATTTATGTTTGGTGACTATCCTAGGATTGGTTAATTCAGATTTAAATGTCTACCCTAGGATTGGTTCATTCTGTTAAAAATAACATTTGAAAAATCCTATCCACAGATGGCGTCGGAATCAAAATTCATAATTTTTACAACTGTATGTGTCGAAACAGGACGACTATGCGCCAAAACAGGTCATATATGCACCGAAATAGAGTGTCTATGCGCTGAAACAAGTCATGTATGCATCGAAACAGGTCATGTATGCACCGAAAGATCTCATAAATGTGCCGAAACAGTCCTCGTATGCGCCGAACAGAGACTCGTCTGTGCCAAAACATGATTTTTGTCCGTCACCTATAAGAAATGTGTATGTTAGAATGTGTAAATCAAAATGAATCTAAATTAATACACCAATGAAACATTAGATTAAAGAAACTAAATTAAAGAAAGAAAAATGCAAACTCTAAAACACAAGCAGCTCCGTCAAATTCGTCCCATTTTCCTCTATCTCGAAGGATTTGTTTCAAGATGCTTTCTCTCAGTTGTTTAAAACAGCAGCTTGTAGAATGACAACTTGAGAGAATGAGATTAATGAAAATGCATGTGCTTTGCTAAAAGATTAAGCTATGAAATTGAAAATGCTAATTAAATGCTAGAAATGCTAAAATGTGACTATAATAACTACGCATGAAAATCTAAGATTCGGGGTCCTTTTCCACTTAGAAGGGGGTTGTATTTATAGATTTTCGAAGACAAGAATTTAATTGGCCAAGATCGATGATTGAGTTCAAAACCTTTTAAAATGAATGCTGAGAGATCGAGAATTCGAAAAGGAGATGGAAGTTTAAGAGATGGATGGAGAATGAAGAGACAATTGAAAGGCGTTTCTCATAATTTAAATAAATAAATATTTAATTATGTGAGAAGAGAAAAAGCTTTTTAATTAAATATTGAAAATATTTAATTAAAAGTGGAATAAAGAATATCATTTAAATTTAGAATTTAAATTTGTGATAATTAATGTAAATAAATTGTGAAATCTATTTAATTAATTAAGAGGAAGGTAGCATTAATTAAATAAACTTTATTTATATAATTAAATAAGAAGAATTGCAAAAATGAACAATATAAATAAATAATTAAATTTATTTATATGTAGATGATTTAAGAATATTAATTAAATAATTCATATTTAATTAATTAACAGGTTCAATTAACTGTGACCATTTTTATATGTGTACAGGGACCAGGTCACCCAAGGTGGTGACCTAGTCCACCTGGACATTTTTCATTGAATGTTAGTAATTAAAATATTATTATTTATGTTTGTTAGGATTGTCTTAATAAAAAAACCTAAAATAGGACTTGTATGAGGATTAAGGGGTCATTTTGGCATAAGAACAGGTTAATATGGTGATGACAAGCCTAGGACAGTATGAAAATGTTCTACAACACTTTACAACACTTTTTCACAGGGCTTAGAAAGGTATATAACTAAAAGGGGTCCAAAATCCATAGGCAAAGGTCCAAATGAGCGAAAAGTGTCAAAGTCCTCACTTTTTGGCGACACAGAAGGAATCTATGAAAGATATGCTTGGGATGAATAAGATGCCAAAGGTGGTGTATTAATCTCACTTTGAATTTCTAAAAATCTGAATGTGGTCATGAGTTGCAAGGTCTAGACTTGCTTCTTCTCGAATATCAGGTTCTGAAACTGTTGGATCTGACCTATAAGTAATTTTTAGTGAAGATGAAAGCTTTGTAATGGAACTTTGCAACTTTTACAAATTTCCATTCCAAGTGATTTTGAATGCTTCAACCTAGATCTGCAAACACCAATAAACAAGATAGGAAAAATTTGTTGATTGTTAGTGAATGCGGTTTTCCTGGGTCAAACCCGTTGTTGGTAATTAAACCATGAAATGAAGAGAAATAATCAATGGACAACATGCAATGCTACAACTAACCAAACCCTTGTAAATTCTGTAAACTTGTGTGAAATGGCTGCAATGCATATGGATCTTGAAATGCTTGATAGATCTTGAATTTCTTGCTTGAATCAAAATTCTATATCACAAATGCTAGCACAAAAACACACATGATACAACTCTTTGACATGATTATTGAATCTTGATGATGGCTTCAAATACTTGATTTTCTCTTGAATTCTCTTGTGAATTCAATTATGCTATAATGAGTTCTCTCACAAAATATGTGATTGCTTAGATTGCTTTCTAGGAGAAAATGAATGAATGATCCTTGTATTTATACTTATCTATGCTTAATATCCTAAAATTATATCACACCAAGCAAACATATGAATTCATCAAATGAAGGAGGCTAAATCTTGCCAAATTTTGAATGTAATCTTGAAAATGACTCAAGGAGGACTAAGACACTTTAGGTGGCATCTTATTCCCAAGTGATGAAACTTGGGGCACATTCACCAAAAGGGGCCCAATTAAGATACCTCAAAATCAAGATGCTGAGACCTCGGGGGGACAAACATGCCCTAAGTGATTTTTTAGTCTCAATAAAAAATCAGGGACACACCAATCAGAATGATGTGGATATCATTTATGCATTGGATAATGTCGGGATTAGCCAAAAAATGATGTCAATCATAGGGCCTATGGACACAAAATAGGACCAATTAAGCCATAAAGAGGGATAAATAAAGCAAGGTAGGCCCAAAAAAGTGTGAAAAAGAAAGGGCATGCATTTTACTACACTACACTAAGATGGTTGGACAAGTAGCCATCCTCATATGTTGTGTATGTATCATTAACTTCTATTCCAAAAAAAATCAAAGTTGTTATAGTACACTACTTCAGTTGATTATAAAAATATATATACAATCATATTCCAAATAGTTCCTTTAGAAATATGTTTCTCATCATGATTAATTAAATTAAAAAAATTATATTAAACCTATAAAAATAAAAATCTATACACAAAATCATAACAATCTAATGTATCATACTTTTAATATCTTTATATATAGTAAATGAAAAATAAAATATAATGTATTTTCTATGCAAAAATCGAATTGTACTCTCTAAAATATTAACTCAAAAATAGTGTTCTATCAGTGTGACCCTTGTACCCCCTTCTAGTGCAAGTGCTAGTAATAAAATTGAAAGATATATCAAACAAGATAAATATAGAAAATCACATATATCTTACAAAATAAAAAATAAAAATAGTGAATTATTATTAATAAAAGGAAACAATGATTTCTACTAAAAATATTAAGTGTATAATTACACAAGTTAAAAAGAATTATAAAAAAATAAAAACACCTTATCTAGTGATTGCCATAAATTGCAGGTTAATTACATAATGTACTATTAATTTAGTTTTCAAGTTCCATGACTTTTTTTCATCTACTTTTCTATAATACAAAACACAAATTCTATATTAAAAAACATGAGAATATAATCATAATAGATCATAGAATAAATAATGTTTGTGTTATAAATTTATGATTGAATACAAACTCATGGATTGATCCATAAACATTGGCTATCTTTTCATATTCACAAACCACCAATTTCGATTAATTAATTTAAATGTATCGATTTTACCTTCTGAAATTATTTTATTCTCTAAATGAGTTCACATTATTTTAAAGGGTTGTTCTTAAATGTCACAATATATAGATTTGGGGCATTTTACATTGACAAATCTATCAATTTCCAATGAAGATGTGCTGCAATTTTTAGCTCTCTCAATTGATATTTGCCTTCTAAATTTATATATAGAAGATAGAAATCATTTCATGGCTTGGTATATTAAGGGATTTTAGGAATTCTAGGGTTGAAAGATACTGACTATGTATATCTTTATTTTTGGGTCTATACTAGTAATCTCATTCAATTTTTTTGTATTTTTGGGTGTGTACTATTTTTTCCTATTTCTGTATAAATTTACATCTTGATGGAATAATATGAAATATTATTCAGGTTTCAAACTATAATTAGAAAATTAGAAAATTATGTATTTGCCTCTACAATCTTTATTTCAAGAGATATAATGTGCACAAATTATTTAGGAAGAGGCACCATAGATTTAAAGAACAAGGGAAAACACATATTATCCAATGGAAGACGACATGGATGTTGAATACCCAAGATACAGAGATGAGGGGGGGTGGTGAATCGGTATCTTTTAAAACTTATTGAACAAAAACCATCCGATTAATCGAATGCATATAACAATAAAGATGATAAAAAGAATTAACAAAACATGAAACCACACAATACCTAAACACCAAAATTTTACGTGGAAAACCCAGAATGGGAAAAACCATGGTGAGGATTAAATCACAATATAGTATAGTTCTAAAAATAGATACAGAAAGAGGCTCACTTCTAGACATAAAATCTCACTACTGACAAAGAGGACTCACTTTCCAAGCAAGGAGGCTCACTTCCTAAAAAAGGATAATAATAATAAAATGGCTTCATAGCCAAAATGAGCTAGTAACGGTGCACCTAACAAGTGCATATTTAGTTCATTTAATGCTCAATAAATAGACCTAACAAAATTCATCATTTTTTCACACTTCGCTTCACATTTTAATCGCTTCTCATTCCACAGCCTTCAATATCAAAACCATCCAATATATATCTAACTCATGTGCAAGCATCAATTAGGTCAACCAAATTAGATGCAATCTTTATTCACCAAAAAGAATAAGTGTGAGCTCCAAGTTAGTAAAAAACTTCTCTAGAAATAATTTAACAGTGTAGCATGCTATATCATGTCGACATGGACCAAAGATAGGTCATACATACATCCGTAATACAAAATTAATTCACTATACCACCAAATATTTATTAGGTCAGCTAGAGATAGACCTAATAACAAAATGCAATCAACAGTATAGTTCCAACTCATCATATGAGTACATGAGCATAAAAGATTCTAAAATTACAAGCTTCCAACATCCAAAAACCATTTCCCAAAAATGTGAGCAATGATGATCACCAGAGCAGGATTGAAGACCAAAATAGTAGAGGATGTAAACTTGTTCTTCATAATAGTTCAGAGTACCAAAATAAATTGATGACTTAATCAACATGGTGACATCAATCAAAACACAAAGTCTACACAACTAGAGGATCTTCTTCATTCTTCCAACAATCTCCCCCAATGTCATCGATGGAAACATGTTCCAAAAGAATGTATAACCCTCCACACACCTTTACACATATCTTCATTCTTTTCACTTCACAGTCCCCTTTCTACATGGAAATATCTCCCCATTTAACATAAAGGACAAAGGGCAACCAAAAATAGGGTTTAAGCATATGTACATGGTGACAATATATATAAAAAGAAATTATAACTCCCCATTTTCAACATTCCAGTGGAAATAACGATTTTTACATGAATTTTTTTCTTGTAGGTCTTTCTCTCATAGTTGGAAGAATTCTCTTCCAAGCTAGCACTATAGAATCTAGTATGATACACTTTCTATCTATTAAATTCAATGACATAAATGAGGATGACCATTCTAGATACATGCACTACTGTTCACAATCTTTTGCATTAGAAAGTATTCCAGAGAAATGATCTAATGAGACCTCAACAATTTATTTAACCAACCAAGAAGTTCTAACCACATCTTCACCCTGTCTCTGAATAAACAAAAAATCCACTTTCAACTCTCCAACTCTTATTATTTTTTTCCATCTTTGTCTTTGAAGAAATAAAAACTCTTTCCAATACTTTTCATCTGATATCAATGGCTTCAATTTTTCTTCTAGAATTATCAACAACTATAGGCCTTCTAAGATAGTACTTGTAGATGTTATACATCTCCTTAATGCATTATCTTGTCTCACCAATGTGTTTGGATAAATTTTATTTATCTTTGAAACATATTCTCTCAACCATAGCTTCAAACTTATGTCCTTTAGGTCCTTCGAGCAACATTCTTTCTTCAACAACTTCTACTAGATTATCTGGCAATGAGTCAAAAACATCTAAAATATCAATACCCTTATTGAGTAGATACTCAACCAAAGCATCATCAATTTTAAGCCTATCCACTAGAGGGAAAGGACACCACATTTCACCAACCTTATTCATATCACCTTAATCTAACACCGACCAAACATCATCTGGATCAAGAGATTCAGATCTAGGTAGAGACTCTTCTTCATTCTCTTTTTCTTTTGAGATAGCGATGACATATTTTGTGTTGACTTTCCTCTTTTTAGGCTATGGAGGAGAACCACCAATAACAACTTCCTATTCCTTCTTACCATAGGAGGAACCCTCCTCAAATCTACTGGGCATAGCACTAGACACTATCACATCAGAGCATAGATACTTCTACAAGGATAAGAAATAGACTTTGCATGCACTTGATTTATCCTCAATACATTCCAAATACATGTAAACTTGCTTTCGAATAGGGATTCTAGATTCTCACTTAGCATTCACTCTTGCTGATAGAAAACTTAGAATGTAAAATACCAAACATATAAGCAAAGACCAAAATCAGAAAGGATAACCCTCGACCAAAGACATTCATACATTCTCAATTAGTTTATTCATAGTTATGCTACACAAATTTAACTGCTTGTTTTCCTTCACCATTTTATCTACAAGATATACAACAATAGCTAAAGTATAACCTTCATGATTTCTGAAATAGATTGTATAAGTGATGTTGTAGGTGACATACTATACTAAAAGATCAAAAATTGTATTTATTAGTAGAGCTCAGGGGTCTTTTCCAATGCTAGTAAGTTTCTGCACATCTCTATATTTCACTATTTTCTTCCCAGGGAGGTCACAAAAACTACACAAACCAATAATAGCTTCAATTTCGTCCTTCGTGATTGGATAGGGTTTGTCTAGTATAATGCTACAATCCTTGAATTGATTCAACGGAAACAAGATGGATTCTTTTTTTAAAAAACCAAGGAAATTCTCCCCATAAATCCATACTCAAAGTGTTTACGTTCTTCAATTCATTTGTCTTTAAACCTAGTTCCATTTCCTCCATCTTCTGATGATCAAAATTTTCCAACTCAATTCCCTTCAGCCTTAGTAGAATATTGTCACTTGATTCTTTGTCAACGAATTCCATCGTCATGCTTATCTTCTTCAAACTCCTTTATTTCTCAATGAAAATTCTTCCTTTTTTTTTCTTCCTTTTCTTGTAAATTGAGTGAGATGATTTTGAACACTTTCATATTTTAATTTTTATTACTCATAATGATTTCTCCAAATTGTCTCATAATCTTTCCAAATCTCTTCAAGATTGCTCCAAATCATTCTTCAATTGCACAAGTAATAAAAGATGACTTATGAATTTTTCTTTATACACCATTGTGCTACCCTAATTCACATTAAATGTAATAGGTTTCAAAAATCTATTAAAGACCCTTCTTCTCTACACTAAGAAACCCTAATTTTCTCTGCAAATGGTCATTCCTGCACATTTTATTCTAGTTTCTTTTTCATCACCTCTGCCTATTCATTACTTACAACATATTCTCATGCCAACATCTGACATGCCATATTTATAGGGGGTTTGAACAATTTTATTATAATATTCCCCCTAAGACCATGCTAGGTCTAATTCCTCGAGGAATTGCTTGCACCAGATGAGGGCCCAAACACATCACAGGTCTTTGGCTCTTCCTTCTTCCTCCATATCTTGTTCATTTCTTGATTAATCTCATTCTTTTCAATTCTCTTCAAAGGTTCATTATTCTTTATTGGATTAGGTTGCTTTCCCTTTTTACTTCTACAAAATCTTGAAATATGTCCTGATTTTTTGAAATTGTAGCAAACAATTTTTATTTTATTTGTTTGACCTCCACTAACTCTTGATTTGCACTGATTTTATTTGTGTCAAAACTTGTTGCATGTACAACAATATCTAGAAAAATATTGATTCATTCTATCTCCATTAAACATATTCATCATCACCCGACTAATCATCCTCACCTAAGATCTACATTTAGTAGCTCTATTCCCAACTTCTTGCATGCATAACATTGTCTGGAGAAGGAACCAGAAAACTGATCCATCTTACTTTTGCACTTACTTGCCCTATGACAAGATTTATTACATGAAAATCAGTCACAATTGAAAGATAGGTACCTTTGAACATTTGGTTGTCTCATAGGTGTTCTTCTAGCAATATTTCTTGGATTTATTTTATGCTTCCCTTTATCTTGAGTCTTTTGATTGTCCACCTAATTTGAGGTCTACACCTTCTTAGAGTTTTCACTAGCTTCATTTTTGAAACTAACTTTGTCTTTAGAAGGTCTTTGTCTTGCAATCAATTCATCAAGCTTGGTGGAGCTTGTCTTGAAACTATCTTCACAGATTTTTTCTTTCTCCAAATCTTCTTTCAGGTTCACCACTTCTTGTTCAAGCCTTGAGCATACATCAAACTTGCTTTACACCATTGTATTCATGCATTCTTCAATTCTATTGTTTTCCTCCTCTGTTGCCAAAAATTGTATACCTTTGAAGAAAAGGACAATTTTGTGCCTAATTTGCTCCTACTTTAGACACCCTTTTATCAATCACCCTCCTAAAACAACATTTATAAGCACCTAAGACTTGTTATCTTTGAATTTGAGGCCTAGTTCACCTAATAAATCATACAAGCCCTGAGAAACAACATCAAAATCACTCAAATATCACAAATCCCTCCTTAAAAACCCCTGGAGGGACTAAGTCACCCAAGGTGGCGACTTAGTCCCTTTTAGAGTTATTTGCATTTTTGAGCAGGAAAATCTCCAAGTTGCTAAAAATTATCGATGGGTGTTGGTCTCTTAGGTCAAAATAATTGACAATTAGGCATTTTTTCTTATAAATACATGTTTTTAGGTAAATTTTCAAGATCCTTTAGTCATTTTTCACAAGAAAACTCAAGAATCAAGTGTTGAACATCTTCCACAAGAATATTCATTTCTCTTTCTACAACAAATTTTAAGCTTAGGGTAGCAAATAAGGGTTGTTATAGGTCTTCAATTTCACTTCTTAGTCAAGACCTCACATTGAAAAGGATTGATCATGGATATTTGTGGAGAATCATGCAAAAATCTAGGTTGAGGAGATGTAACTAGCCATCAAATCACACCTAAAGACTTTTTTTCAAAGTGATTCCATCTTCCATTTTATCTCTATCTCTAGATTTAAGTTTTGCATTAATTTGTAATGTTGTAGGGCTTCTTGGATTTAATTCTTGAATCATTCAAATCTCATTTATGCATCTTATTATAGCACATTAGAATATGGTTTTGTCTTACTTAAGATTTTCCTAGTCCTAGAAACACTTAGGGCTAGGGCTTATGCAAATTTCTTGTCTCTTTAAAAGTTTAAATACTAACCAAGGGTTTGACCAAGGAAAAACCCACATTAGAAACCAAAATATATTCTATTTTGTAGGTGATTTTGCACATGTGGACCTGGATTTCCATGAGAAAGAAGATTGCAGACTATAGGCTTCCATTCCCCTTTTTCGATTTTTAGAAAAGCTTAAATGGACTAAGTCACCAATGGTGGTGACTTAGTCCCACTGCATGACTTTTTCAAGGATTTTCAAAGATTTGGAGACCTAGTTGGCTTGAAAAGAACCCAAAGTAGTTTATGAGAACTAGGACTAAGTCACCTAGCTTGGCATAAGTGTCCCAAATGGCATTAAAATCAGAGTTTCCAAATTTTCAGAGGCTTCTAAAATCTCCATTTTTATCCTCATCAGTTTCTAGGTGTACTTATTTTATCTGTTATGTTATCTTGCCTTGTATAGTCTTTATTCTATCCTTTTTGCATATCGTCATGTGTTTCCAAACAATGTAGATTTCATTAGCTTGTATTTAATAGTTAGTTTCATTTATCATATTATTGCATTTAGAATACTTCATATTGGTACTTCACAACACATTCAACCCCTCATATTGAATGAAACCCCGAGTTTTAGGTGCATAAAAGAGACCTTCGTCCTTCTAGGTGAAATCCCTGGAAACCCTTGCGGGAACCCTCCTTTACCCCAAAAATTTCCAGCTCACCTCCACTTGCACCTTCAAAATAGTAATCTCTTAATTTTCTTGTTTTAATTGCTCACTCTCTTCTCTTTGCCTTTGTTTGAATTTCTTCAATTTCTCTTTCAATTTTTGGATCCATTCATTTGCCTTGAATCAATATTTTATTTCACATCTATGTTTTCATTTTCAGCCTTGTCAAGATCTTCAAGAGCAGCCTGAAACTCTTCGTTATCATCCATTTGTTCAATCTATAGGATCTTCCTCGAATTGTTAGGCTTCTTCGGAGAAACCAAAGCTCTGATACCAATTGTTGAATACCCAGGATACTAAGAGTGGGGGATGAATCAATATCTTCTTAAACTTATTGAAAAAACACCATCCAATTACTCCAATTCATATAACAATAAAGATGAGCAAAAACATTAACAAAACATGAAACCACACAAAACATGAACACCATAATTTTACGTGGAAAACCCAAAATGGGAAAAACCATGGTGAGGATTAACTAAAAATATAGTATAGCTCCAAAACCAAATATAAAAAGAGGCTCACTTCCAGATACAAAATCTCACTGCTCAGAAAGAGGACTCACTATCCAAGCAAAGAGGCTCACTACCTACAAAAGGATTACAATAACAAAATAACTTCATAGACAAAATGAACTGGTAAGGGTTCACCTAAAAAGTGCAAATTCAGTTCCTTTGATGCTCAATAAAATACCTAACACACTTCGCTTCACTTTCGCACCATACTTCACATTCAAATCGCTTCTCATTCCACAAACTTCGATCTGAAAACCATCCAATATATATATCTAAATCATATGCAAGCATCAATTAGTCTGGCCTAATTAGATGCAATCTTTATTCACCAAAAAGACTAAATGTTAGCTCCAAGTTAGTATAAAAATTCTCCAAAAATAATTCAACCATGTATCATGCTATATCATGTCAGAATAGACCAAAGATAGGTCATACATACATCTGCAATAGAAAATTAATTCACTATAACACCAACTATTTATTAGGTTGGCAAAAGATAGACCTGATAATAAGATTCAATTAATAGAATAGTTCCAAATTTCCATACGAGCACATGAGCAGACAAGATTCTGAACTTACAAGCTTCCAACATCCAAAAACCATTTCCCAAAAACTGCAAGAAACGATGATCACAAGAGTAGGATTGCAGACCAAAATACCAGGCCAAAATACTAGAGGATGTAAAATTATTCTTCATATCGGTTCAAATTACTAGATTAAACTGGTGACTTAATCAACATAGTGACGTCAATGAAAACACAAAGTTTGTACAACTGGATGATATTTCAAAGTATACTAAATATTAGTTTTTCTTAAGCTCAAGTCTCATATTTTAAAGTATATTAAATAATAGTTTTTATTTTTTCTGTTCTTCATAGATGATTTATGCAAACACTATTAGGCTCTTCTAAGGCATAATATTATATCCATATTTTATTGCATTGTTATATTGTCATCTCTATCCAACACTAACTTGTATCTATAGTTTGCAAGGAGCAATTTAAACATTGTTGCACCTATGAAATGACTAATGTGGGAGCTCTACAATGGTGTGGCGTGTTACCATGACATGGGCATTACACATAGAAAACTCAAGCCTTCCTATTGCCTGCTCTCCATTAACATGGAAAGAACCATCTAAATTAAGCTTGCAAACTTTGGATTGGCTCTAATGGTGAAGGATAAAAAGAATGGAGATTCAAAATTATTGAAGCCAAAAAGAACATACAATTTCTTTGCAATTCATATCCCATATCTAGAACAACCATTAAATATTCTTTCTTTTATAAAGTGGAATGCGCTTCCATTGAGATGATAGATATATAGTGGGATGTTGTATCAAATGTAAACTATGTAAATACCTTTGTCCAGTTTTGTCTCTCCAATTTTGATTTGTAGAACTACTTAAGAAACATTATAATAATATAATTACTACCTCAATGCTATTTGTATGTTTACAAGTTAAAATATTTGCAAGACTTCATGCACTGATCCATGTTGTGATTTTAGGTCATTATTTACTATTAAATAACTAATATTCATAGTCATCAATTGAATTACTCCGACAAAAAAATGCATTCAAGTTTTCAAGCATTTTTATATGCTTTGAGCTAGACCTTCATAAGCAATTTTGTCATATATTTTTTAAATTACATACTATTAATTTTTATTTTCTATTTATAAATTAAATAGGGAAAATATTTTTGAAGAAATGGGAATACTCTTTTGGAAGGAGATCAATTTACACACATAACCACTACTTCTAATTAAAAAAAATAATTGGCCGCTAACTAATCAATCATTCTTGTTTGTCTCTTTGGAATGATATTTTATTAATAAAACAAATCATAGTAAAGTTAGATGATGTAACCTTAAGCAATGATGCCAAATATTTATTTTTTGTACCCTTCATATTGAACATTATTCATTTTTTGATGCATAATTTCATTGAGCATCATTGTTGTTAATATACATCTATGTATACATAGAGGTATAAACCAAACCCTCATCCATATTGGAATCACATTCAATTTCATCAGTTTTTGAAGAAGTCATAGCTTACTTTTCTCTTTGTTTCTTTTCCAAAATCATAATTTCCTAGACACCATTCATAACATAGTTCACATGCATGGCCATCAACATCACAATTGCTACAATGTTTTTTAGTATTGTTTTTAACAACAGTTGTAACATGATACTTTCCATTTTATTTACTCCATCCTTTGTACTTAGAGTTGGAACTACATTGACCACTTTTCTGGTTTAACTAATTTCAAGAGAAAGATAAACTATTTTTCTTGTCTATCTCTATTGAAAGGAACTCTCAACAATGTCCTTAGGCACAGTTATCAAAATTAGACTATGTAAGATTTATATTTTTTTCACAAGTCCATCAAGATCCATTTTGTAAAATTTGGTTGTATAGGTCTACACCATTTATTTTTTCCCCTCTTTTAAATATTATCAATCAATATAACCATCCTCTTCATAACAAATAGGACAAAATAGTTTCTTAATCAAAGTATTGAATTCATCCCAATTGATGATATTTTATTCATTCCCATGGAATACATAGCATTGAAACCATGTCAAGCATGACTACCTAGCTTTAATTTTAGAAAAATATTTTTTCTCTCTTTAATAAGGTTATTCAAACTGAAATATATCTCTAATTGAGAAATTCAATGGTAAAATATTTTAGCATCAATTTAATCCTCATACAAATGAATTTATATCTTGGAATCCACTCTAAAATTGGGTGGTATGAGGTTGCTTCTTCTTAGATTCTTGATTGTTTGACTCTTCATTTTATTTTTGTATCTCCATAGATACCTCTAACTTGTCTGTGAGTATGTCCAATACTTTCTGCATTGTTAAATCAAGCTTTCTCATAGAAAGAAAGGAATAACTTTTATGAATGTCCATAGATGACAAAATAAAGTCAATGGGACTAGAGGATATAATTATTAACTTGATGGTTACATCCTCCACCAAATTGTTAAATCTTTATTTTCCACCAAAAGGCACTCTACTTTTCTTTTCAAGAGCCATATGGTGTTGATTTATTTATTCCAACATGTTGTGGAAATCTTCAAATACAAAATTATTTATCCTCTATCACAATATAATTTCATGAGTGAAATATAGTTTCAAAATTGTTACCTTACCACTTAAAAATCATATTGAAAATGGTAAAAAAAAAATCTCTAATACAACATAATTTTGTGAGTGAACTTTTATGAACATCCACATATGATAAAACTAAGTCAATGGGACTAGACAATACATCAGTTAACTTGATGGCTACATCCTCCACCAAATTTTTGAATATTTATTTACCACAAAGAGGCACTCTAAATTTATTTTCAAGAGTCATATTCATTTATATATTTATTCCACTTCCTTGTGAAAATATTCAAATAAAATGCATTAACCTCTATCACAACCTAATTTTGTGAAGAAATATAATTGCAAAATTCCTTCCTAAATAGACACACCACTTCTAAATTATATTTAGAATGACACGAATACCATTATTTGATACTAATTTGATTCATAATCCACAACTTGATTTACAAATATGAATATTTTCGATTCCAATCATAGTTGACTTATTAAGTTGTTGAATTTTATGCAAAATTATATAAAAAATAGACCTTGTCATACTTTAATTTGATTTTAAGTGCAAAAATATACTATGGAAAAGTATATCAACAAATTTTATTTTCAATTTGTGGAAGAATTCTAATGATGATCTTCTAATTTTTTTCTTTTTCCTCTTCCAAGGATGCCTCATCCCATGCTTTTGACGAGTGCCCTGCTCCCGCCACATATTTGGTTTGTCCAGAGGTCCATGTTGGTGTTTCTCCTCCTAAGTGTGCTTCTCCTACTCCTTCAACTAAATCAGCTCTACCCCAAGGATCTATCATGGATGGTTAATATTATTCATCTGGTTGTCGTCCTATTCCCCCCTTGTGTGGTGATGGTCTTCCCATAGGGGAGTCTCATGTTACCCCTTGCAATGGGTATTTAAATGACTGTATCACTTGGGTTCTTATTCATAAAAGACTAAAATTTCGCTCCTCTACCTCTTTCATTTCTAATTCTTGATACTTGCATAAATCTATTGTATAGGGTTGAGACCCTTGTTTATCATTTCCCTCTAGTTCCTTACTCTAATCAAAATAATTGCTAATATTTGTTTGGTTCTTTTAAGTCTCACCTCTACTGAGATTTTTCATGATTTCCATTGTTTTGTATTATTTTTAGGCCCTTCTTGCTTTATCTTAATCACAAAAATGAGAGATATATCAAGCACATTTTATAATATACTCATTGCCTTGGAGAAACTCAAAATAGGTCTACCTAATTGGAGCAATAAAATACATCCATTATCAATTAAATTGGAAATGAACTCCCATACAATGTTCCCCTTGTGTGTAATATAGTTCAAGAGTCATAAAATATCTTTGTAAGTAAGCCAAAATGTATCAACACACCATGATATGGAATTCCAAACACTCTAGCTTCTCCTTTGACCACAATTTTATTGCTTTGTCTCATTAGGGATTGTTTCATCTACAAACAAAAATACCTTGTATATGCTAAATTTATCAATGATGTTTTTCACTACAACTAAAATTGTATATGATATTTTTGGTTGTGGTAGAAAGCATCAATAATTCCATTTTTAAATCATTTTTTTAGTACCTATTTCCTTTCACTAGGTTGAATTCCTTTACCTTTTTTGACTTGTGAAGTTCCTTGTAACTTTATTTTGGGTCTTTTCCTTAGGGAAATTAATCTTATGATTGCCTTTTCATTGAGAAGCCTTCAATAATATGTCTTAGTATCAATTTTATCTAACCTTACTAACATATCTAATCTATTTCAGATCAAAAAGTGGGTCCAAATTATTGATGGGGTCATATATGTGTGTGATTTTAATACAATAATCTCCAAAGTGTTGCATATGTGACCCATTCATTCAATAAATAGGATGAAGAATATAGAAAATTGTTCTAATATTTGATCACTCACAAATTGATGTAGGAGCATTCAGGTACATGTGTGATCCTGCATCAATCAAAAAGACGGTGTTCATTTTTGTTCTTTTTGGCAGACAAACTTGGATAGAACTTTGGAGTGGCAAGGACATTCAATGAGAAAATTTCAATTTACCTTTGAATGTGTTCGTACTAGTAAAATTTCCACATAATGAATGTACAAATTTAAATGTTGGTTGTTTCAAAATTCCTGTTTCATATTGATTTTAGTGTGTTTGAACTGATGCATATTTATTGTTACATGGATATATCCAATATAAAAAATGCAATTCATGTTTTAGTTTATTCCATTTATATTTTCCATGAATATTCAATAGTTTGAATGAATGGTTTACATCATCTAAAGTGATGCCCCAAATTTCAAAAAGAGGCTATTATGAAATTTTGACATCTCTTTTTTTTTGTGGTGGAAGATTAGAAAACCAATAATAATAAGCCGTGTATATGTGAAGGGGAAGAGGTGTGACTACAAGGAAGAGGAATGGACCATCTCAACAAAGAAAATAAATATTTTTTGGAAATAAAAGACATGGGCTGCATAGAATGAAAGAGGGAGGCTTCGATTTAAAAATAACACGGGTCAATAATGAGTAGGGACCATGCCATATGAGATGGTTGTGTAAAATTCAGTATAGTAAATTTTTTTAAGAGAAGAGTGAAGATTTGACCACTTAGTGGAGACTAATAGGGGTCTACAATTCCCTTGCTTTGTAGAACTTTGTTTTCATTTGAATAATTTTTAATCCTTTTTAAGTTTAAGAGAAGAGCGAAGGTTGCGGGTATAGAGACCAAACAATAGCAAGAATTTCCAATTGGAAAAAGAGACCAAGGGTTGCACACATATGAAAAGAGTTGATTTACTTGAAAATTGTTTTGTGGCACATAAAGCGTGGGTATGATAAGGTAAACAACTGAGTAATCCAAGAGGAGAACAATGCCAATGACAGGAAAAAAAGGATTTTGGGTATTGTAATAAGAGTGACAAAATGTTTGTAAATTGGGTGTCTTTAATAAATTTAAGTAGTTTCTCAATTTGTTGGAATAAATGAATTTTCATGTAATTGTGTTTAGGAATGGTGTTACAAAAGATCTGAGTGTATAGGTTACTATTGTTGCAATTTTCACAATGTTTTAAGATTGATAGGCAATGAGGAATTGCCTCGAGTTAGAGTTCTTTTTTAGAGGGGGTTTTTAATTTGTGTCACAAATTTTTTAGAATTATTTTGGTCATATTTTTTCTTTTTGTTTTAATTGTTATAAAAGGCTAGATCAAAAGTATGATGTAGTTTTTCTATTTCTAGAACCATCTAAAATTCATAAATGAAGAAGTTTATATTTTCCTTCTTATACTTGGAACATATAAGGTGGAGGAAAGGGAATTAATATGGTTTCAATTTAAAAAGTGCCTAATGTAGCTAGCATATGTATGTAAGAGTGTATTTTGAAATTTCTTCAATTTTGTTTTTTATGATAGTTCAAGTGTGATTTTTATTTATTTTTCACTTGTTCCCTTCAAGATCTAGACATTCTTTTTTAATTTTTTTGTAAATCACATTTCATATTTAGTTTAATTATAAAAATTATATGTTGAGGACTCCTGAAAATTAATCGAGAAAAATCCTAAAGTACGTACTTTATAAATATGTGGATAGTGTAAATGTCTTTTAAGAAGATAATTATATATCATACTCTATATTGCTTTAATATAGTATATTCTCATGTAATAATTCCATTCAAATAGAGGAATGCATTAATATTTCTACACACTACACCCAAAGAATTTGTGTCCAGGTAACACAAATTTAGAATATTGCAGATCATCCATTAGGGGAGAGGATCCAGTATTCGAACATGTTTGAATAGTTGTGATAGTAGTTGTTTATATAATGCCCAATAGTTGTGATAGTAGTTGTTTAAATAATACCCAATAGTTATGACTTAGACTACCCATAAGTAAACAAAATGTATTCATTTGATCTAAAGAGCAACCAATCATGTGACGCCACATCAACACTCAACTACCCATGATGTGAATGCACAAGTATTGATCTTAATTTTTTTATCCTTTTTGGATACCTTGGAAAAAACATGCTGATGTGGCATCAAATTTAATGATGTGGCCTTGAAAAGAAAGCTATGAGTAGGGGACTTGCCAAGTAAGCTACTATAAAAAATTAGGAGTGATTTGAAATTTCCATGTAGGATAATTAGAAGTGTGAAGTTAGCATGGACAACTACTGGGTCCTCTCCCCTATTGTCTGATGAACTGAAAAATGCTATCAACACCCAAATTAAATAAAAATCTAATAGAGAAAAATTATTGATATGGTGACAATAGCTCATTCCTTTAGCTAAAGATGAATCAACACCATAGTTTTATGAGATTGAGCACAATGTTCTTAGGTCTCCTAAATTTGGTACATTCTCTTAGCTTCTCGTAATTGTATGCACTAAAATATTTATGATTCTACAAACACAAAAATTTCTTGACTAAGAAAAACTTCATTAGTGTAACAAATATTTTTGATGGGTATGTATAGGATTATCATGGAAAAAATAGGCCCTTAAGTGGCGATGAAAATTCAAAAAACTCAGAGTTAGGAAACTTGACATAAAAGTTTGAATAAGTTATCTATATTATTTCAAAAATATGTAAGAATAGAATCTGTAGCAATTTGAAAGTAGTTTCTAAACTACTGGGTTTATTAAAAAAAACTATTTGGTGAAAATTTAAAATTTCAATGTAGTAGTACTTAAATTTTAGAGAAAAATAAGAAGTAGGTTTATGTTTGACCATCCTAACCACAATAAAATGATAATAATTTTTTATAATATTTTAGATATAAGTAGAGGACTTATGTCCTCATGTGATGCACATTTTTTTGTAATTTTTTGCCAAGTAAATAATTAATTATGAATTTTTTATTACAACTTTTAAAATATATTAAAACCTATATATCTAACCACCTTAACTTGGTCAAAGCTTCATGAAATATATTTTTTTTAATCCTATAGTATGTGAAGAATAGAATGTCACACATTTTTCAGATTCAAAAAATGTGATACCATTTGAAAGCTATAGATGTTTTTCAATCAACCTATCAATCAAGACTTGAGTCATAATTCAAATAGAAAATGAATAATAATTATTATTAAATTCAAAGTAAAGAATAGTTTATATTGGTGGAAAGCTAAGAATAAATTTTAAAAAACCTTTTCATTTCATCAATTTTGGGTAAAAAAAAGTCGTCATCCACATAGGCCATTATATCAAATTTTGGACATGGACTAACCTCTCTTATGGATCCGCTTATCTCTAGCATTTGTATCAAACATTAAAATATTAATATTTGGTGCAACAACAATCATGTTCCAACAATTATAAGTTTATTTCAAAGTTGGGACTCAAGAGAATTTGGTTTCTTATTCAAATTTTTATTCTATTACTTGAGGCATTTTATGAAATTATTAATGCATTGTGCTTGATGATTGATATATCTTGAATAATAATTTCTTCATGAAACAAAAGGCTTGTTTTGGGTAACAAAAAATTAAGAATTGTAAGATTATATGTTGCTATAAAATAATAATGTATATGGGATTTATATCTAATTATATTAGTCACCATAAAATTTGGAATGATATTTGACATTTGGTATTTCATGATTTTGATGTGCTAAATTTTGATGTGGATTGTTCATTTTCCTTTCCACATTCTAATTGATTTAGAACATAATTTTCACAATACATTGCAAGTTAGAAAATAATGGTTCTTCAAATACTTTCCTTAGCTCCTTCAAATTTTCTTGAACCACAAATAATGTTTAATCAATTCTCACATAAACTCATTGTCTATCCAATAGTCAAAACACTAGATTTTAGTAAATTTCCGAGGAAGTTCCTTACTCTTTCCCCATCCAAATCAAGCTTGGACACATGCACTGGCACCCACTTTCACAAGAATCCTTTGTATTCCTCTAGCATGTATATGAGCACATGAATAGAATGAGAATGTCTACATGCAAAAATATTTATTCATTTATTGTCTCTTTTTAACAGTAGTGAATAGATTTATAAATATATATTATTTTACACAATGCAGATGTCTTCCTACTTAATTATATAAATTTACTTGTGCACTTTATGTATTAATAAAATGACCTTAATGCTTTATCAGTGTATCAAAATTTTCCATATATGCACTAACAAGTGAACTTTCTAGGTTAAGCATTCGGTTGATTGCATTGTATCTTATTGTCCTTTCAATAAATCATTCCAACCACTCTTTGTTGCACCCATATCTTCTATTCAATCTAATTTTAAGATTGAATTTGCATTTCTAGATGATATTGTAAGCAAGATTTCCAATATGGGTTTTGTTTATCTAAGTGATCTCTTAATGAAATGATAAGATCTCATTATAAAAGAATAAATGATATGAAATTTTAAAAAAATTATAAACATGGACTATTTTGAAATTATTAAACTTTTAAAAGTGTGTAGGAGTATTTTTTCTTAGAATTACCCACAAATGTGGGATCTTTTATAGCCATTTGTAAAACAGGATATTAATTTGTAGCTTTGAGTGATGAGGAGGAGTGATGGTGTTTGGGGCAAGCACTATACAGGTTACAGTCTATGAGGCTACGTGAGGCTATAATGCATGTTATTTCATATCAATGGAGGGTATTTGAGGTGCCTTTGAGGGGTTTTTACTACGTACAATGGGCTTATCTCATTGCTTTCTATGGTTTCTTTCAAACAGGGGGTTATCTCATTGTTTTCTCATGGTTTGTTTTGGGTGGTTAGTGGATTGGTGGTCTATGATAGAGCATTAGGTCTCTTATATTTTGGTGGCAGCTGACAGTGGTGTGTCTCACAATGGCTCTTCTTTATGTTTGAAAGCTCACTAGCCAAAGTCATTTTATGTGGAGGAGGGCCCTAAATTGAAGAAAGTGAATGGCAGTTTTCCCAGAAGCCAGGATAGGCCAATTTTGGTCATTTCTCCTAAATTTGTTGTTGATGACGTCTCTTATTAGAGTATACATGCCCTTATCTAAAAAATTCTTGGGATTTGTATTCCTTTTTCAGCTTTTGATGCTTGGACTAGGTGTACATGGAAGGCTGAGGGATACATGGAGCTAATGGTGGCTACAAACGGTTACATTTCTGTTGGTTTTTCCAATATGGCTAATACAAATTAGGTCATTGAGGGAGGACCCTACTTCTATAATCATGTGGGATTGTTTATCAAACCCTGACATATGGGTTTTAATTCAACTAAAGAACTACTATTGAGGGTTCCTATTTGGGTCAATCTATCACAACTTCCCTTAGAGTTCTAGAGAGAAGATATTTTACAATAGATTGCTTCTCTTCTTGGTAAGCCTACTACTATTTCTCAACAAACCCTTGAGAAAAAGGGTGATTTATTTTTCTTAGGTCTGTGTGGAGATATATTTGAATAAGCTCTTATTGGAGTATCTAGAGATTTTTCTTGGTTCTTTGTCTTGGGTTAAAAATTTGGATTATGAATCCATTCCTTTTCATTGTTGAATTTTTCATGAGTATGGACATCTTTAGAAGAAATGTCCTAGCATTAATAAAGATCCTCCTTCTAATTTCTCTCCTTCATCTTTGAATCCAAAAGCTAGTAAAGAGGATAAAGGGAAAGCTTCCATGATGGAGAGTTCTTCAGATAAATATGTCTTTGTTCTTGTTAAGCCTCAAGATAAGGGTCATGGTCAAAAGAGATCGTTGAGGGACAATAGACTGAAGAGGACTTTAACTGGTATGAGGTGTTGAACACTTCAACCTTGGAGGAAGGAATTCCACTATATGTTCATTTTGGTGCTATTGGTATGGGTTGTGATGTGGGGTAGGGACAAGATTTTGATCATGAGCTTCATTTCTCATAGGGTGGGCATGATCAGCTAGTGTCTATGAATAGTCCTATGCAGGATGATGAGGATATTGTTTTGGCTAATTTAGGAAAGGAGAGGTTAGTTTCTTGTAAAATAAAGGGGTCTTCTCTTACCTTGGGTGTGCAACAAAATATGCTTATGAAGGGATTGTCTAACCACTCTTCTAAAATTAGTTGCAAGAAGGATCTTGAGAAGATTAAGTGTACTAGAGATTTGTTGGTGGAATTTGGATCTATTAAACCCATTTATGCTCACTTTCCTCCATATCCTCCGTGTTTTTTCTCTCATTAAATGTAATAGGGTTAAGTGGCACCTCTCGTGAAAAGGATATTCATTATTTTGTTGTTGCTCATTCTCTAAACATCTTTTGTGTTCAGGTGACTAAACTTTCATTTTATTTCATTCTTTAGTTTGCTTACTATATATTATACTTTGGTTAGTGCCAATGCATTGGTTCTCAAGGGAGCCCTAGAGGTTTGGCTCTTCTTTGGGACCTAAGAAATATTGCTCCAATATGGTGGATTTATAACCATTCTACTATTTTCATGGTTTCCTCTTCTTTGGAAACTCGTGAGACAATTCTAGTTACTAATGTTTATGCCCCAATTAATATTTGTGGAAAAATCTAGCTATGGGCTCATATAAGGTATGTTAGATCGTGTGCTCCATATATTCCTTGGGTCTTAGCTAGTGATTTTTATTATGTGTTGAGATTGGAGAACAAAAGAGGTGGGTTGGCTTGACTTGGGCTTTGTTTTGATCAGGTGAATGTGAATTTTCTTGATTTAATTAATGTTAAGCCTTCTAATGGGATTTTTACTTAGAATAATAAATAGAGTGGGGAGGAAATGATTCTAAAAGGCTAGATAGATTTCTTGTTTCTTTTTTTTGGGTGGGAAATAGATGGGTTACTATTTCTAAGATTCTTGATTAGATGGGTTCTAATCATTGGTCAATTAACCATTTGGGAACCTATTTTCTAGCTCCTAAGAATCCTCCTTTTAAGTTTCAACTTATGTGTCTTCGTGAGTCTTACTTGCATGATCTTATAGCCTAGTGGTGGAATGATGGAAGCCCTGCTTATGGTACAACTATGTACACCTTTTTTAAGAAGCTTCAGTATGTCAAATTTCAACTTAAGAGATGGAATAGGATGAGTTTTGAAAATATTAAGGTTATGAAGAGGAATGCTCAGGTGCCTCTTGATGTGATTACTCACCAAATTTAGGATTGTGGTTTCTCAAATGTGTTACGATAAGAAGAATCTTAGACTCTGAGAGTAGTGGAGGAGTGGGAGCTTCAGGAGGATATTTTCAAGAAGCAAAAGGCTCAAATTGATTGGCTTCAGGAAGGGGACAGGAATACTGCTTTATTCCATCACTCTATGTAGGATTGTTGAAATAAAAGTTTTATCTTCCATTTGGTTAATACAAAGGGAACCCACATATCTTGTTTGCAAGCTTTGTCTCATGAGGATAGACAATTTTATTCTTCTCTCTTTTCTAAGGATTCACCCCCTGCAGATGATGATGAGAATTTGATCCTTGCTTGCATTCCCTCAGTAGTATCCTTTAATCAGGTTGATAAATAGGAACATAAATTCCTCTACTCAGCGATTAGACATCACATCCGGTAGTCATAATCTACTAAAGGATATCATTTGATTGTCAAACCAAGGACATAAGACTTGAAATGGGTCTGCAATGTATATGCACTAATCACCTATTTCAGACATGTGTTATCTATTGAAAAAATTATGCTGGAATTGGAATTGGTGGTGTACACATCTAAAAATGGTCACAATTAACCAAACCTGTTAATTAATTAAATATGAATTATTTAATTAATATTCTTAAGCCTTCTACATATAAATAAATTTAATTATTTATTTATATTGTTCATTTTTCTAAATTCTTCTAGTTTAAATAAATAAGTCTAGTTTGCTATCTTCCTCTTAATTAATTAAATAGATTTCACAATTTATTTATATTAATTATCACAAGTTTAAATTCTAAATTTAAATGATATTCTTCACTTCACATTTAATTAAATATTTTCAATATTTAATTAAACCACTTTCTAAATTCTTCACTCTTCTCAATAATTAAATAGTTTCAATATTTAATTAAAAAGCTTTTCATTTCTCTCACATAATTAAATATTTTCAATATTTAATTAAAAATCTTTTCATTTCCCACACATAATTAAATATTATGTATTTTAATTATGGACACATATTCCATTTGTCTCTTAATCTTCCATCCATCTCTTAAAATTCCATCTTCTTTTCAAATTCTCGATCTTTCATTGTTCATCTTAACAAGTTTTGAACTCAACCGTTGATCCTTGCCAATTGGATTATTGCTTTCAAAAATCTATAAATACAGCCCTCATGTGAGTTGAAAAGGACCTCAAATTCTATATTTTCATACGTAGTTATTATAGTTACATTTAATTTTTATCAGCATTTTAGTATGATAGCATTTTAATTCTATAGCTTAAATCATATAGTCATGAATACACATTTTAAAATCAATCTTGTTCTCCTAAGTTGTCATTTCAACAAGCTATTGCTTACACAACTGAGACCCAACATATTTTATCAAATCCTTGGAGATAGAGGATGATGGGACGAATTTGAAGAAGCTGTTGCCATGGCAGTTTGCATTTATGCTTTCTAGATTAGCTTTCTTTCAATATAATGTCTCCTTGGTGTGTTAGTTTATTGTTTGTTTAATCTATGCATTTTCTAACCATACATTTTTGGCGCCCATTATGGGGCATCCCTTTGTTTTAATCTTTTTTGTAGGAATTCTTCTAACAGGTGATGGACTAGAGTTGCACTTCGGTGCATACGAGCTTTCTTTCAGCACATAGATGGACTATTTCAGCACATCCAAGTACTATCTCGACGCATATAGGGACTGTTTCGACGCATCCAAAAACTGTTTCAGCGCATTCAGGCACTATTTCGACGCATCCCATAGTGATATTTTAGTGCATACAGTAACTTTTTTGGCACATCTGGGGGTCTATCCTAGCACACGCAGCAAATTTGTAAAACAAAATTTTTGATTTTGACGCCATCCGCGGAGAAAGAATTTATTTTTCAATTTTTAAGGAAAAGAACCAATCCTAGGATAGAAATTTAAAATTTGGAATATATCAATCCTAGGATATTCACCACATACTATTTTTTTTTTTTTTTGCAGTTAAAATGAGCTCCATGCCTATTGTGAAGCAACATCTTCGCTTAGTTTAAATCATTGTCATTTGGTGCTATAAAAAGAACATTGTTTGCTTTGTTTGTGGTAATAGGTCTATGCTCTCCCCTTAACTGGGTGACCAAAATACCAAACTTCCTTTTTCATTTTTATGCAATGTTTACAATTTCTTACATCCTTTAGAGGGCCTATCATAGTGGGAAAAAGTACTCACCCTATAGGAATGACCTAAGTGGGAACAACAAAAGCTAGGTTTTCCAACCCACTGTAATCAAAAGTGAATTCTAGGAAAATCTGCAATTCGACAGTAGTGTGCAGGATAACCATCCCCAAAATATTTGTTCTAAAGATTGGGAGGTCTCTTGAGGTAGTTTATCTATTTTCATGCCGAACGAAAACCTTGACTACGAACCATAGTGTAGAAAGCCAGCCGTGTCTATATCCAAACATCATCTTAATCGCGGTGCAAGGAGAGGGAAGAATCCGATCCCAAGACACTCAACATATAATTGCCACAAACTGTTTTCTCAGGGGATTCGGTATCCACTTCCGTCACCTTGAGTATGCACCTGGAAAAGACAAAAATGCAGGCACCCTCTAGAGGGTGACATGGCTATGTCATTCGACGTGATTTTAAGCTGTGGGCTGTGATTGATATGATGACCTAATTGACAATTAAGAGTGAGTCTGTTTGGAATGCTTATTTCGTTCAAAACCTATGAAAATATCAAGAACATACACTCTTTGTTTAGATTTTAGGGTTGACAAAACAACTATCTGCTTCTCTATGTTGTGTTCTTCAAATTTAAATCAAATTAAGATCATCCAAAAATATCAAACTGTTCAAACATCTCTGTCTCACAACTCTAAACAGATAATTTAGCACATCCCTAGTCTATTTCGGCATATTGCTGCTCTGTTTCAGTGCATTGCTACTCTGTTTCAACACATTGCTGCTCTATTTCGGTGCATTGCTACTTTGTTTTGGCGCATCGTTGCTCTATTTCGATGCATCCATGCTTTGTTTCGGCACATCTGTGCTCTATTTTGGTGCATCCATGCTCTATCTCGATGCATCTATGCTCTGTTTTGGTGCATAGAGAGTCTGTTTTAGCGCATTCATGCTCTGTTTTGAGGCATGCATTTTTTGAGCCTAGGTAATTTTCTGGCATTCAAAAATCGATCATCTTAGTCTAGTCTTTTCCATGCTTAAATTTTGGAAGTCTATAAATTTTGCCAAGAAGTCTCTAGAAATGAAAATTAGGAAGCCAAAGAATTCTCTCGGTTATAAGAAGTAACTGAAGAAGAGGAAATTTCTATACCAAAGTCGAAAGGTCTTGCTTGAACATAGGACCTTTATTCACCAATATCACGACTATATTAGAGGTTTCACTGACAATTATGCTATAGAACCTTTGTACTCACGAGATTTTTTTCAAAGAAGAGCCCTTTCTCAAAGGCACAACCACAGTCAACGTATTCATTCTTCTTATATTCCCCAACCTGCAATTACTTATGCTACTCGTCCTAGTCAAATTCTGCAATAGAGAGCTCAAGAACATTAGGCATCCATCAAATCCTTTTCTTCATGGAGGTTCGATCAAGCCTCACAAAGTGCAAAATCATCTTTATTTTTGATCTTTGGTTTAATTCCCGTAAACAGGATTTTCATCCTCTCAAATCAGGGAATCACGAGCTAAAGATTAAAAATCTTTTGTCATAGAATCTTCATTCTATCTTGACTTTCATATCCATCAAACATTTGCACTATTTCATCCCTTTAATCAAGGTTAGTAGAATTTGAGTAACATTTATGCTTGTTGTCATGAGATCTCAAAAGCACATAAAGAAAGATGAAAGCATAGTAAGTGGAATGGGTGATAATAGTGAGAGGGAAGAGATCCCCTAGCGTAGTTCAAATATTGAAGAGATAACAGAAGAAAAGCTCGAAGAAGTAGAACATGATCCCCAATTCCATACTCTTATGGAAAGGATTTTAGAACGAAACAAGGAAAGATATTTCCTTTCATTAGCTAATCAAGGAGCTAAGTTACCTACTGATTTTGACATAGAAGGGATTAAAGAGAATCCTGAAATTCCTCTCAATGATTCTGGTGCCCTTACTCAACAGATAAATGAATTACAAGGGAAAATAAAAGAAATGCAAGGGGGTACAACAAAGAAGTATGTTTTGGATGACATATGCCCGTATCCATTGGATAGGAGTCTTCGAATGATTCCTTTTCCAAAACATTGTGAAATCCCTAAATTTGATAGGTATAATGGGAAAATTGACCCCATTGAGCATGTGAGGATTTTTGAAATATGAGCTTAGAATTTGCTCATGAAGATACCTACTTAATGCGATTTTTTCCATGAAGTCTGGGTGGACAATCCATGGAGTGGCTTACAAAGATCACTCCCCTCACCAAAACCTTTGAGGAGTTAATAAAATTTTTATATCACAATACTCCTACAACATCCAACACCAAATAACCATGCTTGATCTTTGTAAATTAAAACAAAAAGTAGGGGAATCATTCACTACCTTTTTACAAAGGTGGAAAAGGGTGTTTGCTAGATACTCCTGCCCTATTCCTGAAACAAAAAAGATGGATATCTTTATTGATAGTTTGAATCAAGAAATGAGTTACAGAATAAACCTTCATTGTCCTCAATCATTTGAAAAATTGATTGAAAATGTGATTATTATCGAAGGTGCTTTGATCAAGCGTGGAGTTCTAGAAAGTGATAAAGAGGGTTCGAATTCATACAACAACAACAACAACAACCATAGTAACAACACTGACAAGTCACGATTTTGGACCCGAAATAAAAATGTTGTGAATGATGGGGTAGTAGGTGCTAACAACGTAAATGTGAAGCCTACCATCTTTAATGTGTCAGGTGTTCAACGTAGCAATAATGCTGGAAATTCTAGCACCCAAGGCAATGTTTCCAATCAAGGGAACACAACTAACAATCATGGAAATAATTTTGGCAATAATCAAAATTCAAATACACCCATATCTTCATATTATTCAAATCGACGGAGTTTTACTCCCTTGGGCCAATCTTTGGAATCCATTCTCAAAGAGTTATTAAATCAAAATGCTATTACATTGCTACCGCAAAGAGACTATGAGCCTCGATTTAAACCACCATCGTGGAATGACTCACACTTTTGTGATTATCATAGGTGTAAAGGTCATAAGACAAACAATTTCCAAGGGTTGAAAAATATTGTTCAAGATTTTATTGATAACCATACCATAATGTTTGAGGGACATAATGTCAATAATGGCCATCAAGCATTCAAGAATCTACTCCCTAATTATCAAAAAGGGGAATCTTTGGGTGATAAAGGCAAGAAGGTTAATTATATCTATGATGTCGTTATAAATCATATTTATACTGATGATCCACAAATCAATGCTATCTGAATCAAAGGTAAGAAAAAATATCAAGAGGTCAATGCTACGACAAGGGGACAAGCCAAAATCATTATCAAAGGAAGCTCATCAAAAGTGTAAATTCCCCCTCCAAGTTAATAAAATTTGGTTGATCAACTACGAAAAACATCAGCTCAAATTTCTATCTTGGAACTTTTAAAGTTGTCACCAACACATAAGGACATTCTAGAAAATACACTAGTTGATACAACTGTATCCCCTGATCTAGATATCAATAAATTTCAAGCCATGGTGGGACACTTGTCCTCAACCACATGTTTATCCTTTTCTGAAAAGAATGACTCATCCATAACCCACCTGCATAATTCATCACTCTACTTAGAGGTAATGGTTCACAAAGCCCGCATTAGATGTGTCCTCATAGATTGGGGAGCTGGATTAAACATTTGTACTTTAAAATTGGTCCTCGTTTTGGGATATTCAATAAAATATATAGATCCATGAAGAAAGATTACAATCAAGGCATATGATGATGAGGAAAGGACTTCCAAAGGCCTTATCATGCTACCAATCAGAGTGGGACCTATTGTGAAGAATACCTTTTGTCAGGTTCTAGACCGGGATCTAACCTATAACATACTCTTGGGTCGTCCATGGATCCGTGACATGGAATTTATTCCAACTACTTATCATCAAAGCTTAAATTTTCAATATGATGGACAAGAAGTAACAATACCTATTGATCACATTAGCAGTTAAACTTGCTCTAACCTTAGAGCAACTCAGGACACACTCGTCCCACATAATAGAGAGGCTTTGGCCATCTCTACCTCCAAGTACCATGAACAAGCAAGTGAAATGATAAGTAATTTTGGCACCAAGATAAAATTGAAAGATAATGGAGTGGGAGAATACTCTTTATCTCTCTCTAATTTACCCATATCTCCAAGATCCCATGCTCAACCCTCAACATCCATACAATAGGCAACAACAACTTTAGCTTCAACTTCAGCTCCCATCACCAAGTTTAATGGGACATTTATCAAAGAAAATGAAATGGAAGATAGAGCTATCCTTGATTGGCTCTATAAAGATGAATAAAAATCAGTACCACATGTCAAGTTACCCAAAGAACAATATGGAAAAGGTTATGCTATCATGCAACAAATGGGTTATGAAGGAAATGGCCCTATAGGTAAAAGGAAAGAGGGTATTGTTGAACCTGTCCAACTAAAAACAATGCACCCAAAGGATAAGACTGGGTTAGGATATGGTGAAGATACTAAGGAAGAAGTAGCACAAAGGCCATCAAATGAGGATTTAGCTTAAACAATTCTACGAATTCAAGAAAATAATTCTGACACTGGCTCTAATGAATATGAATGGGACACCATCTATGATGATAAATTCTGGAGGGATAAGAAGGTGGATGTAATAAAAAAGTTTACACCCACACTCATGCAAGGGGAAAGCTCAAGGCCTCCATTTTATTACATTCTAGAAAGAAATCATGACTCCAGTGAGAATGACTCGATTCAAAGCGAAACAAATTATCCAGAGGAGGATACCATCTTAGATCTCCCCTATAATAGTGTTAACGATCGCATCTTGACCCTTACGGCTAGTGACCTTACTCATCCTAATGATCCATTTCCTTTTGTACATCCTGAACTCATTGATTGGGAAAAAATCCGACCCATTGATGTTCCAACTTTTCCAAATGACAAAACCATAATAAACTTTCTTTGTTCATCCCATCCCAAAACAAGTTCCACCAGGGAATCACAAGATCAGAGTTTTCGACAGGAAAGTACCAAGTTTCTCAGCTATGAAATAAATAATATAAAAGAAAGATATAATGGTGAAAACCTAACAAAGGAAGTATTAGATCAAGAAAAGAGAAAAATAAAAGAAAGATCTAATGGTGAAA
The DNA here is from genome assembly GCA_007115665.2 of Sequoiadendron giganteum. NCBI lineage: Eukaryota > Viridiplantae > Streptophyta > Pinopsida > Cupressales > Cupressaceae > Sequoiadendron > Sequoiadendron giganteum. The sequence continues at coordinate 218,218,285 of CM021100.1, forward strand.
ACCTAACAAAGGTAGTATTAGATCAAGAAAAGAGAAAAACAAAAAGCGTATCCAATAGTGAAAACCTTTCAAAGGCGCTAGAGGATGGGAAAATTGACACTCTTCCAGAACATTATCAAGAAAGGTCTTCCATTGTAATCAAACCAACAGAGGCACTTGATATAGGTACTATAGAAAAACCCAAAGTTTTGCAATTGGTTGCATCTCTAATAGACAAAGAAGTACCTAGATTCACATAATTTCTCTTGAATAATAAAATCAGTTTTGCATGGTCCTATGTAGATATGCCTGGACTGGATCCAGATCTCATCATGCATCATCTATCTATTACACCGGGGCAAAGCTTGTAAAAGAGAAACTCAGAAAAATGCATCCACATGTTGCATTATTGGTTAAAGAGGAATTAAAGAAGATTTTGGATGTTGGATTCATTTGGTCCATGGATTATGTGGAATGGATCTCCAATATCATACCTATTTCAAAGCCAGATGACAGGATTATAATTTGTATAGATTTTAGGGATATGAACAAAGCATGTCCTAAAGATGACTTCCCCTTACCAAACATAGATATGATTGTTGATTTAACTATTGGTCATGCGATGTACTCATGAATGGATGGATTTTCGGGATACAACCAAATAAAGATTACACCAGAGGATCAGGATAAAATAAAATTCACATGTCCTTTGGGTATCTATTGCTGGAACGCAATGCCATTTGGGTTGAAAAATGTAGGAGCTACATTCCAATGTGCAATGACAATGATTTTTCATGATATGATGCATACATTCATGGAAGATTATGTTTATTAAGTCCTCACCAAATATAACACTAGAGAAGGACACATAGATATCTTATCAAAAATCTTCAGAAGAATGGAAAAATTCAAAGTGAGACTTAATGCTAAGAAATGTGTTTTTGGAGTAAAATCTGGAAAGCTATTAGGTTACATTGTATCAGAAAAGGGAATTGAAGTGGATCCAACTAAGGTACAAGAGATTCTTGATATGCCACCACCAAGGAACATTAGTCAACTACTCTCTTTATAGGGACGGTTACAATCCATTCGAAGATTCATTGCTAAATTGGTGGATAAAAGTTTACCATTCACACATCTCTTACACAAGAACATTCCATTTAAATGGGAGGACAAATGTGAAGCAACATTTGATTAGATAAAGCAGTATCTCATGGATCCACCAATATTGATTCCACTAGTACAAGGAGTGACTCTCATATTATATATTTCTGCCATGAAAGTATCTTTAGGAGCATTATTCGCACAGGAAGACAACTCAGGAAAAGAGTGAGCAATTTATTATATCAGTCGAACATTAACAAGTCATGATTTGAATTATACCTTCATTGAAAAATCTTGCTTAGCAGTAGTATTCACTTCTCAAAAGTTATGACACTACATATTAGCACATACAATAAATCTTGTGGCTAAGATTGACCCAATCAAATATCTTCTAAGTAAGGCAACCTTAACTGGCAAGTTGGCCTAATGGGTCATGATCCTGGGTGAATTTGACGTTCATTATGTGGATCACAAAGCTATAAAGGGATAGGTAATTGTGGATCAATTACCAAAAGCACGAATATGGGTAGAACACCCAATACACATTGATTTTCCTAATGTCGATGTATTCACAATAGTTATCCAACAATCATGGGTGCTCTACTTTGATGGTTCTTACACTCAACATGGTTCAAGAGCAGGGATTATTTTTATTAGACCTCAAGGACATACAATTCCAAAATCTTATCGACTAGTATTTCCATGCACCAACAACATAGCTGAATATGAGGCATTATTAATTTGCATGAAGATTGCAATAGACTTAAAAATCACAAAAATTCAGGTTTTTGGTGATTCACAACTTGTTATAAATCAGAGCAATCACGAATATCACACTAAAGATGACAAGTTGATACCTTACAAAAGAATGGTGGACAACTTAAAGAAATAATTTGTTAATATCAATTTCATACAGATTCCATGTATCAATAATAAAGCAACAGATGCTATGGCTACAATCGCCTCTCTACTCCAATTGATAGAAAAGAAAACACGATACGGTTTCCTGGTGGAACAATTGTTTTCTCCCGCCCATGACAATCTTGAAACTCAAGTCATTTTCCACTTAACCAGTTCTGATTCTTCCTTATATCGCCAAATTTACACTTACCTAAAGGATACTATTTTACCCTTAAACTTGTCTAGGAATCAGAAAAGAAATTTCATCCGTCAACCATCTTGTTACAACTTAATTGCAGATGTCTTATATCGGCATGGTCTAGATGGTACCCTCCTTAGATGTCTCGAACGCGATGAATCTAAAAAAGGCGTTACAAGAAGTACATGGTGGAATTTGTGCGACACACTCAAGTGGACTAATCTTAGCAAAGAAACTTGTTCAATTGGGTTATTACAAGCCGACCATGGAGAAGGAATCATTCATCTTTGTGAAGAAATGTGCAAAATTTTAGATTCATGGGAATCTCATTCACGCTCCTGCTCAGGAATTACAACCCTTCACCACAACATGGCCTTTCGCTCAGTGGGAATTTGAATTGGTTGGTAAAATACATTGATCATCTTCAAATGGACATAAATTTATCATTACAGCCACTGAGTTTTTCACTAAGTGGATTGAAGATGTTCCCCTGATAACTGTTACAGACAAACAAATTTCTTCATTCATTTTGAACTATATTAGCTGCTGATATGGTATTCCCAACTCCACTATCACAGACAATGGAAGACCCTTTAAAAATCAAGATGCAGATGAGCTATGTGAAAGATTTTGCATCCAACACAGATTCTCTACACCTTACTATCCACAAGGGAATGGTCAAGTTGAAGCTTAAAATAAAACAATTATCAATATTTTAAAGAAAATAATGAATGAAGCTGGCCGTGATTGGCATGTCCAATTGAATCCAACATTATGGGCATACTGAACAAGTATTCAAACACCAATAGGAGCTACTCCTTATGCTTTGGTCTATGGAGCATAAGCTATTCTACCACTAGAAGTTGAGATTCCTTCACTTTGAGTATCACTCAAGGGGTTAATCAATGATGAAGATCATCGAGTATCAAGGCTATAAGAACTAGAACTACTTGATGAACGACATCAACAAGTTATGGCCTACAACTACAATCATAGAGTCAAACCATGAAATTTTCAATTAGGTGACTTGGTTCTCAAAGAAAACCCTCCTAATCAGCAGGAACGGGAGAAGAAAGGCAAGTTAAAAACCTAATTGGTTGGTCCCGTTCATTATCATTGCTGCATATGGATTGGGGGTATATCAGTTGTCAATAGCAAAAGGGGACCTATTTGAAGATCCAACCAACAACATTCATCTCAAGAAGTTTTATGCTTGAAAATATTAAAAAAACCAATATAAAAAGTCTTGAAAAAAAAAAGAGGAGAAAAAATCATTGCCTTAATGAAAACCTGGCAAAAGGCGTCTTGGTAAATAGAAAAAACATCATAAAATCAAGAAAAAGTGCAATAAAAACAAATGGTGAAAATCTGGCAAACAGGCATTGTTTATGATTTCATTTGGCTCTCTCATCTATAAGGATTCATTTTGCATATCCATCTTTCATCAGCATTTATAGGTCTCACCATCACATTTCGCATCACATAATCCCCTTGAAACAAACAAGGATCCCATCATGGCTTGATGATTTGAGGGTTATCCTTAGCAGTAGTTGTGTCTAGCAAGAGTCAGAGTACGTGGTCACTAGGGGGCAGTTCACTTCTTGGAGCTTTTCTAGCAGGTAGTCAGCAGCATGTGTCTAAAATTGGAATGTCGGAGCAGCAAACCTTGTCCAATCAAACGGAGTCTATACAACTGTTTGACAGAAAAAATGTGGATGATCTTAATCTGAATAAAATGAATGACAAACTTAAAAGCATAAGTTGCAAATTGTTGTTTTGATATTTGATGAGATCATATCTTTGGAGTGGTTCAATGATGTATTGAACTAGAATCACGAGGAAGAAGTATGATTTTTCTTTGCTTGTTGTTTGTAAGCTAATCATTAGTATTGTGCAAATTTGTCATGGGACATTCTCTACAATGTATCATTGATGACATTTCAGAATTTTCATAGGAAAATGGTTAACTTTTGTCTGTTTATGAAAACAATACTTAAGTCATCTTGGTTCAATTATACCTCAATGCTTGTATTAACCTGCTATATCAAACACCATGAAAGTGGTACTCAGGTCATCATTGGTGCTAAAATACCCTTTGATGCTTGTACTAACTTTCAACATATCAAAAAGCTCAATTGTGAAAATCAAGCACAACATGAAATGGCAACAAGGAGAATGGTTCATTATTGCATTCTAGGGCTACGTAATTCATCTACATTTGCATTTTGGGGGCTATTTCAGTAGATTTTTGAAGGATTGGTAAAATTATCATATATCTTTTAAAAACAAAAAAATTGAGTACAGCTGGACATTTGTTTCATCTCATTTTCATTATCATTCACATCATTTCACCATCATTCATTATCATAATTCATGCATTTACATCATCATTTCATTATTAGTTCACCATATCAGGTGCATAAGTCATTGATTTGATAGTTCATCTCATATTATACCATCACTTCATAAAATTCCACTTGCATACACATCATATCACATACATAGTAAGGTTGCATCCATTACATTCATTTTACATTCATCATTTACTATATCATGATCATTACATCATGCATTATTGGTTCACCAATTATGGGATTATCATTATCATCATAGTACATCATTATCCATGTCATATCATTCATTAAGTAATCATATCGTTTATCCATTTCCATATTAACCATTCATCATTAAATCATATCATTTTCACATCATTAAAATCATTTCATTACATCTTACATCTTGCATTCATTACATACATTATGAAGGAAAATCATTTTCACATCATTAGAATCATTTCATCACATCTTACATCATGCATTATCATACATAAAATGAAATAGAATCATTTACATCATCATTTGCATTATCATACATCATGAAAATCATACATAACATAGCATATAATAAATATGCATCCATCACGTGAGCATAAATCATCCATAACACATACATAATCAAATCACCACTGCATCTCATAAATCTCATAAAAAAAAATGTCTAGAAATACAACGATATCAAATGTTTCAAAAAGATATATCAAATACAATGGAATAAATGTGTACAAAATGTCCATTACTGAGGGGCATCTGGTTGGGGCATATGGCTATTGCTACCTCCTGAGGTAGTAGGTCTCGATGGATGTTTGCTCCTAGAAGCTCTGATCTCTCATCTGATTGGATGACCCACACTCCTTATAACACTCCTGGAATGACTCTGAGAATGGGTCCAAGACCGAGTACCTGACTGTGTAAAGGCAATCCTCCTCTCAGGTGGTACTGCCTCGAAATACCTCCTCCTATAATAATCAGCCTCCTGAGGAGTCTCTAGTCCCTCTGCAACAACCTCTCCAATAGAGGTGCTCTCAATCAATCTAAGAAGTCTCTTGGCTAACCCCTCAACCTATATGCATCTCTCTTGAAATTTGTCACTCTCGGGAGTAATCTAAACTACCTATGGGTCAGGAGGTGGTGGTTGTGCAACCTGTGCCTATAGCTAGCTAATCATCCCCTGAGCAAGTGCCAACTGACTTTGCAAAGTCTGAACCTTGCAAAATATCTATCTATCCCTATGAGGGAGCCCTGATAACGATCCGTGGAGCCGAAGTAATCGGTTGGTCCACTACTCTCGAGGTCCATGGCCTCGTCCTGAAGGGAACATCAAAGAAATATCTTTGTCCTTCGCCCCCGCCACCTCCATCATCCCCACTATCATCACTTCTATCATCATGGCTGCCAGAGTCATCCCCCTCATCTCCTCCCTCATCAATATCCATGGTCATTGCATCCTCTATCTCTGCCTCTGCTTGCCCTATAGCTTTCGGTGCCTATGCCTACCCTCATCCTCTCTATATAATCGGTCCTCCCAATAATGGAGTAGGCTTCTTAGGACTGGTAAACCTTAGAAAGGGATGTGTGTAAAAGAATGTGGCATAATCATTTGTCATCCTTGCATTTGTAACCTCCAGATGCATGGCCCACTTAGCTGGTTGTAACTCAAAATACTCTACTCGGGCTACCTCAATGGTCACAATAGGACCCCAGTTTGGTACATCTTCCCGACGTCTGGCATAATGTGCCACACCCTGTGACATCACCTGAACTAGCCCAAGCTGCCTCAAGACTCTCATCACCAGAAACAACTCAATAATATAGGAAGTCCACCCAATCAGATATCTAGATCTGGTAACATATGGCAGCTCTATATCATTTGTCTCCCATGGATCACAATATACATATGGTCTCCAGATGACTATATCCAGATCATCTAACACACACCGCCAATACTCTAACTTGCCTGGCCTCGGCTAGACAAGCAACCCTGTGTATGGGTAGACATATGGGAACGTAAGGAGACGATCCATCTGAACAATGGGATGCACGATGGAAAAATGCTCCAATGTGAATATTTGTAGAAGAGTAACTCCGCAAGAGAGACTCTTCCCATCTGTGTACACGACCCAATGAAGATCATGGCATAGATGGGCAAGCATACATGAGCCCCATGCATATATGGTCCCGTGGAGAAGCATATCCTCCAAAAACCTGCCCCAACCAACTGATAGTCCATTTGCCCTATGATCAGGACAAATGAAACCACCGATCATACCTACTAAGACTAACAGTAGTGGGGCATATCTCAATACCATATCCTTCTAGGCAATCTCATACCCACCGGCATGAGGATCTTGAAAAATGCATCTCAAAGCATCAGTCCCTCTAATCTCCTTGTGATCATAGATCACAAGCTCTCCAACTATAGGAATACCCAGAATCCTATACACATCCTCTAGTGTCACTATGATCTCTCCTATTAGCAAATGGAAGGTGTTATGCTCGCAATGCCACCTCTCGGCTAAAGCAGTCAACAATGCTCTATTGACTCGATATTGTGGGATACTCAACAGAGACCTCAAATCGGACTGGTCTATCACCCCTTAATCCTCATGTGATAGTCAAGGATAGTCAAGGAATCATCTCCCACGTGCGGGAAAATCTCTATCTAATGTGGAGGAGATTAAATTCCTCCTTTACAACATCATCAAACAATCATGCAAATCAATTAGCAAGGGATATATCAATCAATCAAAACATCATCAAGCAAGTTCAAATCAAATCAAATCAGCACCTATTTGCTTTACTTATCACATGGAAGCAAATTTATTAATCATTTCTATTATTTGTTTTTCATATCACATGGAAACAAATTTAATAGTCAACATGACTCAATATCTATCTATTTGACTTTCAATCGAGAAAGAAAATCTATCATTACTATTTGTTTTCATATTGCATGGAAGCAAATTTATCAGATCTATTTGTTCTTCAAGCATGAAGACAAATTTATCAAATCAAACTACTCTATTCCTGATGTTATTCAAAAACATAAAATCAGTTGTCTAATGTACAAATACTCATCAAGCACTTTATCAATGTTTCTTCAAAATTTCAAATTCGGGAAAAATCCCTGGATGCGCCAAAACAGGTCATCTATGCGCTAAACCTTGTATGCGCAACTCTAAACCATGGATGTGCTAAAACAGAGCTGCCATGCACAAATCTGTGAATGCACAACTTTATCTACTATATGGGACAAGGTAGACCTTCAATGTGCTATTTCATCTAGGTGCTATTCTATCATGCAAATGCATTATCATAGTAATCCTATGCACCAATCTAGCATCCTACATAGGCAACATTTTTGTATGCACTATTACAAGTACCCTATAAACCATTCTACTCTATGCACGACTATTTTTCATCAATGCGCTACCCTAGATGCATGACTTTATCTACCCTATGCACTAAACTATGGCTCGTATGCACGAAACCGGGATGTGAAAAATCTAAAAATTGCAAAAAAATACTTAAAATTATCAAAAAATAATTACGAAGAGGATCAGGTCGACTTACCAGAGGTTCGTACGCCGCTGGTCTCTGATACCAATGGGTTCACTGGAATCTATGGCACTCATAATGGATCGGCATTGCGAATATCTCTCTCAGAGCTCTAAAATTTACCAAAGGTTACTGTTCAAATGATAATGACTTTTCACCCTTTTCACCTTTTAAGCGGGTAAAAGTGTGGAAATATTCAAATTTTTGCTAAGGCAAAGCACTATTTCGAGAGCTAAATCATGAATTTTCCTCCAAAAATCATGTCGATTCTTTTATCATGCGATATATCTCTCGAGGGGGCATATAGCATTGGTAATTTAAAAAAATCTAGGGCAAAATTCTTTGAAGCAATACGTAGAAAACATCACTTCAAAGAAGGGAAAAATGTACACATCTAAAAATGGTCACGGTTAACCAAACCTATTAATTAATTAAATATGAAATATTTAATTAAGATTCTTAAGTCATCTATGTATAAATAAATTTAATTATTTATTTATATTGTTCATTTTTCTAAATTCTTCTAGTTTAAATAAATAAGTTTATTTTGCTATCTTCCTCTTAATTTATTAAATAGATTTTACAATTTATTTATATTAATTATCACAAGTTTAAATTCTAAATTTAAATGATATTCTTCATTTCACATTTAATTAAATATTTTCAATATTTAATTAAAAAGCTTTTCAATATTTAATTAAAAAGCTTTTCATTTCCCGCACATAATTAAATATTATCTATTTTAATTATGGACAAATATTCCATTTGTCTCTTAATCTTCCATCAATCTCTTAAAATTCCATCTTATTTTCAAATTCTTGATCTTTCACTATTCATCTTAACAGGTTTTGAACTCAATCATTGATCCTTGCCAATTGGATTATTGCTTTCAAAAATCTATAAATGCAACCCTCTTGTGAGTTGAAAAGGACCTCAAATTCTATATTTTCATACGTAGTTATTATAGTTACATTTTAGTTTTATCAACATTTTAGTATCATAGCATTTTAATTCTATAGCATAAATCATATAGTCATGAATATGCATTTTTAAATCAATCTCGTTCTCCTAAGTTGTCATTTCAACAAGTTGTTGGTTACACAACTGAGAGCTAGCATCTTTTATCAAATCCTTGGAGATAGAGGATGATGGGACAAATTTGAAGAAGCTGCTACCATAAGAGTTTGAATTTATGCTTTCTAGAATAGCTTTCTTTCAATCTAATGTCTCCTCAGTGTGTTAGTTTATTATTTGTTTAATCTACACATTTTCTGACCACACAGGTGGAAATAAATTATAACTGATTAAATCTGCTTAGAATAAAAACTAAATTCAGTTCTAAAGACAGGAACTACTATGTCCCTAGTGCTTGACGGAACGGTTGACAACTCTGTAATTATGTTAGCTACATGAACAGTCACACTAAAGTTCTATGAAAGGAAGTGTAGCTATTCTTATTGCAGAAATGAAAAGATAGACAACTTCCTAGGTGGGCCCGCTTAGGTAGTGTCAAAGATACATAACAAATTAGACTGTAAATTCCATGACTTATTTTATTGAGTTGAAATAAACAAGTACATGGCTCACAATCTCACAACTGTATTTCTAAAGAACTAAAGCTTATTACAATAACAATCTTCCAACCCTTTCTCTGAAGGATAATGGGCTATTTATTCAAAAAATGATCCTAACGACTAACTAACCCTTCCCCCATAAAATGGGAAGTCTTAAATACATCATGATCAACCTAATGAAGAAGTGGATACAAAAAGGACAAACTGAGTCAAATAAGTTTGATGATTTAAAGAAACACTATCCTAGATTTATATGCCATCAAGATGCCTCTACTGGATTCCTAGAATGCTTTCCTTACATGGTGAATGACTTGAAGTTGTTTCGTTATTCTTTGTTGTAGAATCGTTCTTCCTTGAATTAGTCTTTCAACAATCTAGTTGAGGCTAAATATTCTCCTAGAGACTTGGTACCTACAAACAACTAACAACTACCTCAGCAGCAAAAGATCAGCTCAACAAATTTAACTCAATAAGATGATTCATCATTCCATTCGTTCATTCATTAGGTATTAGTTTGGAATAGACCATATTTCGGATATGGCTGCAAGGAGGTTAACAGTAGTGGCTGCAGGAAAGGCATGTCATCACAAAAAGTTACAAGGCACACATCTTCTATCAAATTAATAAGAGATTTAAGCAATAACCATGGAAAATACTTATCATAATAAACTTGTTATATTAGGAATAATGTCTATGTATTAATCCCATAATTACTACTAAATTTCTTCTCACCATAATAAAAGATATAGAAATGTCTTAAAAACATAGTCTAAAATATGCCAAAAACTGGGATCATCATTCCCCTCCATCGACTACTTGCTGGTTTCTTCAGCAATTCAAGCATTTTTCCTTTGAGCATATTCTCTCAAATCAACATTCTGCTACTATCCACATTCACCATGTTGAAAACTCCAAAAGTGAGCCCGCATAGACTCCAATTGTTGCCACATGTTATCCTTTGAACTTTTATTGTAGGTATTGCTTTCTCCTTGCATAGCCAACAATGGTCATAAGAGAATGGGTGGCTAAATGACTAATGGAAACTAGTTCTCTTTCTTTGTTCTTTCATTTCTCATATACCTTTTTGCTCTATGAGTAGCTACATATAGGTTGTTTGGGGTATGCGATTCTGCCCTTCTTAGCTGTAATGGATTTTATTCCCATCTTGTTTGGTTGTGCTATGTGGGGATATTGAGGACATCATTTACAATTTTGGAGTACTAGATAAACACCTCTTGCCTCAAGGGTTCAATTATTGGCCAAGCCCTTTCATTCGTCCACAACTTATTCTAGTCAAAGTAAATACCCATCCCCTTCTTAGATTCATTTCTCATAGCAAGTGGCATGTTAACGTCATTATGTTTGTATCCATCAAACTTCTCTCCCCTGCTTATTTCATTTATGATCCAAGAGATTAGAGTAGTGATGTGTATGTCCCCATTATAGCACATAGGATTCCATTTTGTATCATGAGGTACAACCAAATAATGTAAATAAAACTCACACAAAAGGTGTCTAGCATGTTGTGGTGAGTCCTTGTACGCATCATAAAATTCTTCTAGAGTATTTAAGGAAGGATTTTGACCTTGCCAGATCCTTATTAATTGAAAGTTTAAATATAACTCTTTTAGGTACATTGCATAAACAGGTGAAGGAGATCTACATTGCACAATTTGTGGGACAAGATGAACTACCTGATTAAGCGTGTCTGTTAGATTAGCAATCTTTATATCATTATTCTTGATTACTCTCCTTAATCTCTCAATTTCCAATTCATAGGTAGTTTGCTGGTTTTGAAGTTTTGTATAGTATGACATTCATACAACAAAATTTGTAACATGGAGAGGAGGCCTATGGTTATAAGTTGTTGTAGGTGGCCTTTGCATTTATTTAGGTACTCCAACATTTTTATGCTCTGATGTCTCAACCTTGTCTTTGGTAGACAATTGCCCAAGAATTTCATGTCCCATTTCATCATCTTCCTACCAAATCTCTTGTTGTTCTTGCGGCATGTGATGTTCCAGTGTATTTCTTGTAGCAGTCGGTGATTCATCAATATCTTCACTGCTTTCTTCAGATTGAACTGTAACTGATTTCCTTTCCTCCTCAATATACACTACCTCTTCTTGCAACTGTTCTGCCACAACTGCTAGCTCATCAAGGCTAGCCCCTTCTGAAATATGCCTAGTCTCACCAACAAATGGTTCCTCTTCCTCAGGTATAGGACTAGAACATTTTGAGGGTGATGGTGAAGATTGAGAGGTTTTGAGTGAATGTTGAGCTGCCCGGTTTTGAATCCCAGAGCTTCTCCGCAAGGGAGTGGGCATTGCCTTATGTTTCGTTGGGTTTATAGCTACAGGATTAGGGTATTCTTTTGTTTTCTTCCTCTTAATAGATTTAGGAGCAGGCAAAGGGGTCTTTTTCTAGGGGGTTACCATTAGTGACCCCTCCTTTTAATTTTTAGAGGAAGTCTCTAGGTTAAAAACGAGGGTTTTCACTTACCCTTTGGGAAATCTTTCAAACAGAGGGACCTCGTCCTGTGAGTCAGATGCTTCAAGAATACAAGACGTGGTAGTGGAGGCCTTAGCCTCTGACTCAGAGGTTCATTATTGAAAAGTGAGAGGCTGACCCCTAGGTCCGAAAATGTGAACCCTTGGATTAAAATTAACAACAAACTCTTCCTAGGTCATTGGTGACACATCCCTAAAGAATATTTCAACAAGAAATTTGATGAGGCAATGTTGGGAGATAGAATTAATTATTCCCTTTTTAAATTCAACAGCACTATTGGAGAGAAAATTATACATGAAGTATGGTATGTTCATAATTAATAACCCATGGCACAAATGAGATAATAGCTTAAAATGGTGAGAATGCAAAACAAAAAACCGACCTTCACAGGTAAGGTATTTGATTATATATCATGCCTGTGGAAAACTCATACTTTGGGTTCCTTGTTTATGTAATATAGAGGAGGATCACCAGGCCGACTAAACTTTTCCCTAGCAATCTGTGCATCCCTTCCTTGAGGAAATATTTCACTAGCTTTGGGTAACCCTATTATCTCTACAATTATGTTGACTAAGTCATAAATCTTTACTCCCCTGACCTTAGCCTTTCCATTATGAAACGTCCTTGTGAAATCCTCAGCAATGTCTTCATCAAAATTGCCTATTTGAGGAAATAGTTGAGCCAACCGTACTGTATAAATGGTGGAAAATGTTGAACATCCTACAACAATACATTATGGTCCATTGGCTCATGCCTAATGGGATGGCCTACAATTTTTACACTTGTCTTTGCAACTTATCTCCTCAGGCAAAAAATCAGCCTAGTTATTCCAATTTCTTTCTCAAATTTAACTTCCTGCAACCCAAACCAACTTCTTTACTCTCCCCTCAACCGAAAATTTTGAACTTCTTTCAAAAGATGTAGAAAACGGAAAGAAGAATTGAAAAAAAATTAACTCAAGGTTTAGACATAAAAATATTGATAGGAATGAGCGAAAGACATGCCTGGTCATAATTGCAGGAAGTAATGGGGGTTTTCTTATTTATTGCAAATTCTCAAAAATCTAGAGCTTAAGCTGAAAGGACAGTAAGACGTGATGTGACAAGGCTTTGTGGTGGCAGAAGTAATGATGTGGAAATGAGTTATGAATTAGGAAAAATGCACAAATGTGCGAAAAATACTGAAGGATAATGCATCAGTATAGAAAATATGTTTTCCTGACTTGATACCTAATTAAATGTAATAAATGAAATAACTAATTCATCTTAGAGTTTAGTGGAGCTTACCCATGATGATGCATCACAAGTAGTTGATGTGACTCCATCTTCTTTATTACAAAAGGTGATTTTTAGAAATGTGGATATCATGATGTGTGATAGGTTGATGAGGTGGCAGAAGAAGTGATGATACAGATAGCAAATGGAATGGTGAGATGGAATGATGAGATGGAATGATGGAATGAAATGGGGATCCACAAGGATAAACCCTTTATTATGAAATTTTTATGCAGTTTCATGCATGGCTTAGGGAATCGAGTTGAGACTCAACTCCTTCAGCTGTAGGATCAATAGATTCCTATTCTAGTTGAAATTTATTTAGGAACTCTTCCTTGTCAATGGAATTTTGGTAAAGCTTCAGTCGATGCCCATTGACTAATAGCTTGAACGAAACATCATCAATTGTGATTAGTTGTACAACACCATTATCAAATAACTTTGCTATCTCATATGGCCCCAACCATTTGGTCTACAATTTCCCTTGACTATCCTTGTATCGGGAATCATAAAGCAACACCCCATCTCCTACTTTGAATTTCTTCTCCTTTATGTACTTATCATTCCATTTGATTCTTTGATTTTGTATTATTTCAGTATGCTATAGGGAACTCTTCCCAAGTTCATCCAAGGCATTGAGCTACATTATTCTTTCTTTATGTGCACTTGTTAGCTCCATATTCAATTCCAAAGCTCTTTTGAGAGTTTTGTGTTCAAACTCTATTGGCATGACAAATTTATTACCATATACCATTTCAAAAGGTGTAAAAACTATTTTAGTTTTCCATGTAGTTCTATAAGCCCATATAGCCTCTAGTAACCTTGCAGCCCAATCCTTTCTATGCAGATCCTAACTTTTTTTTAGAATGGCCTCTATATCCTTGTTAGTAATTTCTACCTGGGCATTAGCCTATGGATGATAAGGAGTTGATTTCTTATGCCTTTTATTGTATTCATTTACTAGGGTTCTAATAAGAGTAGAAGTGAATTGTACTCTTTGGTCTGTCACTATTTCTCTAGGAACACCAAAACTTCTACTTTATTGTCTCTAGCATGCTTCATAGGTCTAGCCTCTACCCATTTTATTACATAATTTGTGCATACAATAATGTAATACTTGCCATTTGAAGGTGGATCAATTGGACCTACAAAGTCTAGTCCCCACTTATCAAAAGGTCTAGCAATAACATGTGGAAACAAGGGCATCTCATATAATCTTGTTGGCCTCCCCATCCTTTTGAAATCTATCACACCTCCTAGTATACTTGGTTGAATCTCTATGTGATGTTGGCCAATAATATCCAGTATTTAGGATTTTCATGGTTGTTTACTTAGCAAAAAAATGTCCACCACAAGGCTCATCATGGCTTGCATGTAGTATGTCATGAGTGTCTTCCTCTCTCTCACATCTCCTCATGACTTGATCAGGTCCTGTATAAAACATGCAATCTATAATCCAAGAAAAGTTAAAGCTTTTCTCTACTAACAATCTCTTTTCCTTAGGTGAAAGGTGAGGAGGAGTTCTTCCTATAGTTAGATAATTTTATATATCTGCATACCATGGATGAATGGCTTTGATGGAAAACAAATATTCATCAAGGAAGGAATCCTCTATGAGTGCAAAATTATCTTTCCTTTGAATTCAAGATAGAAAATCAGTAACCAAATTGGCTTTACCTAGTTTTTCCACAATTGTAATATCAAATTTCTTCATCAGCAACAACCACGTAGATCCAGTCTTCCTATGATTGAGCTTTTGTTCATGAGATACCTGATTTTTGGATGATTAGTATAGAAAAATATTTGATAGCCTATGATATAATGCCTGAACTTTGTTGAGGGCATATATGATTGCTAACATTTAGTTTTTTGTAATAGTGTAGTTGAGTTAAGCTCCTTGCAAGTTCTTGTTGATATAATAAAGTGCACACTCAGTTGAACCAGCCTTTTGTCCCAAAACAACACCAATAGAATAATCTGATGTGTTCATTTGAATATGGAATAGAAGTGACCAATTAGGTCCTTTCAAGATAGGTGCTTGAGTAAGGGCAATCTTTAGATCAAGAAATTATTTTTCACATTTTGTTGTCCAGGCAAACTCTGCATCTTTCTTTAGTAAACTGTATAGGGGCCTTGCTATCTGATTAAAATATTTAATAAATGAATTATAGTATCCGACATGTCCTAGAAAGCTTATGAATTCCTTTTGCTCTGTAAGAAAGGGTAGACTAGAGATGACTTCAATTTTAGAGGGATCTAGTGTATTCCTGCAACAAAAATAGAGTGGCCAAGCACTATTCATTCTTGCATCATCATGAAGTACTTCAAACTATTGAGTGAAAAATTATGATCTTCACACCTTTGCAGTAACTTTTTCAAATTTTCTTGGGCTTCATCAAATGTTGCACCATAAACAGTAAAATCATTCATGTATATTTCCATAGAATCATATGAAATATTTGAGAAAATACTAATCACAACTCTTTGGAAAGTTGCAGGTGCATTACAAAGACCGAAAGGAAAGATTGAATAGGAAAAGGCTCCATAGGGACATGTGAAATTAGTCTTTTCCTGGTCCTTAGGGGTAAATTTTATCTAATTATATCGATTGAAACCATCAAGGAAGGAGAAATACTTTTTCCTTGATAAATTATACAGGACTTGATCAATAAAAGGTAGAGGAAAATAATCTTTCTTAGTTGTCTAGTTGAGCTCCCTGTAATCCACATACACTCTCCATTTTCCTTCTTTCTTAGTAATAATAACTAGTGAAGAAACCCACTAGCTATTTGAGATTGGGTAGATAATGCCAGCATTCGACATCTTTTGCAATTCCTCCTTAACAATTTCTCTTAGGGTTGGATTAATTCTCCTATGGAGTTGTCTAATAGGTTTGAACTCACTATTGATGAAAATTCAATGTGTACATAGCTTTGGATCAAGTCCTTTCATGTCACCATAATCCCAAGAAAAAATTGTTTTATGGGTAGTAAGAATTTGGACCATTGACTCTTCCTGCTCACTAGTAAGTTTATTATTCATATTCAATTTTTTTCTTGTAGCCACTTCCACTTGGGAAGTAAATTCAAGCATAGATACATTGGATAGAAAAGGAATTTCCACTTCATGGGGTAATAAGGTGTGCAAGCAGTCAATTGCTATAGGATAATGAGCTGAAGTAGGTGGGGGTAGAATTGTCTGCAATGAACATGGAATTTTTTCACAGAGGGGGTACTCAAAACCATAGTTTTTCTAAAGGATATTAGAAAATATTTCTTCATCTTCCTATTTCTCAATAAAAGGTTCTCTAGTAATCATCATCTGGTTTTCCAAAGAATTCATCTCTTCCACATCTTCTCCCAAATTTGGCTAGACTGCCTGTCCTAACTCAAGTTGAGGCTGGGCTGGAGCATAAAGGGTGAGCTTCTTGGTGTTATAACCATAAGAGATAGTCATGTTACCATACCTACTGTAGACATGCAAAACTGACATCATGCATCCTGCTCTAACCATTCTACTATTAATCAATTATAACAATTTATTAATTAATTTCCTAAGGTTCATTAAATAAATCAAATTATTTAATCCTTATGTTCTTCTCATTTGATTTAATAAATCAAACCGATTTAATCAAATATCAAATCCCTAAAATCCCCTAAGTTAATTAATCTAAATTAATTAACTTCTAATCATGATTATCATTCTCTAGCTGTTGACTCAACTAGAGTCAAATCCAAACTCTTAACTAACCCACCCACTTGCACCAATAAATCATTTATTTGATTTATTATTTCCTCTAATTACATTCAAAATGGAATATTCTTCCAATTTGAATGTTCCCCCCAAAAGGGACTTGTCCCTTCCATCAAGGTTTTAAATGCTATTTGCACAAGTCAAACATGGCATTTATTGCACCTTTCATCCCCCCTAAACATGTCATTTCATCCAAATTTGAATTTCAAATTGGCACATTGGCCAAGACTTGCACATTCCTCACCCTCTCACACTTTGACAAGTGGCATCTTATCATTAGCTCATGAATGATCCCACATTCATCCAAATCTATCACTCTTCCTAATCTTGAATCTATAAAATGTAAAGCATTTCAACACAAATCACAACACAAAAAAAACAACACTTTCTCATTGCAAGGTTACTCTCTTCATTTGAGAATCAATCTTGCTCATCACAACACCATTTGCTTAACAACACAACACTTACTCATTGCAAGGTTACTCTCTTCATTTGAGAATCAATCTTGCTCATCACAACACCATTTGCTTAGCAACAACTCATTCTCATTGCAAGGTTATTCTCTTCACTTGAGAATCAATCTTGTTCATCATTTGGCAATCTTGCTTATCAAGGATTGGGAAAGGGCAGCTTCCTACACAACTAAGTTGCACCAATCCAATATGGGATAGGTATATTTCATGGTTTACATGTTTTGTTTAATTTTGTTGTTTGGTTGCATTTGAATCATGAAGTATTATCTCATAGGGATAGAAATTTTTGTTTATGTTGTTTTGTCATTCTACTAACCACTTGCAAATTTTGATGTCCTACAGATGGCGCTAGAAGGAGGGCTGATCTTTATTTATGTGTTCCTTTACTTTGGTGTACCCCTGTTAGTATTTATTCACTCTGTGTGTATCGGTTTAGTTACGGGTTTGTTTGTAGTTTTATAGCCTTATTTTAGCCATTGAATGCTCATATCATTCATTGGTGACTGAGATCTTGGTGGGAACTGTCATTTTTCTTACCATTGCATCAACGGTTAAGTTTAAATGTTAGTATACACTGGTGGACATTGACGATGCTAGCAAAGGTTTGAAATTTGGCTTCATGCCTACTGATAGCCTTTGCTTTAGAGTATATTTATTTTCAACAAGAACTGTCCCTTAAGCTGTAGTAGTCTTGTCTCTTTAACCTTTTACTTTCTGGGTATTCAATCACATCAGTTTCTTTTCAAAATTTTGTGGCTTCTCCATGTTTTTTGCTGGTCAATTCATACGTCCATAGATCTAGAAGCGAATGGATTAAGCTTATGAATTTATCTTCTGCTATCTTCTATTCGTATTAAGGGGCTATGGGTAAAGGCTGTGGAATCCAGGTTACACTTACCAATTGCATTTACTGAAATTCTTTTTTGTTTTTGTGCCTATCAAATGCACCTACAACCTGCATTTACTCAAGAAATATTTAACGCCTTTTCAACATATCCATTTTGTGCAGATATTGCAAAATTCACCATCCACAAACTAAGCGTTCCGAGGAAGAGAAGCTACTCGGACAAGGGAAGTACCAGTGGGCCAAGAGTTGTTATGTTGGTTTTTAAGGCATCCCCTGCTACGGCCATGAGCTCTCAGGCCAGAGACACGCCGATGCTACCCATGTCATCTTCACGCTGGAAGACACAGTTGTAGCTCTTGTTGTCAGCGCCCTTATGGATAGAGATGGCTGCAGGCAAAGCGAATTCCATCTACAAGAAAACGTGTCATTTCTGTGTTGTTCTATTGACGTTATTTTTACAATTAATCTTCACAGGATATTTAGTAAAGAAGTAGCCTGAATATTGAACAATCGATGCTTTGAAAGTTCGTAACCATTTTAATGTGTTGTGTCCATGCTACAGATCTATGATCATTGCTTTGAAAGACAACTTCTTTCTTCTAAAGTGCCTTGTCCATGCTTCCATATTTTGAGTACATTCTCCAACCACTAACAGTGTAGTCATTAATTGATTAACTCAAGTGAAAAGAGAGAATATCCAAAAGGATCTAGAAAGGTCATCCCAATGTGATGTACACCAATCTATGTCCCGTCCCTAAACAATCAATTGCAATAAGTCTTTTCATTATTAAATGCATTGACATTGGGTGTCTGTATTTAGAGATTTGAGGGTCGGAACTTACTGTTGCTGAATCATTAGGTTTGACGCAATATACTATCATAACAAATAATAGCATTTCGAATTGTCATGTTCATAGACTGTTCACAAGAAATCTAAATCAATTTGAAAGGATGGTCAGCTTTAGTTAATGTTGATTTGTTTGCAGGAAATCTGAATCGATTGGTTGGACTTTTCATTTGAGGTGACAATGTTTATGGTAGTGGCTACTTCAAGTCTTTTAAATATTATGGCTGGGAGTATATTCTAACATTATCATTTTTTATTTTTTTAGATTTCTTTGAATAAATAGATGTCCAAATTGTTACTTCTAAGGCTTTGATATTCTGACATTTTCTTTAATATTTTGACTTATCTTTTTTAGATTTGTTGAAATAAATATTAGAGATCTTTCTATGTGATGGAATATAGTTGTTAGACTATTGGTGGAGAAACTTTCAAAGCTTTTTCTACATAGCCAATCATTTGGTTCTCCAACTTGGGGTTACAGGACAAGTGTGATTTTTGGTAATGTTATATACTTCATGTACACCTTGAAATAATTCTTACTCGTGATAAACTTGTGATGTTTTATAGGTTGAAACTAAAGGTGTGGACATCAAAGTTGAAACATCAAGGTTGACGTTGGAGGTTGACCTCAAGGTTGAACAGTGGAATTGAGATCAAATGAAACAAAGGCGAATGAAGGGGAGTTGCAGATTTTTTTGAGACTTGGAAGAAAGCATTTTTTAATGCTTGTTTAAACAATCTTAGAGCTTCCATTTTCTACCCTTTTTTTCCTATTTTTAGCTAACTCACTTTTCAATTTGGGCTTAAAATCAATCAATGACTTGATCTTTTCAAAGTTGGTTAAAATTGAACCTTAGACACTTACTAGATTTCAATTTGGGATTAAAATTGAACAAGGCAACCTTCACACTTGGATTTTGGTGCTTAAAACGAACTCATCATTACTTTGAGGAATTTAAAATTGAACATGTGTATTTTGTGTTTTGTAAACTTTTTTGCAAAGTAGTGTCATTTAAAAGGGTGTATGCACTTCTCTCACACTTCACGGTGATCTTGAGAATCAAAAGTCCTTTTGATGACCCTAAGTTGCATAAAAGATTGCCTCCACATTTCAATTTTGGAATTTTAAAATTGGACAAAACATGCGAGTGTGAGCACGATATATTGAGGAGGTTCTCCCCTCTGTTTTTCAAAAAAGGTTGTGTGAATGATAGGATATGTTAGCTCGCTATTGTTTATCTTAGAGGGCTTGCCTTGTGGGAAAAATTACTCACCCAAGGGAATGACCCAACCGAGAACACGCTAAAGCCAAGCGACTTCAACCCGAGATATAAGTGTGGATATTGGAACAAAGGCCAATATCATGAGGATTATTCCGATGAGATGGACAACAATGGATTCTCACCGATGTTGGATAATCCCCCACGAACGGAATGCCCAAATTAGAACCCCTTGTTTAGAAAAAGGCCAAAACCTTGTCTATCTTGTTGGTGCAAAAGGTCATGTCCTTTGAAGCCACCCCACGTAACATGTGGTCTTGTTGTGGAAATGGAAAGTATGCCATGGGAGATTCATGGGTACTAATGCTTGGCTGACCCGAATAAGTGAGTATAGTGGAGGGGAGCCAGTGTGGTCAAGCATTTAGCCATTCACACAAGATATGCACAGCTGGATTTATCCAAGTGGGAACCCAACAAGATATTGTCTCATCATCCTAGGGTTGTAAAAAGTGCTTGGAATCAAAAACACTTTGCTTGGTTCTCAAAACGATTGAAAAATAGACATTCACAAGAGCCTCAAATTTCAAACACCTTAGAGGAAACAAATATACTTGATGAATTTGAGTACTCTTGCTTTCCCTAGGGATCATATCCTTAGACGTTTCTAAGTGCTCGAATTTTATCATCATTTGTTTTCACTAAGGATAAACCTAGGAAACTTTTTCCCTAATTTCCTTGATTTCCACATAATGGACCTTGTGGAATGAAAACGAAAGTGGGAGATTAGATATTCAGTTTGAAAACATAATCAAGCAAGTGTTGTTGGTAAAAAGGATTCACTAAGACAAGATAAAAGACAAATTTTATTACACATGTGTTTTCTAACATGATCAAAATCCCAAAACTAAAGTTCAAAAAGCTTAGTGTGAAAGCTAGTGAGGAGCGTCTTGAGATCCTGAATTGTTTGAAAGGTTTACTTTCCTCTCATAGGAAATATAGCGTGTTCTTCAACACTGAGGTCTTGTAAGCAGAAGTGTTATTCTAGGTCAAGTCTAGGATCAAATCCAATCACTTTCATCCATCTTCAACCATCAAAATCAATCAAATTTCCATCTCACCAATAGCTCTTGGAATCTTTGTCATCTATTATGCTAAAATCTTAGACGAAATCAAATCACTTTGTTTGACTTAACACATCTAGTCAAACCATCATCTTATACACAAGTTCTCTCTTGGATAAAACAACTTCCTAGGGTTTACGAGTTCATCTTGTTTGGCTTAACACACCTAGCCAAATTATCAAATCATCACCTCGTTTGACTTGACACAGTTAGTCAAACTACCATCTTGTAGGAGTTCACTCTTGGATAACACAACTTCCTAGAGTTTTACGATTACATTTATCATTTTTGTTTGACTTAACACACCTAGTCAATCCATCAATCCAATCACGATAAATCAAAGTCCTAAAAAGTTTAGCATTTCCTTCAAAGTTTCTTTAAGAGTTCCTTTCATCCATATCACTCATATTCCATTTATCTCATCCTCATTATCGCTTTGATACTTCAATTATCCTAGTTCTTCACTTCTTTGAACCTAAGGTTTAGATCGATCTAAAGGATTAGAGGTTCATCTCTTACATTCTTGAAAATTGATCTTCATTTTATGGTTCAAACTCGATCTCAACACAAGAGGGACATGGAATATAAACTTGATCCATCCATCATGAGCAATTTGATTCAACCAAACTATCCAAGCCTTGCAATACCATTTGATTTTCAAAGCTTGTACAATGCATACATGGGAGCAATATCTCATACAAACATCAATGGTACAACGAATGTGAGTATGCCCGATCCAAAGTTTGGAACACCTTTCCCAATGATAGATTTAAATCCAAGTCCAAATTTGAAAATCTATCAACCAAGCATTCAATGCATGAGTTTTCCAAACAACATTATCCCACAAAATCCATACATACCAAGTGCAACTTTACCAAACATGACCATTTCAAATCCACACTTGGTAAACTTTGGGGTCGACATGTTTGCAAATCCCCCTAATGTTGTTGAAAATCCTTGCAATATATTGGCAACTCCATATGTTGATTCAAGTCAAGGTAACACCATGCAAAATCAAAGTTACCTAAATCAAGGAAATATGATTCTAGACCACAACAATGTTCAATTTCAATCTATCATGCTGTAGACATCCAAAAATAACATTATGCATTCCACTGTAACTAACATCATGCATTTGTTTCTTCTACTAATCAATTAAAGCAATTTATTGATTTAATCCTAAGGTTCATCAAGCTTAATTAAATAAATCAAATTATTTAATTAAGTTCCTAAGGTTCTTCTTATTTGATTTAATAAATCAAACTGATTTAAAATCAAATATCAAATCCCTAAAATCATCCAAGTTAATTAATCTACATTAATTAACTTCTAATCATGATTATCATTCTCTAGCTTTTGACTCAACTAGAGTCAAATCTGAACTCTTAACTAACCCACCCACTTGCACCAATAAATCATTTATTTGATTTATAATTCCTCTAATTACATTCAAAATGGCATTCAAAATGGAATATTCTTCCAATTTGAATCTTCCCCCCAAAAAGGACTTGTCCCTTCCAACAAGGTATTAAATGCTATTTGCACAAGTCAAACTTGGCATTTAATGCACCTTTCATGTCTTCTCATCCAAATTTGAATTTCAAATTGGCACATTGGCCAAGACTTGCACATTCCTCACCCTCTCACAACTTGACAAGTGGCACCTTCTCATTGGTTTGTGAATAATCCCACATTCCTCAAAATCTCTCAATCTTTCAATCTTTCAATCTATAAAATGCAAAGCATTTCAACACAAATCAGCTACAACACACAACTCATCTTCGTTGCAAGGTTATTCTCTTCACTTGAGACTCAATCTTGCTCATCACCACACCATTTGCTTAATAACTCATTTTCTGATTGCAAGGTTACTCTCTTCATTTGAGAGGATATCTTGCTCTTCATCCATCATTTGGCAATTTTTTGCTTATCAAGGGGGTGGGAAAGGGCTTTTCTTTCCACATTTCAAAAGGCACCACTCCCACTATGGGATAGATATGGATACTATTTTAATATGCTTTCAAGTTTTCTTATTTGGTCTTTTAGAATTTTGTTTAGCATGCTAGATATGATTCATTATCTCATAGGGATTACTATAATTTGCTAACAATGTTATTCTATGTCAATGAAACACCATAGAAGCAGATTTTAGTGTCCACAAAATGGCGCTAGAAGGAGGGCTATTTTTGTTTTTGTTTAATGGCAAGCTTCATCTTATTTTTTATCACATAAAGTAGGGTGTGTTGAACCTTTTGATTGCTTTGAAATCATATGCAATTCACAATCTGCCATTTTAAGTTTGGAGAATCTACTTTCATATGACTGTTGGATGTTTGAACTTTATGGAATACTTGATTCTAACTTTCAGATTATAATGCAGATTTGAACTTTATACATTTGTAATAGGCTCATACTGAAACACCCTTAGTTTGAACTCCTTATATACTTTTATGTGCATAATCTGACTATAACATCTTACAAGCTTTCTTATATATCTATGAATTTAAATAAAAGCAGATCCTTGCCAATACTTAGAATTGGCGGTTCTGAGTGGCTTGTGAGTTGTTGGATATGTTGAAATCTTGAATCCAAACACTAGTCATTTTCGGAATGCAGTTTTGTTTTCTTTGTGTGGATTTGTTTCAAATCTTCTCATTTGTCTCACAAAAGTGAACTAATCAAAGCATCATGAGACTATATTGTTGTAAGGAATACTGTTAAATAGATCTCATGATTCCATTCTGTGCGTACCCTGCAAACATTGCATTCCATGAGATCACACCTTGTTTAAATGCTTTGAAAAGAAAAGAAAAGAAAAGAAAAAAACAAAAAAAAAATTGTGCAAAATCTATATTGAAGAATTTTTTCGCAATATCTCCAGCTAGCTAGTTGCATGTCAAACAGGTTCAAACCTTCTACCTTCTACAAATACTGCACTTTGCTTTTTCTGCGGATTGTGTAAAATGTTTTTCTTGGATCCTTGTCTCTGTTTCCATGCCATATTACAATGGGTGTTGTATCTGACAGTTGCATTCAAGTAAAGAGATCTACGGATTCATTGGCATGTCTTCGTTTTTCTTTTTCTTTTTTGCATGTCTACCTCACTGGTTTCAACTAAACTAGTAAAAGAGAAATGGATCTAGGAAAAAGAGTGAGCATCCTTGTGTCGTCGGTGTAGGAGGAGAGATTCAAAAGTGCATGAGTTTATGATATAGGTAGTCACCATCACTCTGCCAGCATTAAAGCTCATGATTCTATGATGAAAGTTTAAATCAAGATATGTTAGAACACACCAATCGAGGAACAACATCAGCCTTGCTCCATTAAGCAAGCAGTATAGATCATCGAAAAAATCTGAAGTGGTTTGAACTGTGTGAAAGAGTACGCTGCATACCTCCTGAGAAGACACTTACGACTGCAGGACGTCCGCCCACCCCCAACAAATAGAGTATGGTCATGTTAACTGATAGCGACATAATAGTTTGAGGGACAAGCATTGAGCAGAATCCAGAGAACATATGATCAAACAGTTGCTGGCATACAAGTCCTTATTCTCCCTCCCAGCGAATCACGTAGCAGTATTGTGAGCTCAGTATCCTATCTCATATAGCCAACACATTTATATCCACCTGTGGTCTTTACTGAAAGTTACTAGAAGCCTTTTCAATCTGTAAACTCTGCGCAAATCCTATAAATCCTCACAAGGTGTCTCCCTTGGACCTTCATTCGCCCATTTTCACCTGCCAATGACATAAAATTGAAGGCTTTTAAAATGTTTATGTTTGTTGTTTTATGTTTACGCCTAACAGTTGCAGAAGCTTGAAAGTTTCTAAATAGAGTTTAGAGCTTGACTTATTCCATATCATTTATGAATTTGTTTATAGAAATCTCCACTTGCAGGCTTTATTTGGTACAACAGATTAAAGAAAATCTTTCTCAAAATTTTCGGTGGCTATGGCAGGGTTGTAATCTCATGTCAGTTAATGAGTATGGTTGTTGGTTGAATACTGACAAATTAAATTGTACACCTACTGTTGCATTAACTCGCAAGGATCGACGCTAGAAAAGGCCATGATTTTTTACACCTGCCAATCGCATTTGCTGGAAGAGAAGGCGTGGGTTTACTCTAACAAAAGGGACATTTCAAATCCAGCATTTAAACATAAAGTCTTGCGCATCATCAGGGATAGATAAGATGTCAAATCATAATCTAAGCAGTGGCACTTCTGACTTTCCAGTTCTCACTCACGGGAAAGTAAAGTTCAAAGGAAAAATCATTGGTCTTGTCTATTGGAAGTACTATTGAAAGTTCAAAGTTGTAGCTCACCAAAAAGTCTGGCGACAGAGAGGCTCTCTTTCTCAGAAATCGACAAGAATCGGCAGAAGTCAACATAGATCATAACTCGTAGATAAGTACTATTGAGTTTAATATTTTTCTTTTGTCTTGAATGTTGCAAACTGCGTTGAGTGCTACTTAGCTTAGCATATGCTTTTTAAAGTGAAGTTGCCTTCATAGTCCACATGATTAACCATATTGAATTCCATTAAAGCAAAAATCAGTCACTGACGTTTCACCTTGGGAAATTACATTAAAGTGATCGTGACAGTAACTTGTTTGATGGGCCATTATTTGTGGTAGCTAACTTTGGAAAATACATCGGCAGTCAACTTTTTAGACCATATCCACACTTCATATGTTTGGATATTTAAAGAACTTAATCTCTTACCTACTATTCTGTTGATCAATACACAACCTATCTAAAAGATCACTATCGTGGCACAAGTAGAATCCATGAATTTGAATTTCCAATCTGAATTTCACTTGTGGATGTTTGGCTAAGGACTCTGTCTACTGTTGTTGGTGATTTCCTTGTGAATTTTTGTTGATCATGGTTGTTTCCTTGTCTTTTCGAGTGATTTCTATGATTGATCTCTTTAAAGTTAAAAGTAGAAGCAGATTTTGGCTTTAAGAAAGGATTATTTCAGACACATTTTAATGCTGCTATAAATCTTTGCTGCACACTTGAATAATGATCATGCACCGAACCTCTGCTATAAGGTCCATCCCTATCCAATTTGTATTGACTTCTGAAGCTATGCTATCGAATATTTATTCTTTTGCAGATCACGTCCACATCATCGAATAAACGCTAGCAAATGCAAACATTTACATTGTTTGGAACCACTCAATAGTGTTATTTTCTCATTAATATCATTGCTTCTATATTGTGGTTATTGTCTCATAAATATTGCTATTTTGGAGTCAATTGATTTGTCAAACTTTATTGGTGATATTTATAGGTGATTTCTCTAAATTATGGAGACTTTTTCTCACATGGCATAATTTGATTATGCGAAGATTTCAATGGTTGCCTCTATGGTGGTGTAGTCTATCAAAAAGTCATTTGCTTATGACAACATGTACTCTTTGAGCCCTAGGGCATTGAAAGTTAATTCAAAATGGCCTTGAGAAACTTGATTGACCTGGTGAAGGGGAAGTAAATTACTTTCTTTTTCATTTCTCTATAATTGATGTTCACTATTGTTTACGATTTAAAATTTGTGATCCATTATGATGTGTGACAGGAAATTTATTAATATAGATTCACTTTATTAGCCTCAATATTGATATCTTCAAATCTCTTGTGCAGGAAATTCTGTCGATAAAGGCTGAGAAATCAACTAACTAAACGAATTGAAGGGGAGCTACTTTGCATCAAGACACATAAATCACAAGCAAATTTGACCTAGAAAGTGGATATTGAACTTGAAACTATGAAAAATCATTTTTAAATGCTTGGTGTAATAGCTTGAAACATCCATTTCCTGCTTTTATTGTCTGTTTTAAAACAACTAGACTAGTTTGGATTTAAAATTAATCACTTGACTTGATTTCTTCAATTGGGATAAAATTGAACGTTAGAAACACTTACTAGATTTCAATTTGGGGTTAAAATTGAACAAGGCAAACTTCACATTTCAATTGGTGCTTTTAAAACGAACTCATCACTGCTTTGAGGTATAAAATGAACAAGTGTCTTTCATGTTTTGCAATATTTTTCACAAATTAACATCATTGAAATGCGTATGCACTTCTCTCGCACTTCACAGCGATCTTGAGAATCAAAAGCATTTTGGTGATATTAACTTGTAAAAAGTATTGCCTCCACATTTCAATTTGGGCACTTAAAATTGAACAAAACATGCGAGTGTGAGCATGACATATTGCGGAGGTTTTCCCCTTTGTTTTTCAACAAAGGTTGTGTAAATGACAGGATATGTTAGCTCACTTTTGTTTATCTTAGAGGGCCTACCTTGTGGGAAAAAGTAATCACCCAAGGGAACGACCCAACCGGGAACACGCTAAAGCAAAGCGACTTCCACCTGGGATATAAGTGTGGATATTGGAACAAAGGCCAATATCACGAGGATTATTTCGACGAGATGGATAGCAATGGAATCTCGCCGACGTTGGATAATCCCCCATGAACGGAATGCCCGAATTAGAACCCCTTGTTTAGAAATTGGCCAAAACCTTGTCTATCTTGTTGGTGCAAGAGGTCATGTCCTCTGAAGCCGCCCCACATAACATGTAGTCTTGTTGTGGAAATGGAAAGTATTCCATGGGAGATTCATGGGTACTAATGCTTGGCTGACCCGAATAAGTGAGTGTCGTGGAGGGGAGCTAGTGTGGTCAAGCATTTAGCCATTCGCACAAGATATGCGCAGCTGGATTTATCCAAGTGGGAACCCAACAAGGTATTGTCTCATCAACCTAGGAGTGTGAAAGTGCTTGGAATCAAAAAAACTTTGCTTGGATTCAAAAAATTTGGAAAACAAACATACACAAGAGCCTCAAATTTCAAACACCTTGGAGGAAACAAATACCTATTGATAAACTTTCCCACTCTTGCTTTCCCTAGGAATCACATTCCTAGAGGTTTCTGAGTGTGCAAATTCTACCATCATTTGTTTCCAATAAGGATAAACATAAGGAACTTTTTCCCTATTTTCCTCGATTTCCGCATAAAGGACCTTGTGGGATGAGAAAGAGAATGGGACACTAGACATATAGTTTGAAAACCTAAGCAAGAAAGTGTCTTGGATAAAAAGAACCTCATTTAACCAAGATAAGAGACAAATTTGAATACACATGTGTTTTCTAACATGATCAAAATCACAAAATCAAAGTTCAAAAAGCTTAGTGTGAAAGCTAGTGAGGAGCGTCTTGAGATCCTGAATTGTTTGAAAGGTTTACTTTCCTCTCATAGGAAATATAGTGTGTTCGTCAACACCGAGGTCTTGTAAGCAGAAGTGTTATTCTAGGTCAAGTCTAGGATCAAATTCAATCACTTTCATCCATCTTTCAACCATCAAAATCAGTCAAATTTCCTCCTCACCAACAACTCTTGGAAACTTTGTAAACATCTTTTATGCTAAACTTTTAGGCGAAATCAAATCACTTTGTTTGACTTAACACAAGTAGTCAAACCATCATCCTATACACGAGTTTTCTCTAGGATAACACAACTTCCTAAGGTTTACAAGTTCATCTTGTTTGGCTTAACACACCTAGCCAAATTATCAAATCATCACCTCGTTTGACTTGACACACCTAGTCAAACTACCATCTTGTAGGAGTTCACTCTTGGATAAAACAACTTCCTAGAGTGTTACGATTACATTCATCACTCTTGTTTGACTTAACATACCTAGTCAAACCATCAATCCAATCACGAATCGATCAATCAAGTCCTAAAAGTTTAGCATTCCCTTCAAAGTTTCTTTAAGAGTTCCATTCATCCATATCACTCATTTTTCATTATCTCATCCTCATCATCACTTTGATCCTTCAATTATCCTAGTTCTTTGCTTCTTTGAACCTAAGGTTTAGACCGATCTAAAGGATTAGAGGTTCATCTCTTACATTCTTGAAAATTGATCTTCATTTTATGGTACAAACTCGATCTCAACACAAGAGGAGCATGGAATATAAATTTGATCCATCCATCATGAGCAATTCGATTCAACCAAACTATCCAAGCCTTGCAATACCATTTGATTTCCAAAGCTTGTACAATGCATACATGGGAGCATTATCTCATACAAACATCAATGGTACACCAATTATGAGCATACCCAATCCAAAGTTTGGAACACCTTTCCCAATGGTAGATTTCAATCTAAGTCCAAATCTGCAAATCTATCAACCAAATGCTCACTGCATGAGTTTTCCAAACAACATTATCCCACCAAATCCATACATACCAAGTGCAACTTTACCAAACATGACCATTTCAAATCCACACTTGGTAAACTTTGGGGTCGACATGTTTGCAAATCCCCCTAATGTTGTTCAAAATCCTAGCAATATATTGGCAACTCCATATGTTGATTAAAGTCAAGGTAACACCATGCAAAATCAAAGTTACCTAAATCCAAGCAATATGATTCCCAACCACAACAATGTTCAATTTCAATCTATCATGCCAAACCAAAACATCACACCAAATCATCCCATTTTGCCATCGATATCACAACAACAGATGGAAACCATCCAAGAAACCCCAACAATCAACACCATTCCCATTCCACCACCACTGCCACCACTGCCAAAGCACAGCACGACCAATTCATTCTCCATCATGTTGCAAGAAGCTTCCCACAAAAAGGCACTCCAAGCCCAACAAGCTACACAGCTAGTTGCTCAGCAAGCACAAGCAGCTCAAGTAGCGCAACAAGCACAAGCGCAAGCAGAATTCTATGCACTATTGCAATCGATCCAAGAAGAAGTAGCACAACAAAGAGCCCAACAAAAAGCTTTGTTGTCACAAAAACAACATGACGAACAACAAGTGTTGTTGGCTCAGCAGCAAACGCAGGCCTTACCCGCTCAACAAAGCTTGCAACAGATTCCCACCACAATTGTTGAAATCAAAAATCAAGATCAATCTATCAATGAACACTTTGAAGATGTTTCAACCTTGACCAATGATCAAATCAACATACACCAAGAGCTACTTTTCAATTATGATCAAAACTCACCAATGATGCTCGACAATGATCAAATTCAAGAAATATCAACATCACTTGATCCTATGGTTGAAAACATTGACAATCTCTCCACTATAACTACTAAAGACCATGATCGAAATCAATTCATCAGTGAACACTGTGAAGATATGTCTACCCCATCTAGTGATCAAATCAACATACATCAAGAGCCATTTTTTAGTCATAATCAAGACCCCTCCTTCAAAGATCTTTTTCAAGGAGTGTTGATGTTATTTGATCCTATTGACATAAACCAAGATCCCTCTACCAATGACCATATCGAAAATGTCTCTACATCACCTTATGAGCTAGAGGACATACCTCAAGAACGTATTCCAAAGCATGATCAAAATCTATCACCAAGGTCTAGCAATGTTCCTTCCCATGACATATTGACATCCTTTGACCTCATGATTGAGACTAGTGAAAGAATCTTTGACTTTACACTTGATCCAAATCCATTTAAAGAACAAGTGGAAATTAAGCCACTTCCCATGCCTAAGGACAATTTCCAAGAACCTGCTATAAGCAATCCATCCTTTGAAATTGACCCGTGTCAAGAACTTGATCCAAAGCATGGCGAAAGTAATTCTGAAATCATTCAAAATCATGAATTCGTATCTCCAAGATACTATAATGATCCAATGGGAAATCTCCTATCTATACAATATGTCACAAATTATGATCACATGCATATAGCACGTACTCCTCCACCTACTCGCAAGATGCTTTCTTCGGATGGACACATAGATGATCTTCATTCAAAACAAGAGTCTCATACTCTGGAAATCATTACCAACGAACAAGAGTCTCCTACTCTTAACATTTTTACACATGATCAAGATGTAGAAAAATGTATAGACATGTCAGAAATGGGTCATGAAGAAGGTTTCTACAAAAGTTGTGAATCAGAAAAATCATTTGAAAGCATATCAAGAATAAATCATGAGGAAGACTTTTACAATGACAGTGAATCATCAATATCTCTGGAAGAAGCACTACAAGATCAAGCCAAAGAGATCAATCAGGAATTTATCCCACATGTGGAGGATCCTATCACTTATAAAGTTGGATCACTCACCTTTCTTAGAGCAAGCTATCTCGTCAATAAAGAAGCTGACACTTTTGAAGATCCGCCACAGAGCAGAGAAGGATTAGCACCTTGTTTCCAAGGTAAATCATATCCTATGGCAAATAAAATGTTTCAACAGATGAATTATCAAGGCAGAGGATTGGGCCAACATGAACAGGGTATCCTAGAACCAGTGCAAATTTTTGGCAATCCTAAGCATCAAGGCCTTGGTTACTCGACAATCAAGGGATCTCAATATATTAGTAATACTATCACCATACTGGGGGCAACTTCATCTCGAGCAAACGTCAACATAGGGAGCACGAAGGATCCTTATGATGAAACCAATGCCAATACTACAACCCGCCATGTCATAAATCTTCATCCACCCATCACCCCATCCACAAATTGGGACCAACATCAAAAGAAAGATTTGAATCAAAGGACAAAGCATGAAGG
Organism: Sequoiadendron giganteum; assembly: GCA_007115665.2. NCBI lineage: Eukaryota > Viridiplantae > Streptophyta > Pinopsida > Cupressales > Cupressaceae > Sequoiadendron > Sequoiadendron giganteum. Next base: position 218,250,566 of record CM021100.1, read on the forward strand.
ACAAATAAAATACAAGTGGATACCAAAGAATACAAAGAATGACTATCCCTATTAAACTGCATTAGTCAAAGAAACTATGGGGCAAAATAAAAATGGGGCAAGTATCCATCAAAGATTTCCACAAAGGAAAAAGCAGGCTTCTCAAGCAACGTACAAAGTGTATCAAGCAGTTGGTCCAAATTCCATGCACACTTCCATATCCACCCATTATTGCTCATCTTCCCAAGTTTGGAGAGTGAAAGGTTCCAAACCATCGACCAATCCATCTGTTACTCCTAAACACACTCCATCCACACCTCCACGCATGATATCCAATTCTCACATTGACCATGTGTTGGCAACGACCCTTCATCATAAGGATTCAGAAGGCACCCTATCGTGATGTGCGCACAAAGACAGAGTGAACTCCAGTATCAGTAAAGCAGAACAAATTTCTCAAAAGCTGCATTCAAGTGCACATATCTTGGCAAAGCAACTTCTTCAAGCAAGATATCGATGGCACATTATGATAGAAGCATCAAGATCAGCACCACCAAGTGGTTCAGCATCAGCTTAAAATCTCTCAGAAAATACAAAAAAAAAAAAATCAGAAAATGTCCTGAAAAAATGGTTACCTTGATGAAAACCTGGCAAACGGGTGTCTTGGCGACAACAAAAAAATACAAAAATATAAAAATGCAAAAAAAAAATAGAAAAAGGATTGAAAACAGTAAAGAAAAAAATCGTCCTCTAGTGAAAACCGCTTCGGTGGTGCTTTGGACAGGTACCATGATGAAAACCTGACAAACAAGCGTCATGTGTAGAATCGAGCATCTACGTGCACCAGTTCAGGAGAAAGCATCTTATCACATTCATAATGAAGCCAACATTCCATCCATATCATCCGTTCATCCATGAACCATTTATCCAATCCATTTTCCATCTGCATCCATACTCCAAGTTATCTTGATCTTGGAAAATTTTGGTGCACACTTTACAGTTGCTTATGGTAGACATCTTGACATGGGTCATTTTCATTGATCCCATCCTACCCAACGCTATTTGAACCTTGAACCACTATCCAAAGGTGCATCTGCTTTTTGAACACCGTATCTTACCGCAAGATAATCCATATCCATTCGTATCCAAGAATCTACCCATGGTCGTTCAAACATTGCTAGACACTGGGGGCAGATAATTACATCTTGCTTCATGAAAAAAATCTTGATCTATATATTCCCACTTATGTGGTGATCCAAACATTGGCAAACGTGAAATCAAATTGATCAAAGAATTTTTTAGCCCATGGCATATTTTGAAAAGAAGACATTCCTTATCATGCTCTACCTTTCGTCGAGTATCAATCCAAACAATCAATATCAGTCGCATCTAATGCACATGTCAGCATCGCATCAAATCATCAAAACAAATTTGTTCCAAATCAAACTTCATCAATCTTGATCAGTCGAATCCAATCAATCATCACCTTGTTTGACTTAATACATCTGGTCAAACCATCATCTTGTGCACAAGTTTACTCTAGGATAACACAACTTCCTTGGGTTTACAAGTTCATTATCATCACTCTGTTTGGCTTAACACACTTAGCTAAATCATCAAAACCATCATCACCTTGTTTGGCTTAACACACCTAGCCAAATTATCCTTTTTGTATGAGTTTACTCTGGGATAACACAACTTCCTGGAACTTACAAGTGCATTATCACTTTTGTTTGAATTAACACACTTAGTCAAACTATCAATCCATCAGTCCGATTGATCAACATTAAAGCTTGGTTTTCAACAAAATCCCAAAACAAGGCACTGATATCATGATGTCCATATCCAAATTGTCAAAATTCATCAAAAAATAAAAAAACATTCAAAATCTCATCATCAGAAAATCCAAAAACATCTAAATCATTCAAAAAATCCAAAAACATGTCAAATATCAGAAAATCTTGAAAAAAAATTCATCATTTAGTCTTGTCAGTCTTCCACCTTGTCGAACTACGTTGTCTCTGAGCTTGAACATAGGCAAGGTTGATCTTTGATCATCCCCCGAGACAGTTTGCATTCGTCGCATTGGCATCCGTTTGCCCATCTAGTTAGGCGTCCGTCGCATTGGCATTCGTTTGCTTATCTTTTCTTTTACAATCAGGTTCGTCCTTATGCGTCTGTCGCATTGGCAATCCATTTGCCCATTCATTTATGTGTCCATCGCATTGGCAATCCATTTGCCCATTTATTTATGTGTCTGTCGCATTGGTAATCCGTTTGCCCATTCATTTATGCGTTCGTCGCATTGGCATCCGTTTGCCCATCTAGGTAGGCGTCCGTCGCATTGGCATTCGTTTGCTTATCTTTTTTACATTTAGGTCATTCTTTATGCGTCCGTCGCATTAGCATTCGTTTGCTTATCTTTTTTACATTTAGGTCATTCTTTATGCATCCGTCGCATTGGCATCCATTTTCCCATCTATCTCATCCATAGTCAAGTCAATTGACACAAAATCCAAAAACATTCATAAATATTAAAAATACCAAAAACATTTATACATCTTGAAAGTACCAAAAACATTTGTAAAACATCTAAAAAATTCCAAAAACAGCCTCAAAACATTTGAAAAAACCAAAATGGTGCATCCATTTCATCTCGCTTTCACCCATGATTGTCATCACTCATAATAAATCATCATCATTTTCACCCTTTGGTGAGTTAGTCAGAAGCAAGTTTAGCAGGTTCTAAAGTGAATGCCTAATCATCAAAGTCTCAAAGGTCTAAGTCAGTAAGTCAGCAAGTTGGTCAACTCGGAGTATCAATAGCTTATCACCCAATCAGTCCTACCAAAACCCTGATCGCTACATGTCCTAGGATGAAGCTTTCCCACAATGGACATAAGCATCAGGTACCCCACATTAGTTTATCCTAGTTAGCGATACGAAGAACATTAGCTTGTTTACTTACTTTATCTTGGTCTTTTTGACTTATCTTATTTTCTGCTCATTCCAAGGACCTCTCGATGATGCCTAAACAAAATAGGTTTAGAGAGAAAGGAATGGGGCAACGATCATTATCTTTTTATCTGCTGTGCTTTTTGGATGTTCTTGTAAAATAACTTGGCGAATACTTTCTTTGTTGGGTCCATCCTAGCAGGGTTTCCGTATGTCAAGTGTGAACAAGAGCACTCCTATCTGATTGTCTAGTCAGAGTCCATCACACTAGGCGCAACGCCATCCTGGTTCTTAATACCTTGATGCATCGCGCCTATGTGTGTTATCAAACATAAAGAAAGTTACGCTCTTTATCTCCCATTCCTTGATAAGCAATACATCATCATCTTTCATCATCATCTCTAATAAAGTTGGCTTGTTGAACTTCTGCATCTTCTTGGATTCAAGGGTCGATCCCTCTCATTCTTCTATCCTATCTCATTCTTCTATCCACTTTCATGCTAACAATGCATCCATCTTGCATCCATCTTGCATACATCCTGCATCCATCCCACATCCTGCATAATCACGTCATCTCATTTTCATAATCATATAAGTTGTTTAAAATAATATAGATTTTTTATTCTAAGCATCTTCCAAACATCTCATTTACATCATCATTATCATCCATACATCCATTTCGAACCTCTTTATCGTGAGATCCACCTCAAATTGAATCTTTTCGCTCGATCTCTCGAGGGGGCAATGTACTAACGTACTTATTTTCGCCGAAGCATCCAAAAAATCAGAAATTTTTTAATTTCGATATCGGCAGAATCATTCTTTGAACCAATGCAACGAGTACATTGCTTCAAAGAGGGGCAAAATGTAGACATCCAAAAATAACATTATGCATTCCACTGTAACTAACATCATGCATTCGTTTCTTCTACTAATCAATTAAAGCAATTTATTGATTTAATCCTAAGGTTCATCAAGCTTAATTAAATAAATCAAACTGATTTAAAATCAAATATCAAATCCCTAAAATCATCCAAGATAATTAATCTACATTAATTAACTTCTAATCATGATTATCATTCTCTAGCTTTTGACTCAACTAGAGTCAAATCTGAACTCTTAACTAACCCACCCACTTGCACCAATAAATCATTTATTTGATTTATAATTCCTCTAATTACATTCAAAATGGCATTCAAAATGGAATATTCTTCCAATTTGAATCTTCCCCCCAAAAAGGACTTGTCCCTTCCAACAAGGTATTAAATGCTATTTGCACAAGTCAAACTTGGCATTTAATGCATCTTTCATGTCTTCTCATCCAAATTTGAATTTCAAATTGGCACATTGGCCAAGACTTGCACATTCCTCACCCTCTCACAACTTGACAAGTGGCACCTTGTCATTGGTTTGTGAATAATCCCACATTCCTCAAAATCTCTCAATCTTTCAATCTTTCAATCTATAAAATGCAAAGCATTTCAACACAAATCAGCTACAACACACAACTCATCTTCATTGCAAGGTTATTCTCTTCACTTGAGACTCAATCTTGCTCATCACCACACCATTTGCTTAACAACTCATTTTTTGATTGCAAGGTTACTCTCTTCATTTGAGAGGATATCTTGCTCTTCATCCATCATTTGGCAATTTTTTGCTTATCAAGGGGGTGGGAAAGGGCTTTTCTTTCCATATTTCAAAAGGCACCACTCCCACTATGGGATAGATATGGATACTATTTTAATATGCTTTCAAGTTTTCTTATTTGGTCTTTTAGAATTTTGTTTAGCATGCTAGATATGATTCATTATCTCATAGGGATTACTATAATTTGCTAACAATGTTATTCTATGTCAATGAAACACCATAGAAGCAGATTTTAGTGTCCACACATGCCAAATCAAAACATCATACCAAATCATCCCATTTTTCCATTGATATCGCAACAACAGATGGCAACCATCCAAACGATCCCAACAATCAACACCATTCCCATTCCACCACCACCAAAATACAACATGACCAATTCATTCTCCATCATGTTGCAAGCTGCACAAGAAGCTTCCCGCAAAAAGGCACTCCAAGCCCAACAAGCTACACAAGCTCAAGCACAAGTGGCTCAAGTAGCCCAACAAGTGCAAGCACAAGCAGAATTCTATGCACTATTGCAAGCAATCCAAGAAGAAGTAGCACAACAAAGAGCCCAACAAAAAGCTTTGTTGGCACAAAAACAACATGACCAACAACAAGCGTTGTTGGCTCAGCAACAAACACAGGCATTACTCACCCAACAAAGCTTGCAATAGATTCCCACCACAATTCTTGAAATCAAAAATCAAGATCAATATATCAATAAGCACTTTGAAGATGTTTCAACCTTGACCAATGATCAAATCAACATACACCAAGAGCTACTTTTCAATTATGATCAAAACTCACCAACGATGCCCAACAATGATCAAATTCAAGAAATATCAACATCACTTGATCATATGGTTGAAGACATTAGTAATCTCTCTTCCACAATTGTTGAAAACAATGCTCAAGATCTTGAAGATGCTTCTACCCCATCCAGTGATCAACTCAACATTCATCAAGAGCCACTTTTTAGTGATCTATTTCAAGATGTGTTACAATTATTTGATCCCATTGACATAATCTATGATCCATCGACCAATGATCATATCGAAAAATTTTCTACATTGCCTTATGAGTTAGAGGAAATATCTCAAGAACGTATTCCAAAGCATGATCAAAATATTCCATCAAGGCCTAGCAATGGTCCCTCCCAAGGCATATTGACATCCTTCGACCTTACGATTGAGAATAGTGAAAGAATCTTTGACACTACCCTTGATCCAAATCCATTCAAAGAACAAGTAGATATTAATCCACTTCCCAGGCCTAAGGACGATGTCCAAGAACCCCTTGTAGACAATCCATCCTTTGAAATTGACCCATGTCAAGAACTTGATCAAAAGCATGGCGAAAGTAATTCCAGAATTAGTCAAAATCAAGAATTTGTATCTCCGAGATACTACAATGATCTAATGGGCACTCTTTTATCTATACAAGATGCCGCAAATGATGATCATATCCACATAGGACATACTCCTCCATCTACCAATGAGATGTTTTCTTTGGATGGACATGCAGATGATCTTCATTCAAAACAAGAGTCTCATACTCTTGAAATCATTACTGGGAAACAAGAGTCTCCTACTCTTAACATTGGTACACAAGACCAAGATATAGAAAATTTTGGGGACATAGCAGAAACAAATCATGAAGAAGGTTTCTACAAAAATTATGAATCAGAGACATCATATGGAGACATATCAGAAAGCTTCTACAAAAGTTGCAAATCAAAAGCATCCTATGGACACCTAGCAGAAATAGGGCATGAAGAGGACTCCTACATAATTCATGAATCAGAAACATCTTGTGAAAGGAGTCAAGAGGAAGACTTGTATGTAGACACTAAATCACCAACACCTCTTAAAGAAGCATTAAAATCTGATATTTCACAAGATCAAGCCAAAGATATCAATCAGGAAGTCATCCCACTTATGGAAGATCCTATCACTTATAAACTTGGATCACTAACCTTTGTAAGGGAAAATCATCTTATCAATGAAAGACCTATGACATTTGAAGATCCGCCACAAAGCAAAGAAGGAGAAACACCTTGTTTCCAAAGTAAATCATATCCTATTGCAAATTAAAATTTTCAACAGATGAATTATCAAGGCAAAGGATTAGCCCTACATGAACAGGGTATCCTAGAACCTGTGCAGATTTTTGGAAATCCTAAGCGTTAAGGCCTTGGTTATTCAACAATCAAGGGATCTCAACATATCAGTAATACTATCACCAAACTGGGGGCAACTTTATCTCGAGCAAACGTCAACATGGAGAGCACGAAGAATCCTTATGATGAAACTGATGCCAATACTACAACCCGCCATATCATGAATCTTCATCCACCCATCACCCCATCCACGAATTGGGACCAACATCAAAAGAAAGACTTGAATCAAAGCATGAAGAACATTATCAAAGAAAAAGAAGCTAAGAAGCATATTGGACAAATCAAGTACATATGGATACCAAAAAATACAAAGAAAGATTATCCCTATCAAACTCCATCAGTCAAAGAAACTATGGGGCAAAATAAAAATGGGGCAAGTATCCATCAAAGATTTCCACAAAGGAAAAAGCAGGCTTCTCAAGCAATGTACAAAGTGTATCAAGTAGTTCGTCCAAATTCCATGCACACTTCCATATCCACCCATTATTGCTCATCTTCCCAAGTTTGGAGAGTCAAAGGTTCCAAACCATTGACCAATCCATCTGTTACTCCTAAACACACTCCATCCATGCCTCCACGCATGATATCCAATTCTCACATTGACCATGTGTTGGCAACGACCCTTCATCATAAGGATTCAAAAGGCACTCTATCGCAATGTGCGCACAAAGACAAAGTTAACTTCGGTATTAGAAAAGCAGATCAAGCATCTCAAAAGTTGCTTTCAAGTGCACGTGTCTTGGCAAAGCAACTTATTCAAGCAGGATACAAATGGAACATTATGACAGAAGCATCTACATCAGCACCACCAGGTGGTTCAACATCAGCTTAAAATCTCTCAAAAAATACAAAAACAATGAGATAATGTCTTGAAAAAATGGTCACCTTGATGAAAACCTGGCAAACAGGCGTCTTGGTGACAACAAAAAAAAAAAATACAAAAAATACAAAAAATACAAAAAATCCAAAAGAATCAAAAAAAGGATTGAAAACAGTAAAGAAAAAAATCATCCTCTAGTGAAAACCATTTCGGTGGCACTTTGGGTAGGTACCATGATGAAAACCTAGCAAACAGGAATCATGCGTAGAATCAAACATCTACGTGCGCTAGTTCAGGAGAAAGCATCTTATCGCATCCATAATAAACCCAGCTTTCCATCCATATCATCTGTTCATCCATGAACCGTTTATCCAATCCATTTTCCATTTGCATCCATACTCCAAGTTATCTTGATCTTGGAAAATTTCGGTGCACACTTTACACTTGCTTGTGGTAAACATCTTGACATGGGTCATTTTCATTGATCCTATCCTACCCAACGCTATCTGAGCCTTGAAGCATTATCCGAATGAGCGTTCCTCTGTTCGAACACCTTATCTTGTCACAAGATAATCCTTGGCATCCTTTGCATGCTTACCATATCCATATCCAAGAATCCAAGAATCCACCCATGGTCGTTCAAACATTGCTAGACACTAGGGGCAGATATTTGCATCTTGCTTCAAGAATAAATCTTGATGTATATCATCCAACTTATGAAGTCATCTGAACATTGGAAAACATTAAAGCAAATTGGTCAAAGCATTTGTGAGCCAACGATCCAAATCACTAGCCCATGGGATATTTTGACAAGATGATGTTCCTTATCAAACTTTATTGAACATCAATCCAAGCAATTCATATCAATCGCATCTAATATGCACATTCAACATCACATCAAAATCATAAAAATAATTTTGTTCCAAATCAAGCTTCATCAATCTTGATCAATTGAATCCAATCAATCATCACTTTGTTTGACTTAACACACTTAGTCAAACTATCATCTTGTGCATGAGTTTACTCTAGGATAACACAACTTCCTTGGGTTTACAAGTTCATTATCATCACTTTGTTTGGCTTAACACACTTAGCCAAATAATCAAATCATCACATTGTTTGGCTTAACACACCTAGCCAAATTATCCTTTTTGTACAAGTTTACTCTAGGATAACACAACTTCCTGGAACTTACGAGTGCATTATCACTTTCGTTTGACTTAACACACTTAGTCAAACTATCAATTCATCAATCCGATTGATCAAAATTAAGCTTGGTTTTCAACAAAATCCCAAAACAAAGCACTGATATCAACACATATCCATATCCGAATTGTCAAAATCATAAGAAAAATTTAAAAACATTCAAAAAATTCAAAAAATCCAAAAAACATTCAAAAATTCATCAAAAAATCCAAAAACATCCAAATCATCAAAATCCCAAAAACATGTCGAAATATCAAAAAATCTTCAAAAAAAATTCATCATTTAGTCTTGTCAGTCTTCCACCTTGTCAAACTACATCGTCTCTGAGCTTGAACGTAGGCAAGGTTGATCTTTGATCATCCCTCGAGACGATTAGGTCAGTCCTTTAGGCGCCAGTCGCATTGGCAATCCGTTTGCCCATCTAGTCTGCATCTTAAGTTAGTCCTTTAGGCAATAAAATGCCAATCCATTTGTCCATATTATCATCAAGTCAGTCCACCACCAGTCGAACTAAGTGGTCTCTACATATATAATGTAGGCAAGGCTAATCTATGGATCAGCTCCCAAGACCCCTAGGATAGGTCTTTAAGTTAGTTTGTTCGTCATAAAATCTTGAAAAAACCAAAAACATTTGCAAAACATCTCAAAATTCCAAAAATAGCCTCAAAACATTTGAAAAAAACCAAAATGGTGCATCCATTTCATCTCGCTTTCACCCATGATTTTCATCACTCATAATAAATCAATCGTCACTCTCACCCTTTGGTGAGTCAGTCAGAAGCAAGTCTAGCAGGTTCTGAAGTGAACTCCCTAATCATCAAAGTCTCGAAGGTCTAAGTCAGTAAGTTAGCAAGTTGGTCAACTCAGAGTATCAATAGCTTATCACGCAATCAGTCTCACCAAAACCCTGATCACTACATGTCCTAGGATGAAGCTTTCCTACGATGGACATAAGCATCAGGTAACCCTCACAGTAGTTTAGCCTTGGCTAGCGATACGAAGAACATTAGCTTGTTTGTTTACTTTATTTGGTCTTTTTGACTTATCTTATTTTGCACTCATTCCAAGGACCTCTCAATGATGCCTAAAAAAAATAGGTTTAGAGAGAAAGAAATGGGGCAACTATCATTATCTTTTTATCTACTGTGCTTGTTGGATATTCCTGTAAAATAACTTTGTCATGCATACTTTGTTTTGTTTGTAGGAAAGATTTTTTAAGTGTCTTGTTGAGCACATAACAAGGCTTGCCTTGTTATGTTTAGGTCCGACATGTTTATGATATCTGAACTGCATTCTGAATAAGGTTATGTTTGTCAAGTGTGAACAAGAGTACTCCTATCTGTTTGATGAGTCAAATTCCATCACACTAGGCGCCACGCCATCCTGGTTCTTAATACCTTGATGCATCGCACCTATGTGTGTTATCAAACATAAAGAAAGGTATGCTCTTTTCCCATCCTTGGATAAGCAATACATCATCATTGTTCATCATCATTTCTATTAAAGTTGACTTGTTGAACTTCTGCATCTTCTTGGATTCAAGAGTTGATCCCTCTCATTCTTCTATCCTCTTTCACGCTAACAATGCATCCATCCTGCATCCATTTTGCATTCATCTTCTCATCTTGTATAATCACATCATATCATTATAGGACAACATCATCCATCTCATCCATCTCACATGCATTGCATAATCATTTAAGTTGTTTAGGATAATATAAATTTGTTATTCTAAGCATCTTCCAAACATCTCATTTTCATCATCATTATTATATAGATCATATCATCTAACCATCCATACATTCATTTTGAACCTCTTTATCGCGAGATCGACCTCAAATCAAATCTTTTTGCTCGATCTCTTGAGGGGGCAATGTACTAACATACTTATTTTCGCTGGGGCATTCAAAAAATAAAAAATTCTTTAATTTCGATGTCAGCGGCATCATTCTTTGAACCAATGCAATGAGTACATTGCTTCAAAGAGGGGAAAAATGTAAACATGCAAAACTAACATCATGCATCTCGCTCTAACCATTCTACTATTAATCAATTATAACAATTTATTGATTAATTTCCTAAGGTTCATTAAATAAATCAAATTTTTTAATCCTTATGTTCTTCTCATTTGACTTAATAAATCAAACTGATTTAATCAAATATCAAATCCCTAAAATCCCCTAAGTTAATTAATCTAAATTAATTAACTTCTAATCATAATTATCATTCTCTAGCTTTTGACTCAACTAGAGTCAAATCCAAACTCTTAACTAACCCGCCCACTTGCACCAATAAATCATTTATTTGATTTATTATTTCCTCTAATTACATTCAAAATGGAATATTCTTCCAATTTGAATGTTCCCCCCAAAAGGGACTTGTCCCTTCCAACAAGGTTTTAAATGCTATTTGCACAAGTCAAACATGGCATTTATTGCACCTTTCATCCCCCCTAAACATGTCATTTCATCCAAATTTGAATTTCAAATTGGCACATTGGCCAAGACTTGCACATTCCTCACCCTCTCACACTTTGACAAGTGGCATCTTGTCATTGGCTCATGAATGATCCCACATTCATCCAAATCTATCACTCTTCCTAATCTTGAATCTATAAAATGCAAAGCATTTCAACACAAATCACAACACAAAAAAAACAACACTTTCTCATTGTAAGGTTACTCTCTTCATTTGAGAATCAATCTTGCTCATCACAACACCATTTTCTTAACAACACAACACTTACTCATTGCAAGGTTACTCTCTTCATTTGAGAATCAATCTTGCTCATCAAAACACCATTTTTTTAGCAATAACTCATTCTCATTGCAAGGTTATTCTCTTCACTTGAGAATCAATCTTGTTCATCATTTGGCAATCTTTCTTATCAAGGATTGGGAAAGGGCAGCTTCCTACACAACTAAGTTGCACCAATCCAATATGGGATAGGGATATTTCATGGTTTACATGTTTTGTTTAATTTTTTTGTTTGGTTGCATTTGAATCATGAAGTATTATCTCATAGGGATAGGAATTTCTATTTATGTTGTTTTTTCATTCTACTAACCACTTGCAGATTTTGATGTCCTACACCTACATCCTATATAAGCATCTGCAGTGGCTAATCGAGGTTGTCCTAGAATTGGAGGATAATCTCCTAGTGATGCTTTTGGAGATAAAATCATAAAATCAGAAGGATATTCCCATGAATCTAGGGTGACTACTAGGTCTTCAACTACTCCATTAGGTTTGACTCTTGAACTATCAACAAGTTGCAAGACTATAGGTGTAGGCCTTAGGTCTAGAATACTTAGCTTTAGTACAAGGTCCTTTATCATGGCATTGATAGATCCTCCAAGATCCTAAAGCATTTTTAATTTGAACCCCATTAATAATGATTTCTACAATAGGGCTGCTAGAGTCTGAATATTTTGGGATGGTAAGCTTCCCTAGCATCAAATCAGAGAGTTGACCTAAGACATGAACAGTTTGAGGGTCTTTCTTTTTCCTACCCAAAATATTTAAACATGCTTCTTTAATGTCTTGCTATAGATAGGTACTTCCTTAATTTCTTGGAACAAAGGAATTTTTAAACATATGTGCTTTAGCTGGTCAAGAATGTCAAAGGTAGGATCTTCTTTATTTTGAACAAATTCAACGTCCAGCCTTTCCCACAAGTCCTCACCTCATTACTATTTATACTTTCCCAAGAATAACTCCTTCAAGTCATCCCAAGTTTTCGCTGCATTGCCTCCTAATCCCATGAACCATCTTAAGGTTGACTCCTTTAAGGTAGAGGGAAACAATTTCATCTTATGTGCTTCAGTAATCCAGTCATAACTCTTACATAGGATGTCAAACTCAAACAAGAAGGTATGAGGGTCCTCTATAATAATTCCATAGAATTTGGGGAGTAATGAGGTAGGGATATTCTTGAGGTTATTATTGTCATGTAGTTCAGGGAGTGGAAATGGAAAAGTAAGCCTTGCCATCCTTGGTGGTGTTCTTAGGTTAGCTCCTGGCTGATAGACTACAAGGGCAAGCGGGTTATTATGTGGGTCCTAGTTATTGGAAGTGTGCAGATTATTCAATTGATCGATGAGTGGATCAAGGTTGTCAGGCTCATCAAACAGGTTTAAACTTAACTTTCAGGAAGAGGATGAGATAACTAAGTCTTGTTCAACATCCAAATAATGTTCTTCTTGGAAAAATTTGGGGTCAATTTCTTCATAATCTAATCTTGCAGGAAGGAATCTTCCAAATTGGTCTCTTCTTATAAGCATACAACTAAAAGTATATCTAACTATGGAAAAATGCTAGAATGCTGAATTTTAATCTATACTAGGAATGAAATTTCAAAGTTTCTACTAGCATGTATACAATAGATTCTTAGTTTGACACCATCCCTGACAATGGCACCAAAAATGCAGTATCCTTTAATCAAGTTGATAACTAGGAACATAAATTCCTCTACTCAGGGATTAGACATCACAACTGGCAGTCATAATCTACTAAAGGATATCATTTGATTGTCAACCCAGGGATGCAAGACTTGAAATGTGTTCGCAAAGTATATGCACTAATCACCTATTTCAGACATGTGTTATCTATTGAAAATATTATGCTGGAATTGGAATTATTGGAAACAGATTCTAACTGACTAAATATTCTTAGAATGAAAACTAAATTCAATTCTAAAGATAGGAGCTACTCTATCCCTAGTGACTGCAAGAATAGTTGACAACTCTATAATTCTATCAGCTCCAGGAATAGTCACACTAAAGTTCTATGAAAGAAAGTGCAGCTAATTTAATTGCAGAAATGAAAAGATTGAAAAATCCCTAAGTGGTCCCCCTTAGGTAGTGTCAAAGATACACAATAGATTAGACTGTAAATTCCATGAATTATTTTATTGATTTGAAACAAACAAGTTCATGGCTCACAATCTTGCAACTATATTTTTGAAGAACTAAAGCTTATTACAATAACAATCTTCCAGACCTTTCTCTAATGGAGAATGTCCTATTTATTCAAAAATTGATCCTAATGACTAACTAAACCTTCCCTCATAAAATGGGAATTCTTTATTAGATCATGATGAACCTAATGAAGAAGTGGATACAAAAAGGAAGGATTGAATCAAATCTATTTGAAGATTTAATGAAACACTATCCTAGATTTGTGCGCCATCAAGACACCTCTGCTGGATTCCTGGAACACTTCCCTTGCATGGCAGATGACTTGAAGTTGTTTCCTTATTCTTTGTTGTAGAATCGGTCTTCCTTGAATCAGTCTTTCAACAATCTAGTTGAGGCTAAATCTTCTCTTAGAGACTTGGTACCTGCAAACAACTAACATCTACCTTTATGGAAAAAGATCATCTCAACACATTTAACTCAATAAGATGATTCATCATTCCATTCATTCATTCATTAGGTATTAGTTTGGAACATACATTATTTCGGATATGGCTATAGGGAGGTTAACAGTAGTGGTTGCAGGAAAGGCATTTCATCACAAAAAGTTACAAGGCACACATCTTCTGTCAAACTAATAAGACATTTAAGAAATTACCATGGATAATACTTATCATAATAAAATTTTTATATTAATCATAAAGTTTATGTATTAATCCTCTAATTAATACTAAATGTCTTTTTAGCATAATTAAATATATAGAAATGTCTTACAAAGATAGTCTAAAATATTCCAAAAAACTAGGCTCATCACCCTCCCTGATCTCCAAGGAGATGAATGACTTTCTTATTCACCCGATCTATCTTCTTGAATTGGAAGAGGTTGTTTTTGGGATGAATAAAGGTAAGACTCTAGGTTTAGATGGTTTTCCTGCTGAATTTTTTCAGGAGTTTTTGGATATTATAAGTTTGAATTTGTTGGAAGTTGCTCAAGAATCTCTTCACAGTAAGTAGATGATTTGTTCCTTGAACTCTAATTTTCTAGTTCTCATTCCTAAAAAGGAAGGTTTTGATCAGATTGAATTCTTTAGACCTATTTCTCTTTGTAATGTGGTGTATAAAATTATTACTAAATTGATTGCAGAGAGGCTCAAAGTTTGTCTTCCTTCTGTGATCTCTAAGAAGCAAGTGGGTTTTGTGGTTGGTAGATAGATCTTGGATGGGGTGGTGGTTTCCTTTGAATTCATTCACTCTATTGTGACTTCTAAGGGGAATTCTATGGTCATCAAGTTGGATATGGCTAAATCTTATGATAGAGTTAAGTGGAGTCTTTTGTAGTGAGTTCTTTTAGGCTTTGGCTTTAGTCCAAATTGGGTCAGTTGGACTATGAGTTGTGTTATATCTTCCCCTTTTTATGTTTTTATGGAGAGGGAACCTTTTGAGATTTCTAGGGCTTCTAGGGTCCTTCATCAAGGAGATCTTCTCTGCCCTTATCTATTTATTATTATGGCTAAGCATTTGGGAATATTTCTTAAGTCATGGATTTCCTAGGGTAGGATCCAAGGTTGGTGTTGCGGCAATAGGCTACTACAACTTTCTCATCTCCAATTTGTGGATGACACTTCTCTTATGAAGAGGGCTCACCTTTAGGAGGCTATTTCATTTAGGCAGGCTTTGGATATTTACCTTGCTACTTCAAGTCAAAAAGTGAATGAGCATAACTTGTCTATTTTTTTAATAGTCCTCAGGCTATTCAATGAAGGATTGCTAATATTTTGAGGTTTTAGGTTGGGTCTCTTCCCTTTGTCTATCTAGGAATACCTCTTATAGTTGGTAGGCCACCCTAGTCTTCTTGGAGAAAATTCTTTATAAGCTATGCACAAAATTCACTCATTGGACTCATCATTGGCTTTCTACTACTGTAAGAGTGACTCTTTTGAAGTCTATTATCTAGGATCTCCCTATTTATAGGTGTTTTCTTCAAGCAGCTCAATTGTATTTCTTGAGAGAATTTGATGCTCTCTCATGACAATTTATTTGGAGTGGTAACTTGCAATCGGCTAAGTGGTGTCTTCTTAAGTGGGAAACTGTGTGCAGGTCATAGCAAGAGGGGGGACTTGGTTTACGTTTTGATATTTTGAATGTGAAATATCTTGTAGCCAAGTTATATTGGTGTTGGTGTACTAATCAATATTAGGTTTGGGCCCATATTATCACCCACAAGTATCCTAAGGATGTTAATATATTTGACGTTCCTCATTTCCCTTTAGATGGAAGGGTATCTATGATTTGGCATATTCTAAAATTAGGGGCTAAATTGGTTAAGAAGGGCCTTTTTCAGATTTGTCATATGGGTTCTTAAGCTCTTTTTTTGTGGGACTCTTGGGATGGTCATCCTCCCATTCTTTGTGCTTACCCTCACCTCTAGCCTCTTTGTGATCATTTTATTGCTATAGGTTGGAATACGGTTGAGAATTATAAGACAATTTGGAATATTGGACTAGCTGCTAGTCTTAGATGGAATCACTCCTTGGATTGGTTGCTAGGAGGGTCAGAAGATGATAGGCAAGAGTTGGCTAAGATTCTAGTATCATGTGAATGCAATTCCATGGAGGGCCAGGATGTCTTGACTTTGAGTAACAATGATTTATTTGGTAAGTACTTCATTTTTGTAGGCTACGACAAGTTGTTTAGGAGGTTGTTTGGGGACACTAAGGTTCCTTGGTGGAAGCATGTCTGGAACAAATTCTATTGGCCCAAGTGTAATTTTTTTATGTGGCTTCTGGTCCAAAACTAGTGTTTTACTTGGGATAACTTATGTAAGTGAGGGTTCCAAGGTCCCTCAATGTGTGTTTTGTGGCAATAGTGAGGAGAGTGTCTCTCATATTTTCTTCCAATACTCCTTCTCTAGGATTCTTTGGAACCTATGCTAGGGTATGTGGAACTAGGTTGGCTGGCATGTCTCTTTTTGGGTGAAGATCTTTGCCCGGTGGGAGAAGGCCCTTGTAAAGACATCATTTATTCAAGTTTCTTGGACTCTTGGACTGACATTTATTATCTATCATATTTGTCTAGAGAGGAATCGTATAATTTTTCAAGATGTGAAATTGGTTGTCCAACATTTGTGGTGGGAAATTGTTCATTCTTTGGGAGAAATTATTTTAGCTAAGTGTGACTTGGTTGAGGGTGTGGACCTAAGAGATGTTTCCTATTGCAATTGTATCAAACTTCCTCTTCATAGGGGTGTTGCTCAGGGTGTTGGACAAATTATGAGGAAAATATATTGACATCCTCTTCAGAAGCTAAATCATGAGGGTTGGTGGTGTCCTCCTCCAAAGGGTCTGCCAAAAACTAGCACACATGGTTCTTCTCATGGAAATCCTGGTCATGTTAGTATTAGAGGTGTTAGGCATAATAGATCTAGGAATGTTGAGTTTATCTTTTCTGTTTATCAGGGTTGGCATACTAACAATGAGATGGAGGATCTTTCCATTTTATGTAATGTGGAGCATAGGTGTACTCTTGGGTGGAGACAAATCATTTTTAAATCTAATTCTCAGGTGGTGGTGACTTTTCTAAAGAGGCAATAGTTAGAGGATGTCAGTTGGAATTTGGCTTTAATTATAAAATAGATTATTCATTTGTGTGCTTCCTTGGAATCTATTTCTTTTTGTCACATTCCTAGAGAATGGAATGGGGTTGTGGATTGTTGGGCTAAATGGGCTTTTGATCATTTGCAAAACTGGAATATTGTAGAAAGGGGTCAATTATCCCTAGATTTGTCTCATCAGCTAGTCCACTTAGTGGGGATTGATAGGGGTTTGTAATGCCCCTACTTTATACTACTTTTTTTTGGTTTGAATAAACTTGTACCCCTCTTCTATTCAAATTCTATAGCCATTTAATATTTAATTTTATGTATTTAAATATATATTAATAGTTTTACCTTATATTTATTTTTAAAATATTCATTTTTAAAAAATATTGGTATTTTGCAATCTCTTTTATATATATTTTTTAATTTAAAAGTATTGAAAACAATTATAAATTATATTTTAACGAAATAAAAATATCTTCTAATTTTTGAAGAAAAATAAATAAATCTTAAATAAGAAAATTGTTAAAATAAGATAATTCTGAAATAATTTTAATATTAATAGTTTAGGCATATGTTTTCCTCTTCTTGATGATGGATTGTTGAGTGCCATACAAATTTTCTTCTAGAAGCATTCTTGTAAATTAAAAATGTAATTAATATATTAATACTTATTTAAATATATATATATATATATATATATATATATAATTAAAATATGTTTATATTATATTGTAATTACATGGACATAATTATATAAACATTATAATGGTATCTAAATATAATTTATAATTAATACTTATATTTATACTAAATTATTGACTACAAATTTTATAGTTCTTCAAATAAAGTAAATAATATAAGTAAAATAAATAGTTATTCATAAATAATAAATAATAGTTAAATAATTAAAAAATAAAAGAGAATAATCATGTAATATAGTGTTGATTTGATTTTTTTGGTCATTAATTTTTAATATTGTATCACAATTCTCATTTTGACAAACTCATCTCCGATTCCACTTTTAGGAGTGTACCTATCAAACTTAAAATCAACTAAATAAAAATATAATTACAATTTTCACAACTCTACTTTTCACGCCTAGTACAAATCAAAATCAAATCTAAAAATTATTATATTTACAAACCGTATAACATTAAAATAAATTAAACTTGCAAGACCTCAAACTATTACTAACCTAAATCAATACATCATCTCAACTTGTTTCTCAGTTCTAGTAGTTTTGTTCTTTTAAATCCACATGTGTTCTAACATTATTTTATTAGGTTCTTGAATGAAATGAATACAAAAATATGATTATCCATCTTGCCATCCTCTAATCTTTCTCTCTTCGCTTATTGCTATTTGTCATTATCTCACTTCCTTAAAAAAGTATCCATTGATTTCTACCTCCACAATATTTGTAATCGATTGACTATTTCTTATTACTTGTATATGCAAACATTTCTAGACAATTATTAGAAAAGTAATTTTTAATAAACAATTATTTTGATTATATTGGAAAAATAGGTTTTGAAGGGACCCAAATCCCTTTACAACACAAAAGAGGGAAAGTTGCTCAAAGAGAAAGACACTGAAGCATCAACAACTGCCAAAAGTAAACCAACAACCAAACAACAATGACCCAACAACAATGAAATAAAAATATAAAATAACACAAAAAAATACACTACATATTCTTCAAGTTGTTAGCCACCTCAATCTCTTGGTTGTGATACAAATTTACCATGTCTAGTAGTTCTTTCTTTATCTCCTTGGTACAGGGGCACCCACAGTGCTTTTATACCTCCAAGGGACCGTCAAAAGTTGATATTTTGTTTTGTTTGAGTTGTTTACATGCAATGATGTCTTATAAGACCATTTCATGTGTGTTGGAGTCTAAGCTAGGTCATTAGGTGAATGGAAGTGTCTAATTGCAAAAAGTGTCAATGTTGCACAATGTTGTCAAATTACACATTGGTGGAATATGAATAGTTGTAATTTGAAATTTTGGTTGAGAACCATTGGAAAATGGTTGTAAAAATTTCAAAAAGCCTTTTTTGGTTGAAAAAAAAGGTTAGGATGATGAAAGGATGAGGAACATGGTGTATTTGATGTTTTGATAAATGAAACCCTTGTTTTCTATGCATTTTTCCTATAACAATCATGTTCTTTCATGTGGTATGGATTTGTATAGCCTTTGTACAACCTATAAATGGTAAAAATGGATAGATAATTGAGTTAGCTTTAATTTGGTTTTTTCTTGTTTAAATTTCATTAATTTTAGAGAAAGTTATAGCATTTTTTACAATAGCAAGCCTAAATCTGTCGTAGGGTTTCTAGTGAACAAGAAAATTCTATATATTTTCTTCTCTCCATAAAAAATCTATAAAAATGGGTGAAAGGTTATGTTTTGAGGGCATCTAAAAACCCTTTAGGGATATTTCATAGTTTTCAATTTTTATGGAGTTACTAATGAAATTTTGCTTGCATTTGTGTGTAGACAGTCCAATAAAACCCTCTTAGAAGTAGGAGAGTCAATTTTTGAGGCCCTCCATACAGAAAAACCCTACCTTATTTTTGGATATGTGTAAGAACGGCCAAATGGATATCCTAAATGGGTCTCCTTTTCTGTAGATCATGTTTGGGGCAAAAGATATGTCCAAAAGGCTTTTTTAAAAGGCTACAAGCAAGAATGAGGGCTTGTGAAGGAAAACCCACTATTTGATGAACAAAGGAACTTTTTTAAGGTTGTTTTGAATTTGATTAGCCCTGATCTACATCAAATTAGTATTAGATCCCAAAGATATAGGCAAGGAATTTTTGGGAGTTTGTGTGTTGCTTGTGATAGGTTGAAGTGAAGGACATGGATGCCAAAAGACTAGATGGTGAGGGGAAGGAAAGGAGACCTAGGTGAGGCACAAGAAGCAAAGTGAAAGATGCTTGCTTGAGAAAGCATAATCAAAATGTTGAGAAGATTCATCTGTGGAGACTTGAAAATTAAGGAGTTACCAAGAAAGAAGCAACAATGAGACAAAAGAAAAATGAGAAGTGAGATGAAGAAGAAAAAGAATAAGATCAAATAAATGTTCAATAAGAGATAATAGAGTTGAGGCATGCCTTGGAAGAAATGCAAAAAATAATTGATCTTGAGATGTAGTAGTTCCTTGAGAGAGAAAACCAAGAAAATGGTTGGCATTAGCCAATAAGGAAGAAGGTTAAGTGGCCTATGAAAAAGATCATTCAGAGGAGAAGAAGGTAAAAGATGATGCTAGCAAGGATGGATGAGTTGCAAACTATGTTCAAAGGAAGGGTACTAGAAGCATCTGAAGAGGCAAGAAAATATTATGTTTTTGAGACTAATCCTTTGTGTGAGTATATGTTTATAGGTGCAACATATGGAAATGAAGATGGAAAAGGGTATAAAAAAAGAGGAGAACTGCATACGGTGTATTAGGATGGATATAGAAATGTAGCACACTATGGGGACAAAGATGTTGCAAAAAAAACTAAGGTAATGGTTGTATTTTATAATTTTATGGATGATGAATATGCTAACATATTATTTTCCAATGATGAAGATGAAGATATAGACAGTGGTAATGAGGCATATGAACGAGAACTAGCATTTTTTAACCTAGAAGTTGAGAAGATGCTCAGTAAGAGACAATGCAAGAAGAAGAAAAAATATCTAGGGAAATTTGCATAAATGAAGGACAAGTTGCAAAATAATTGGAAGACCAAGAAGAGAGAGAGAAGACCTACACTCAAGTGGACTTGAGTTTTTTTTCCTTTGGGAGTATGGTGCAGGGGCACCCATAGTGCCTTTATGCCTCCAAGGGTCAAAAATTCTTTTTTTTTTTATTTGAGTTTTTTTACATATAATAAAGTCTTGTAAGAAAATTTTATGTGTGTTGGAGTCTAAGCTAGGTCATTAGCTGAATTGAGTGTCTAGTCGCAAAAAGTGTCAATGTTGCATAATGTTGTCAAATTCATATTATGAACTATTGTAATTTGAAATTTTGGTTGAGAACCATTGGAAAATGGTTGTAAATATTTCAACATACCTTGTATGGTTGACAAAAAAGGTTAGGATGATGAAAGGATGAGGAAAAATTGTGTATTTGGAGTTTTGATAAATGAAACCCTTGTTTTATGTCCATTTTTTTGTAAGAGTCATTTTATTTCATGTGGTATGGATCTGTATAGCCTATGTATGACTTGCATGTGATATGGTTGGAAAGATAATTGGATTAGCTTTTAGTTTGTTTTGGTTTTGTTAAATTTCATTAAGTTTAGAGAAATTTATAGCATTTCCTATAATAGTAGGTTTGAATCTGTCGTAGGGTTTCCAAAGAATAAGAAAAATCCTTTTTTTTTTTTCCCTCCATCAAATATATATAAAAATTGGTAAAACATTATGTTTTTAGGGTATCTAAAAACCCCTTAGAGGATATTTCATATTTTTCCATTTTTATTAAGTTACTAATGAAATTTTTCTTGCATTTGCATGTAGATAGTCCAAAAAAGTCCTCTTAGAAGTAGGATGTTCAATTTTTGAGGCCCTCTGTACAAAACAACCCTACTTAATTTGAACATATGTTTAATAAGGGACAAAAGGGTATTCTAAAATGGTATTAAATTTTCAAGAGTAGGTTTACAATGAAATTTATGACCAAAAAACCCAAATTGTTGCCCCCGTGTTTTAGGCTTTAAGAGCAAGTATCCAAGAATGAACAAGAATGCATATTTTAACCATTTGTATTGAAAACTTGTTTGTGATGTGTTTTTTTCATTTTGAGTAGGTCATTTTTATCTGCATCACTACTCAAAGGTCTTCCTAAGGTTTCCCTTAGTTCTAGTAGATGGGCCCTTTGCCTAATCTTTGCCACCCTTCTTCGCATTACCCTTTGAAGGCTAGTCTTTCCCCAAAATCTCCATAAATATAAATAATCCTCCTTGAGATGACTAATCTTACCAAATAAGACCTCTACGGATTCCACACCATTCTTGAACAACCAATGACTAACCTGCAACAATTTTTTGATATCCACATTTTTATCATTAATCATTACCTCCATTTCAAAAAGGTGATTCTCACATAGGGTCTTAAAGTTTGTAAAGGATCACTCTAAGTCAAACAATATTTCAATCAGAATAACCAAAGAAGAACCCTTCATTTTTTTTTACATATTCACGTTTAGACCCCTTATCTTAATATTTACCTTATTAAATTCCTGAAGCACCTACTTGGAAAGCTTAAATTTACACGTTGCCCCGGAATGAGCCATAGATCTAGACACCAAAAAATTGAAGTATTATCATAATTGAGGTATGAGAAATCCTCAGAAAGGGGATTAATCTTCAAGGGCTCGGGCTTTCCAAGATTCACATTTACCCCCTCATCCTTAGGCAATGACCTTTCACCCAACAACTCCACATTGGGTGATTGTTGAAAAAGGGACTCATTGATTTCAAAAATAGTTTCCTTGACACTCTTATCCTTACCCGAACCCTTTTCACCCTTCATAGCACCTTTCACACCTCGATTTTTTAGCCTCATAATTCAACTACATTCCCATCATGATATTTCCTTAGCTTCCTTAACCCCTGCATCATCAACCATGACCTTCTCCTTATAGCCAACCATACCAAAATCATGTCCATGAAGCACATCATCCTCCTTGGATTGTGAGTCACCAAAGATGATGTCAGTGTCATTTCCAATAGAAGGGAACCCATTGGAGTCTAACTCCTACAAAACCAATGTTTTGCCAAAAATCTTCCTCTTAAGATTCCCCTTCTTTATTTTTTAGAGGGGGCCGCCACATGGGATGAATAACCACCTTCCTCCTCCCCATTCCACTGAACTCCATCATCAACACTAGTGTCTGAACTAGTCAAGAGTGATTCCTCACTAATAGCCTTATCCTTTCCCTTAACCAACTTGGTAGGAGTAGGGGCTCTCACATGCTACATTATAAGGAGTATGAGGCCCTCATGAAGAATAAGAGACCTTCTATTGAACATAGATCGACACATCCAATGAATAAGGAAGAAAGAAAGGAAATGAAACATGTAACCAATGTCTAAAATAATTCAATAGGGTGAAATGGTGACCCAAAATGACAGTAAACTAACTGTCTAGGTTAACATACCACATCATGAACTCCACTACATCATCCCCAATCCTCTTTAGAGAAGTCCCTTCATAATCCCATGAGGGCATTTTTATCAACTTCATTCATTTCCTTTTAAAAATTGGTCCATGGAGTCCTTGTTACTCTTTCTTTGCTTGAAATTTTTTGAACATCCATCAACAACTTTGTAATGGAAGCAATAAATTCCTCATTGATCACAAACTCCATCCCTTAACCTGTAACCTTCTATCATACCAGTACAACATAAAAAATCCACAAAGGCCTTGGGATCATGGTTGTGGAGCCTTTCCAGAAAGAGCGTGAAATTTTTATGTTCTAGAATTCTCCATATCTTGGGTGTATTCCTCCATTTTTCATATTAAAAAATTAAATTCTACTCCGATCTCCCTCATATCCATTCTCACCATAAATTGAAACCCCAAAAGAGAAACAAAAAGAGAAAAATGTAGGTGAAACACCACCCACAAAGCATGTGTTGATAATATAGGCAATAATAGCAAGAACATCCTAGATTATGAGCTCAACCATAGCCATCATTTTGTAATAAAATATTTGCATCCTCGGGAAGGAGAGAGTATTCCTCCCACGCCTTATAATTGTGAATTATAAAAACCTCCTTTGAAAAGAAATCCACTAGGGAGTTTTCCTCCCTATAGATATGTGTGATATATGATTCTTTGAAAGGTCTTAGCATCATTCTCAAATCCAACATCAACTAATCAATAGTCTAACTTAGTGATTGAGTGCCAAGTACATAGCTAAGTATATTAAGGAATTCTCCCTCAACCCAAAGCTTGGAGTAGCCCTTGTCCAACACATACTTGATACTAATAAACACAACTTATGCTTCTGCATAGTGTTTGGTCTGGTTTTCCAATGGGAGTACCACCACACTCCAATTAGAATATTAAAAATATAAAAAATATATATATTTGATAATGAGAATGTAATATTTAAAAATATAAGATAATTAGATTATATGGCTATAATGTAAGAGATCTATCAAGTTTTATATAAGAGAGTATGAATGTATTTTCTTGCAAAACCAATATTATACTCCCCTTCTCATAGGGGATTTTGTACAAAGAAGCCCAAATTTGAGTGAAACCAGATCATTCTATTTTGGGCACATGCTTAAAAATAGGGGATATAATTCATGCATGTTGATGTTTTATATTTTCATTGTTGGTTGAATGAGAGGCAAAAATATAATTGTTGTATTAGGAAAATTATATTTTCCTTATATTTCTTCTTAATAAGGGACAAATTTAAATAAAAACCTTAATTTTTGAGAAACAATACATATGTTGCAAGAATTCCAATTTATTTAATAAAAATCATTTCATTTGAATTCCTCCAAATGTGGTTATTATAATATTTTAAGTCTTGAGAAGATATCCTTCATTTATAGTGGTTAAATGACATAATAAATGTGTATCATAGAGCATCCTAGTAATCATGAAAGCTTCGAGAAATTATTTTTTCAGGATGCCCTTCATCAGAGTATTGGAAATATTAATGAAGAATAAATTAGCTGCAAAAAAATCATTTTCTAGTAAGGTTTTAAATGTTTTAAATGAAATTAGGCTCATAACACTAAGAAAATGAGTGTTTATACTAATATTATAAAATAATTTCTATTAGATTACTTTTTATGAATAAAAGGACTTGCGAAGTGATTGTAAATAACTTCCTACACTAATCTAAGTAAGGGAGAGTTTTAAAAAAAAAATCTAACACGTTATACAATTATAATAAGAGAAACACATAGAAATAATGGAATATAACAAGTACAAAAATACAACATACACTAGATATACATGGGGAAAACCCTTTCGGGTAAAAAAAACCATCTTCCAAAAGCACAATTCTATTGTATTACTTCAAATAGGAATTACAATATAGCCCCAAGTACAAATATTTCTCCAGCAAGTGCTTCAAAACAAAAACATGTTTTGGAGTGATACTAGCAACACTTCGTTACCTACAAACAAACTATGCATTCAACAATATAAGACACTCAATATATAGAGAGATACAAGCTTCAAGAAGTACCTAGAAGAATAGGGGCATCCAAATACACATGGAACAATATCCCACACCATAAAAATGCATTTAAACACATGTATGTACATCGTTCCCTTACACCCCTTACAAGTGTCATTACATGCAATATTCTTTCTCCAAGCTTGGATGCCTAGAATATGCTAAAAATAGACTATGAAAAATTCCTTACAACTATTATAGAATTTTCAATAGCATCTGTCATACTTACAAAACTTATAGTTATAAGAGAATCTATCATAAATAACTTGAAATACTTAAGTCTCTTACACCTTGTCATAATCCATCTTAGGCACCAACTTCTTCCATGTATGAAGATTCCTCATCATGAATTATAGAATCTATCATAGGTCAAAGATTCCAAAGTGGGATGCCTATGTCCACTTGGGATGATTATGTGTCATGTAGTCACCTCTAACGGGGATGCCACCCAACTGGTGGGTCCCAATTTATGACATGAAACCATAGGAAATTAAATAATAGAAATAAATACAATAATACATTAATACATTAATTAAATCAATATTAGGAATCTAAGTTTGAAACACCTTAATCCCAAAATTGACTTATGATGGTTAAAGTGAATCATCACACTAAGTAATAGAATTGAAATCCATATAAAATATTGATCAACTAATTCTACTTGACTATCCTATCACTACTATAATATGCATATTATTCATGGTCATCATCCTTTATGAAAAACCAAATTTAACGCAAAAGAACCTCTATCACAAAGAAAATAAGAATGTTGCACATGAAAACTTAATCTTAAAAATTATAATATTTAAAAAAAAAAAATTAATATATCGTACATTCGCTATTATAATCATAAATTTTTTCATGAGTTATATTAGACTTATTAGAAATGGGATAAGATAAAAGGATATCTATATGTGAGAATTTTTTTTGGAGAGATGAAGGTCAAAAAAAGAGGCCCAAATATATTTTTGTAATATTCCAGGTCTATTGCACAAGTGGCAACAATGACTTCTAGGACTAAGACTGTTTTTAAGGGGAGGAGAAAGAAAATCTCCATTCTTGACTACACCATCCAAGATTTGATGATGAACTAAAATATTCCATGGTTCGTCTCCATTAGTAGCTCTAATAATCCATTTTTCAACAAGGAAAATTCAATCAGTTGGTTGGATAAGATATTAATGTCTCCCTTCTTTAAAATAAGAGATTCCTTTCCTCTTTAGTCTATTTGGAAAGCTTGAAAAGGGAAGAAATTTGGTTCAATGCAAGTGGGTGTATTGTACCAAATATGTAGCTAATGAATCCATTGACAAGAATATATCTTGTCTTGTTGGAAAGGGGTTTTTACAAGTTGATGGAGTCGACTATTCTAAGACCTTTTCTCATGTTGCCAAGATGGATTCTATTAATATTTTCTTTTATATGGCTTCCTCTTAGGGATGGCCAATGTGTTAAATAGATGTAAAGAGTTCTTTCTTGTATGAGAATCTTCATGAGGAGGTCTATTTGGATTGGCCAGCAATTTTAATGTAGGAATCTTCACTTGTTTGAGATATTTTATATTCATTGTATGGTCTCAAATAGGAACCTTAGTCTTGGTACATATATGAGAAGATGGATAGCTTTCTTCTTTCTTTTGGGTATTGACATTGATATTATAATCCTATAATTTATACTAAGAGACATGTATAGGATATTCTCATTCTTGTACTCTATGTGGATGATTTTATTTTCATATGGAGTTCCACTTCATCGATTTAGAGTACTCATTAAGCATTGATGTAGTGTTTTGATATGATTGACCTAGGTCTTTTACATTACATCCCTTGGCCTTTAAGTTCATAAACCTTCTAAGGGGATCTCTATTTTCTAGTAGTAGTATTCTATAGATTTTTTTTTAGATATTTGTTATGGTTGATTGCAATCTTGCCCCCACACCTTTCTAGTTAAGATTTGTACTATCTACCAATTGCACTACTCTTACAGTTGTTCCTACCTTGTACTAGTATTTGGTTGGCAATATTTTGTACTTGACACATAGTCGTCTTGATATTTCCTTTATCATTGGCCTTCTCTCTCATTTCTCTGAAGACCCTTATAAGAGTCATTGGAAGATATCCAAATTTATCTTGTGATACATTCAGGGAACTACAGACATAAACACTCATTACACTTTAGGAGCTTCTCAAATTGTGGGCTACATTGACTTAGATTGGGCTGGTAATGTCAGTGATTGAAAGTCTACTTTTGTCTTTGTCTCAAGTTCCTTGATTCTAACTTGACTACATGGTCATGCAAGAATAAGAATATTATAATTATTGATAGAGGTTGAGTATTAAAGTAAGTTTGTGGCTAGTTAGGAGGTTTTGTGGCTTCATCATTTTATGCCTAAGTTTAGCTTTCCTTCTGATCAGCCTACTACTCTTTGGTGTGACAACCAAAATTCTATTCATATCTCTCACAAAATAGTGGAGAATCAACATACTAAGAATATTGAGATCCATATTCACTTCATTACACAACTCATCTAGGATGATGTTCTCATCTTGAAGTACTTTCCTATAGAGCAATAGGTTCTTGTAACACCCCGCCAACACAACCCTAAAGGATGATGCAAACAACTACTTAAGCAGTAATTTTTTTTTTCTTTTTTTTTTAAGAACAATTAATAAACAAGTTCGCTTCCCAATGCAACCATCCCCTAAGGTTACGAGACTGAAATTACTTGATTTCCCACAACCACAACATGAATATAAACCATGTCAATTATTTAGACAACAATTAAACACATACATTCCAATTAAGATAATAAGTACGCATAAATTCCATACAAGATAATTTACAACAAGCATAAAGATAACTTTCAATCCATTTAACCATAATTAAATATTATAATTACAACTCTCATTCCCTGAATGAGGCAAGTCTAATAAATAAGGTTACAGTTACATCATTCCACCTCGATAACATAGAGGGGTAAAATAATACAAGATCAACTGAAATGAAATAAAGCAAGAACTGATACTGAAACCAACAAGCTCTCCAATTGGAAGTCTTGTCCACACGAACATGAAGAAAGAACCCAACGGATTTAGGTGCATGCCACCCAACCAAGTGGAACCCGAAGGCCCACCCCCTGTGCTAAGAGATAGTAACTAGGAATCCTAGTCAAGACCATCTACCTCTAGACACAGGCTAAATTACCACTAAAGTAAACTGAAACATCCAATCACATGAATCTCACAAGTACATCCCAAGTACAACCCAAGTACCACAAACATACAACATAAGTACAACTCAAGAGCATCATGAGTACCACTCAAATACAATGCAAGTACAACATAAGCACAACTCATATACCATGCAATTACAACACAAGAACAACTCGGATACCATGCAATTACAACACAAGAGCATTACAAGTACCACTCAAAGACAACTCTACATGGTCACATTGCTTCGAGAAATAAAGCAGAACAAGTATTTTAAGAGAACCATACACATAATAATCGAATACCAACTATGGTCACACTAGGTATGTTGAGGAAACCATACCCACAAAATTGAATACAAATTTTTGTCCTAGATAGAGTGTCATCACATAGCTCATCATGGGTTATCCTTGAAAATCTTCATAGGCTCTGACCCCCACAAGAAAAGGTTATCCCGGTGACCTTTACCGAATCTCAGCCCCCATACTCACTCATGCTGAGCGAAATACCTTTCGTAAAGACAAGATAGATGACCTTGCCATTCCAATCCTTCCCATCTCATCCCAAGTCTAAACAAGCACTTGGGTCCATGAGTGAGGCATTAAAACCTTGATTAGTGAGTAGTTAGTCATAAGCTTCTAAGTATTGTTTTAGTTATCACTTGATTAAATAACTTACAACGAGTTATCCTGGCAACACTTCGTGTGCTGGCCCCTGTTACAAGCCACTTTTCTACTTGACAACACACACACCATCCAAACATCAATGGAACCAAGATGCAACAAATAAGACATCACGACCTCTCCTTTCTCAAGAGGCGACACAAACTGAAATGCACTCCAACATTGGAGGTAACCACAATAATAGAACCACTCCCGACAAGGAGGCACACCTTATAAAATCCACTCCTTTCTCAGGAGGTGACAAAGATAAAACCATCTCCAAACACTGGAGGTAACAACAATAACAAAACTGCTCCTGACTGCTCCTGACAAGGAGGCACACATTACAAAATCCACTCCTTTCTAAGGAGCTAACACAAACTAAAACACACTCCAACACTGGAGGCAACAAACCACATAGCAAGGTCACTCCATACCAGGAGACATGGATCCCATAATCTGCTCCTAAACCAAGAAGGTACAAACATTCCCATTTGTGGAAACCAGGTACAACATTGACATAACTTCATGCACTACCCAAGGGAATTAACAAGCAGTCGACATCATAAGATGACAACTCCCAATCTCTAGGGTCTTCTAGAAGACTTACAGATTAAATACACTTAACCCCTTTCCCAAAACACTGAACTCAGGGAAATAATCACGAAGGCAAGTTGCGAGGAATTAAACTAATTCAAATATATTAAATCCATTCCCTAAATTAACATTCAGTAATTTATTGCATCTATATAAACATATTTAAAATATGTCTTTTCAAACAAGAGAGAAACTAAGACTCAATATTTGATTCTCTAATCGTTTCAATAATTATAAAATAAACATGTATTTCATCCATTCCGGAAATAACATTTTAAAATAAATCAATGTTTCCTCTACTAGGTATAATCATTTTCAAAACAATTTAATGTCATATAATCTTCACATTATTTAATCTGATTTAACCTCGTCTCTTCTAGACAAATATCTAATCCTTAATTGCATGAAAATAATGATGAGATTAAGCAATTACTTCATCAATTCATAAGATATCATTTAAAATAATTATTCCTTTTTTCAAGATATAATTTAAAATCCATTAATTTCGCTATTTAATCACATTTCTATAAGTACAATATTTGCCTAGCAAATAATATTATTTTTAAAATAACACCACTAACCCGACTATTACATAATGATTTAAAATTCTCCCAATTATATTTAAATCATGCATTAATTAAATCAATCACTTAATACCTACACATATATATATATATATTTTAACCAAAAATATATGTGTACATAAAATTTAATCTCCATTATAAAAAAAAACACAAAATAATACTATATATAATTATTTAATATTATATAATATAATATTAAATATTTTTAATAAATATTTTAATATTATAAAATATAATATTAAAAATAATCAATATATACATATATATAAGCAAGCTGATCGACCTTGGGCCACACGCCACCCTTTAGGGTTGGGTCGTGTGCCTCAGGCCGCATGCGGGTTAGGGCAACATTTGGGGCGGACACGGTTTAGGGCTGGCCATGAGCGTAGTTTTACCGCCGCCGACTGTGTAAACAGTCGGCGTTGTGGATAGGGCGCCGCCGCTGGTGGTGGGGATGTGTATATAGTCGGCCACCACCTCTGGTGGCGCTATGCACAACACAGCAGACCACCGGGGGTGGTGGTGGTGGTTGTGTAAACAACCACCCCACCCGACAGTGCGCGGGCTGTGGGGGTCGCGCTGGGTGCGGCTCCCCCCACGCACCTCCCTTGGGGGGTGCGGTGGGGGTGAGCCCCCAGCCCCCCCAATGAATTTTTTTTTTTTTTTACTTTATATATGTATATATGTATATTTATTTTTTTTAAACAGGCCTGCGGATTTCTCAAAATCCGTGCCACAACCAGGCATATGTAAAAAAATAAATTATAATAGCACCCTTTTAATAAACCAACATTAAATATATATTATATATATATATAAACATATATACATATATGAATATATTGATTAACTCATTATTCCTTTGACTTGCAACACAAATTGAGAACTAATTTTCAAAAATACTTAATTGCAGCCAAGAACTCCATTGATTTTTTAAGAAATATATTTTTTTAAATAAAGAATTTTGTAACAAACTTAAAATTCCACATGGGTTTTCAACATAGATTGGGTTTTTTTTTAAAATTTCCCACAAGATTTTCATCACCAAAATATAAATGAATACACATTTTGTTCAAAACGAACAAATTTGCAAAGAATGAACCTGATTTCTTTTGAGTTGAGAAGATCCAAAATGATGCTCAGCTTCCAAATTTGCTTCTCTAATCCACTTCCACAAATTTTCACAACTTCAATCCAAAACCCACAAAATTCAAAGATTCTTTCTCACACAAATTCAATCTTTTTTTCCCAAAAACTCCAACATCCAAAAATTGAGAGCCAAATCCAAACATAAGGATTCCACCCTAAAATCCTCCAACCACCCTCATAAATTCATCAAAATAGAAAATGCAAAAATATCTAATTTCTTTTAATTTTTAATTCAAATTTTCAATTGTGACTTTAAATCATTTTCATAATTTTCAATTCCAAATTTCACAAATTGACTCTTAAATTCATTTTTTTAATTTTGAATTTCAACCAATATGCATAAATTTCCAAAATGAATAATTTAACTTATTTCAACCTTATAAATTTAATTAATTAATAAAATAGATTTAATCAATGATTAAATTATTTATTAATTAAATTAAATTAATCATAAAATAAATTACATTTCAACATAATTTCCAGAACAAGTTGAACCAGAACTTAAATACATTAAACCATTTAAATCACCCAATTAAACTTGCAATTAAATAATGAAGAGACGGCACAAAATTAAAAGCAACACAACCTGACAAACAACTGACGACATACAAGGACTAGGGTGATGACTTGGCACAGAAACCTAGCTACTATCTCCCAATCGAATACCGTTGGGTATTGAACACGCTCTCGCCTATGAAACCAGGTGGAGTTGATGTCATGTACCTGTCAACCTACAAATACAAAATATATCCACATGCATATATATATATATATATATGTTAAAATTAAAACACACCGTGAAGAGGAAATCTTAGAATCACAGGGCGCTCGCAAGCGAGTGATGCGATCCGTCCCCTTCATCGATACAATATTACCAAGTAACGAATCTAACATCATTAATATGATCAAAAGCATAAACACCATTAATTCTATTATCCACTATGCTAATCCAAAGCATGACATAATGATAACATCAAAAAATTACACCATCACACCAAAATATAACATTTTCATAACTTTACAGACAATGATCAAATAGCAACTGAGTTCTAAGGCAAGGCACTTAACAACAAATAAGGCATAACCAAATAGAACACTGTTCGGTCAAATGAGCAAAACGGAGGGGTCTTATAGTTCTAGACATCTTTACTAAACCTTTGGCATTGCCTTTTTATCTTCAATTGCAATCAATGCTTAGGGTGAAGGTAGTTATCCTTAGTGAGTTTTCATGAGTCAATCTTCCTTCTTTTGTTTTATTTATATTTTTTTTCTGTCTTTTCGAGATAATTTTTTCCCATAGGGTCTTTCTCCTTTTATCCAT
Source organism: Sequoiadendron giganteum (assembly GCA_007115665.2). NCBI lineage: Eukaryota > Viridiplantae > Streptophyta > Pinopsida > Cupressales > Cupressaceae > Sequoiadendron > Sequoiadendron giganteum. Next base: position 218,283,583 of record CM021100.1, read on the forward strand.
TTATGGGAGATTGTTTGTTCATGGGTATTTCATTGGGCGTTGTTCCTAGGACACATCTTCTACATATTTTGCATCTCCCATTGGTTTTTTCCTCCCTAAGTTGCACTTAATGGGGGGTGTTTATGTGAATACAATATTGTACCTAGTTAATTCCTTGCTAGAGGACTTAGGGGACTTATTCATATGTTTATGTTTATTTAAGCCTTATGATTCCTTCTAGAAGTTTTAGTTATATTTTCTAGATCTTACCTTATCCTAGGTTGCTATGATTTATTTATCTCATGTGATAGGATTAAGATACTTGACATGTTCTTGATTAATCCTATCTCTCACCTTTCCTTTATAAGCAAGCATCTCTTGCATATTTTACATATTTTCCACATATTTTGAATCTTCTATCATATTGTAATTACTTTTGGTGGAATAGAATCTTTAATTTTTGCTTCTTTTTTTTGCATGTGGAGGTTATTTGATGTTGCAAATTGAATATTTTTGGTGACCATTTCAACAATATGTGTGCATATTCATTCTTAGAAATTCCAATTCACTCGATAGGTTGACAAAACGTTACTTTCATGAGGCTTCTCCAAATCACCAATTATTGAGAAATAACATGTGACATCAAGTAATACTATGAAGACAAAAATTATATGGTTTTTAATAGTAGAGACAACACTCCTATGTGCTTCATTATTATATGGCACCATATAAAACATCTAATTATCCTTTAATTTTTTCATATCTATTCCTACAATATCACATATATATTAGATATAAGATGTATTATCCATAAAATAGCCAAATATTGTGCAATTTGCACCATGATTTTTTAAAGGTGGGTGATCCCACAATAATGGGTTACAATTTTTGGTCAAACTTGACATTGAAATCAACATTTTTCACTAGAAACTAAACCATTAAGAATTTGAAGATGAAGAAAACTAGTGATTTGTGATATTTTTTGTTGAGAATCTAATTATATTTTCGAAAAGAATTAAAAAAAAAAATTGTGAATTATTTTTTGTAGTTTTTATTAACTTATTTTTTTTACTAAACATCATTTTCAAAAACTCATGCTTACTTTCGACTGCATAACTTTTTTTATATAAAGAATATAATTCTAATTTTTTAAGTACATTGTTTTCACACTATTATCTAGGGAATGGATATTTTTTCATAATTTTTTGTTTCATATATATTTTTTAATAAATTTTTTAATTCAGAGTAATTATAATTTGGATATATTATACTTTCAGCTGCATAACTTTTTCTGTATTCATTTGAATTAACTTATTCTTTTTTTGTTGGAATAAGGACATCAATAGCTAGTGTACATGGATTTTTAAGAAAAAAATTTCTCTATTTTCCTATTTTTCTATATGTGTGAAATAAAGACCTCAATGTTCATTGAAAAACCTACATTCATAAGAAATAAAAAATAAATATAATAATAAAATTAAATATATTTAAAATTATACTTTTTGGGAAGCTTATAATAAGGACTACATGTTTACAAAAAAATAATTTTAAATAAATTAATTTGATCCCCTAAAAGGTAAATCAAAAGTGGTTGTTTATCAACATTTTGATAGGTGTAGAGGAGACTCCAATATAGGTATGGTTTAAAACTAGTGAATTTCTATCCAAGGGGGTTTGATATAAGTGGGTTTGATCAAACCCTCTTCAATTAAAACCCTGAAAATGGAATCTTTTTAATGCTTAAATCATTATATTTTCTAAAAATATGTGATTTTAGCAAAAATCAGGATGTCCCAAAAAGTGTAACCCATTATTATGGTAGCACCCAGGTAAAAGACTCCTTTTGGTCATACCATGAAATCTAACTCCCACAATATTTACCACATAGACTAATAAATTTATCTACCATTTTCTATCAAACTTATTGAGGTCAACAATTACAACGATCAAAAAAGTCTATGAGGTCTAAAACCACTCTAATGGGCCCAAGAATGAATTAAAAAGGAAATAACTCGATAAAAAATGAAAAACTCTCTAGTATTTAAAAATGGTAACTAGAATATTTATAGCACCTTGATAAGAAATGCAACACTATCAAATATATAATTAAAATATCTAAAACCCCATCTTTACAAATATGAAAATTGTTAGGAACTTTTGTTCACCAAGATGATCATCATCTAACTATAAACATGGATGACCATAGAGCTCCATTCTTTCCACATTGTAAGATATATAGCTCCATAAAGACCTCAAGTTTTACCTACAACTTAATTCATAGAGTCTTCTTTGTCACCATATCACTCACATATTTATCTATAATAGATCATAGTTATATCAGGGAAAGATCACAACCTAGAATTGACATTTTAAGACTCATAAACTACATGCACATAATAACATAATTTCACATTAATCACATAAGGCTTTAATCTAGGCATAAACTAGAGTATTTACCAACATTAAAAGAATAATGATATCAAGTTATCACAATTCATAATATTTTTCAAATATTATTTTTTGATTTGATTGTGTTGTACTTTTTCATCAACATTTTAAATCACAATCCATGATCCATGATTAGGGAGAAAGATATGTGAAGGAGAAGAAATGATTTGTTGCAGACCAAAATAATTAAAAATAAAAAAGGGTGAGAGGGGGAAGGTTTCACACATTTCAAGGACTAAGGTTAATTTGAAAAATGAAAAAGAGCTAAAAAGGAAAAAATACATGCATCTCATTTAAAATAAATAAGGAATATTTATTTAAATCTACAATAAAAGAGTTAAAAAGGCATATATTGTTTCAAGTTTCTTCCATTTGTAGAGTTATATTCCTTATTTATTTTTGAGGTGCATGCATTTGTTTCTTTTTATCTCTTTTATATTTTCTAGATTAAATCTATTTTTTTGAACCATATGCAACCTTCACCCTCTCTTCCCTCTTTCTTTTTATCTTTTTTTGGTTTGCAACAAAGAATTTCTTCTCCTCCATCTCTCTATCATCTTAAAGATGGATTACAAAGTGTGATCAAAAATTTTGATGAAAAAATATGCTAACAAACAAATCCAAAAAATATTTAAACATCACAAGACACAAACACACACACAATAATATGCATAGAGTATTACTTCATATATTTCAATGTTACCAAGCTTTAACCCAACAAATTACTTCACAAAACATTTCTTTTTTCTTCCCTTTTTATTCTAGTTTTCTTCTCCTTTTGAGATTACCCACTAGACAAACCTACACATGATTATGATAGGTTCAAAATCTTCTCCCTAAGTTCTTTGTTTTTTCTTTCACTAGTTTCTTAATTTTTAAATAGACTTGAATTTCATTGATTGAGTTGGGAGGTGTACTAACTCCTTAAATATGTTTTTCTAGGATTTGGATCATTTAAATGATAACATTCCATCAACTATAATTCATGTGAAGATTTTAACCTTTTCTAGTTAACCTTCCTTCTAGCAGTGTGCTACAATAGTGGTTTACCACTTTCTTGGCATCTCACCATTTTTTATGATATTTATTTCCACTTTTTATCCAATCATTGGATTTTTTATGATATTTATTTCGATTTTTTATCCAATCATTGGAGTGGTTCATGCTATTCATGAATTTTCTAAGACGCGCTGATTTTTAAGAATTTCCGTAACATTCTTTCCTTATTTATTTTAGGTTCAATTTCTTTGTCTTCTACCTAACCACTTATATCAAGCAATGCAATTTTTCTTGGTAACATAGTAATCAACATTTAAGCTCTTAACTTTTTCTATATTGGCTCATTTGTGCACCTCCATTAGTTATGAGTAGAACCCTATGAAATAAAATTAACTATTTTGACTTAGTTTGTTCCCATTTACATATATAAATAAATATATATTTAAAAGATAATTTTATATAAATAATATTATAATAATTAAATTTCAAAAATAAATGATTATTAATCTAAATTTATATCTTATATAAACTACAAAACATAAACAAGTCACTTTAACATGAACCTAAAAATCAATAATAAAAAATCACCACCTTCATTAACTAATTATTCAAAAGTAAATTATTTTACTTATCACAAATATTAATCCCAATTAATTTTGATTTATTTATTAGCTTGAAAAAAAATCTAGAAATATTTAATGAAAATAATTCTATCAAATTCAATTAATGAAAATCTAGAACAAGGTGAGAACTATAATTTATTTTATGCTTATCTTCTTCCACCAGTAATTGTAAGCATTCGTTTAGCGTGAAAATGATCAGTCCTTTTAACAAAATAAGCATTGGAAATACTTGCAGTCACATAAATTTCATGGCATTGAATTGTTAATGGACTGCACTGTACTCGGGAATCTCCAAAATAAGGACGAAAATGAAAAATGTGAGTTGCTGTTATCAAATATTCCCATCATTACTTCTATACTAATATGACTTCGATATCGACTATATAACTGAACAGCCAAAAATAAGATTTCACAGTGTTAGAAATTGTTTAAGTAGTGTTTTGGCTAGCCAGGAAAAGGATTCAGCCAGCCGCTGAATCATTATTTTCGTTTGTTTATTTTTTATTTTTTTCGGCTATTTTCATTTCTTCAATCTTTATTAAAATTATTGGTTGCTTTCATCATGTCTATTATTTTACTTTTTTAAAATTTAATTTATTATAATTATTGCTGTTTTCTTTAAATTTCTGTCTTTTTAGTTTTTATAAAATTCATTATGTATAAAGTTGTAGGGTTGTAGATTTGTGTAAATTTTAGAAAGTCAGTATTTTACCTGGTATTAATTTAATTGAATATTGAGTGAGAATGTTTCTCTTAAATGTGATTCTGTATTAGTGTTCATTATTTATAAATTTGCTAATAGAAAATTATAAACATTTTTCTTGCATAATTACTTAGTAGAGAAGAGTTGCTCATTCAATAATGAATGTTTCCTTGTTTTCATAAAAGTTCTTATATTATTATTTTGAACAATTTTGTTTACACATCATTAGATTGTTTAAGATTTAGTTGCAATGAAAGTACAAAATAATCTATTTTGAGAATTATGAAAGTAATTTTAGATATTATTTATGCATCAATATAAATTTCTAAGGAATAAATCTTATATATTAGAATACAATGCTACTAGATTTGCCTCTTTTCTAAAAACATATATTTTAATTTTCAGCATCTATATGTATTTTAAATATATCTATCACACACTTATTTCAATCTAAAAAAATAATAAATTAGTATTAATAGATCGAAACAATTTCTAATTAAAAAAAAATCTTGTTTACACACATTATAAGAGACAACCAAATTTATAAATAAAAAGCTTATTTAATGATAGCCATAAGTTAGAGGTTAATTACATAATGCATATTCTTACTTAAGCTTTCCAGGATCATCATTCAATTTCCATTGATTTTTTCATTTATTTTCTGCAATACAAAGCACGAATATATAATCATAAGAGATCATAGAATCAAATAATGTGAAAAATAATGTTTGTGTTGTAAATTTGTGACTAAATATAAACTTATGTCTTCTAAAAGTTGAGATTGGTTGATGAATAAACTTAAGCTATTTTTTAATGGTCATACATCATCAATTTCGATCAATTTAAATGTATCTTCTTGATCTTTTGAAATTATCTTAGTTTTCAAATGAGTTACCTTATTTTAAAGGTTTGTTCTTAAACATCACAATCTATAGGTTTGTGGCATTTTACATTGACATATTTATCAACTTACAAATATATGGTCCCATTGAGGATAGTGCTTCTATTCTTAGTTCTCTCAATTAGTCTTTCCTCCATAATTTAAATGTACAAGATAGCATGCATTTGATGGCTTGGTTTGTTAGTGACTTATATAGGCATTAAAGGTTTGAAAGATATTGAATATGCATATGTTATTTTCAGTTGTATACCAACAATCTCGTTCACTATTTTATTTTTGGGTCTATACTAATGTTCCCTATTTTTGCATGATTTTGCATGTTGATGTAGTATTATGAAATCTTATTTGGGTTTCAAACTTCAATTACAAACATTTCCACTAGAAAATAGACCCGTTGGACAAATTTTCACTATGTGTCAACCTTTTGTTCTCATTTTTCATTGCACAAATATTCTTGTCAAGGCTTTGTCCTTTCAAATGCAGGATTTTCCTATTTTTCACTAGATGGGTTTTAATTATGTCCATATTTATCCTATTTCTCCTTCCAAAGACAAATAATGTGTCTATTTGAGAAATGATAGACAAAATCCTAAAACCAACTATAGTATTTAAAGAAATATTTTTTTTGGTGGGAGTGGATGTTGAACACGGATGCTGATTCTGGTTGGTGCTATCTCTGAGGGGAGAAGAGGAACTACTTGATTAACAAATCCAACTCCATATTCGATCATAATTCTTCAAATGATAAGCATGGAAAGATCTTGAGCTATCGTGTTCAACACCACTCCCACCAGAAAAATATGCATCCACGCATATTTTTCTGGTGGGATTGGTGTTGAACACAATAGCTCAAGATCTTTCGATGCATATCATTTGAATAATTATGCTCAAATATGGAGTTGGATTTTCTAATTAGGCAGTTCCTCTTTTTCTCTGAGAGATAGCACCAACTAGAATCAAATTCCACATTAAACACCACTCCCACCAGAAAATAATGTCGTTAAATAACATAGTTGGTTTCTAGACTTTCTCTATCATTTCTTCAATTGGAACATTCTTTGTCTTCAAAAAATAGGACAAAAATGAAGATGATTAAAACCCAGCTAGTGAAAAATAGGAAATCTTGAATTTGAAATGGCAAAGCATTGACATGAATCTTTGTGCAAGGAAAAATGTGAACAAAAGGTTGACATACATAGTGCAAATTTTTCCAGTGGATTTGGTTTCTAATGGAAATGTTTCATTGGGAATCATTGGTTGCTCAAGATATTTCCATCGTTATCATTGGTAGAATTTTCTAATCAAGTGGCTCGTCTTTTCCTCTCAGAGACAGCACCAACTAGAATCAAAGTGGGCATTCTAAAACTAAGCCTAAAATTCAAACTTTCTAAGAAGCAAATATAATTGGAGGTTGGATGCAAAGAAGGTTGGAGGACTTTCAACGTCCTCTCATTAGCCACTAGCGATGAAGTTGTATTTTATGTTTGTGGAATATTATTTCATTTCTATTTTTGTATGAGTTATTTCTTGATGTACTTCCTCTTGGTGAAAAATATTATAGTGAACAAAAGCATTAGTGTAATACAAATCATGGATCTTGAAATGGTTAGTGGTAATCCAAAAAAATATATGAGGTGAAAAGATGAGTGTATTCCTATTCTTGTCTAAGTTTTTGGTAAACCTATGTGGAAACCATGAAATTTTTATGAGATGATTTTTTTTTTAATCAAGATCATGAGTCACAAGAGTTGGCTTAATATAGTTGAAAGTGTTAAAGTTTGAAAGGAGGAGAATATGGACATTATCGATATTGTAAAAAAATTCATAGGAAAACATCTAGCTACAAAGATCCTTTAACTATCAAAATTCTTGGAAGTGTGTTCGATGGAGACATGAGTTCATTACAAGTGAAAGTAAGACAAGTTCTCGTATGTAGGTGATCATGTACAACAAGATCTAGATAGCAGTATGCTGACCTAAAGTATGCATAGGCATATGATTTTATTGCCAACTTGTGTGATTTTATTTCTGCCCATCTTCATAGTAAGAGGGGTTGTTAGAGATTAGTGTTCACATATTTAAATTAGCATTATAAGTATGTGTAACAAATATTAGGTCTTTGAGAAAAAACTCAATATTATTGTTAGCATGGTTTATTAGATAATTATTGTATCTGGTAATATGGTATTGCATTACAAGTTGTTAGAACAAAAAGTCTATGTAAAGGAGTGGTTATAAGAGGTTATAATAGTTCTATTACAATTTAGGAGATAACACTCCTATAAATATGTAATATCTTATTGAATAAAAAAGTGGAATAAGAATTTAATATGTTTGTGTGTAACAATTTATAGATTGAATTTTAATAGAAAATTATTAGGAGTTTAAGTTCACCAAGATGACCATCATCTAACTTTAAACATGAATTACCATAGAGTTTTAGTCTTTCCACAATGGAAAATATATAGCTCAATAAAGTCCTCAAGTCTGGCCAATAATTTAATTGATAGAGTCTTCTTTGTTACCATACCGCTCACATATTTCACTATAATAGATTATAGTTATACAAAAATATAAAAACCTAGAATTGACATCATTAGACTCACAAACTACATGCACATAATAAAAAAATCACACTAATCACATAAGGCTTTAATCTCTACATAAACCATCACATTTAACAACATCAAAAGAATAATGATACCAATTTTTCACAATCCATAATGCTCAAATATTATTTTTAGATTTGATTATGTTGGTTTTTTTCATCACTATTTCAAATTACACTCAATGATCCATCATTAGGATGATAGAGAGATGAAGGAGAAGAAATGCATTTTTGCAAACCAATAAAAGATAAAAATAAAGAGGGGTGAGAGGGAGAAGGTTGTACACAACTAAAGGAATAAGGTTAATTTAGAAAATGGAAATGTGCTAAAAAGACACAAATGCATGCATCTCAAAATAAATGAATATAAATCTTCTAGGAAAAAGATCCAAAAAGACATGTAGTTTTCAAGTTTCTTTCCTTGGAAAAGTTATATTCATTATTTATTTTTTAAGTTCATGAAATTATGTCTTTTAAACTATTTTTCATTTTTCAGATCAACCTTAGTCGTCGAACCATGTGCAAACTTCCCCTCTCTCCCCTATTTATTTTTAGCTTATATTGGTATGTGAAATACCATTTCTTCTCCTTCATCTCTCTATCATCATGATGATGGATCATGAAGAGTAATCCAACATATTAATGAGAAAATAACCACATAATCAAATAATAAAAAATGAAAAAAATCACAAGGCACCAACACACACAATACATGTGCATAGAGTGTTCATGCATTTCAGTGTCACCAAGATTTAACCAAACTAGTTATTCGATCAATATTTTTCTTCATCCTTCCATTTTTCTTCTAATATGCTTCTCCTTTTTGGCTTACCAACTAGACCAACATAAACATGATTATGATAGGTTCAAAACCTTCTCTATAAGTTTTTTGTTAATACTTATAGTAGTCTCTTAATGTGTTTAGACTCTAATTTCAAATAATGTGAAAAATAACATTTGTGCTATAAATTTCTAATTGATTACAACTTATGTCCTCTAAAAATTGTGGTTTGTTGATCAATAAAATTTATCTATATTTTAATAGTCATACATCACCAATTTTGATTAATTAATTTAAATGTACCTATTTTACCTTTTTAAATTATTTTATTTTCTAAATGAGTTTATCTTATTTTAAATGGTTCTTAAATATCACAATCTATTGATTTGGGGCATTTTTCATTGATAGATTTGTCTGAAGATGTGTTGCTACTTTTAGTTCTCTCCATTAGTCTTTCCCTTCAAAATTTAAATGTAGAGGATAGTAGGCCTTTCATGGCTTGGTTTGTTAAGGCCCTATATAGGCATTACAGGGTTGAAATATATTGAATATGTATATTTATTTTTGGTTATATACTAGAAATATTATTTATTATTTTATTTTTTAGTCTATACTAATGTTCCATATTTCTGCATAATTTTACATGTTGATGCAATAACACAAAATCTTATTCGTGTTTCAAACTACAATTAGAAAATTGAAAAATTACTTCCATTCCTCTAGAGTAATATGTTTCAAAATAGAATTGTAACATTTGATATATGATGTGCATATCTTATTAAGAAGAGGAGCTACATATTAGAATAAGGGAAAATGCATATTATCCAATGAAAAGTGATATGGATTTAGTAGCAAACTCGATTCTATCGTGTTTCCAAGTATACTAAATAAACGAGTTTTCATTTTTTCTAGTCTTCATAGGTGACTTATCCATACAATATTAGGCTTTTCTAAGGAATAATATCATATTCAGTTAATCAAAGGAAATAGGGTTCCACATTTTGAGAGATGGAACAACTAGGGTTTAGGACCTCCTATTTCACTTTTAGTTCATTTGAGGAAACCATAGAGATCTCCACATAATGATTCAGGTGAGAGAAAGGGTTGCTATAAGGTCTCATTGGGTGTGATTAACAAAGGGGCGGGTTCACCACTAAGAAAATTCTTAGAAAGAATGAGATGAAAATATTATGTAAGCCTAACTAAATGACCTAGAAATTGAAACTTCAAATAAAATCACTAAAAAAAAGATACAAAAACATACTTAGAAGATTAAAGATGACTAAATGAGACTTGAAATTTTTGATGTTTCTATTTTGTATAGGGACTCATACACCAAACTAGGTGATTTTGTCCTAGTTTAGGGTTTCTAGGAACAAACTAGTGAAAGGTGGAAAATTGACTTCCTTTCTCCACCCATGGGATTTAGGGCCTTTTACTCAAGAAAAAACCTTGGTGTTTTATTGCAAAGGAGAAATAAATATTTTAAGAGGGTTGTTATAAGGACTAAAAATGATCTAATGAAGGGTTCACTGCCAAGTCTAAACTTGGAAAAGATAATGAAATGTAAGATGTAACACAAAACCTTAATTCAATGCAATGACCTATAAAATGACTTACAAAAGTGTACAAAAAAAACATAAAGTTGGAAAATAGAATGTGTGGACTTGGAAACTTGAGGATGACTAGAAGGAGCTCTGAAATATTGGAAATTCTAACTTTTTGACAATATGGGACTCATTCACCATTCTGGGAAAATCAGTCCCAGTTCTAGATTTTTGCATAGGACCACATTTCGGGAAAATGGGTATCCAAATCTGCAAAGATCTCTAGAAAATACCTATAGTGGGACTCATTCACCACTTGTGGTGAATTATCCTAGTTTGGATTTTCTAGAAATTGAAATTCTGAATCTACTCTTCTTAGTCTGCTCAATCTACTCCTCGAGGTTCCTGGATTTGAAACTCAATTTTCAGGGCTCCAAATGACCTTTTAGAGAAGATTATGACCTTGCAAATGGGGAGACAACTCCAACAATCTTGTAACCTAATCATCAATGATCTTAAAGCCTTTAAATTACCTAGATCTACAATAACACAAAGAATGAGAGAGAAAATGTTGATTGTTAGGGAATAAGGGTTTGCCTTGGTCAAACCCCTTTTAGGTAATTAAACCAAATGATGAAACAATGAAATGAAGGCATGAATCATGGAACAAAGAAAATGAATCATTGACAATGATACCTTAAAATATGCCTTGTGAATTATGTCTTGCAAATCTGCAACTCAAAATGAAATAGCCACGAAGGATGTAGATCTCGATCATTAAAAATAGGTGTAGAACAATGCTTGATCTTGGATCTTAAATACTATATCACAATGCTAACTAAATAAAATGATTGTCTCTTGATATTATTGACATGGTGATGGATCTTGAATTTCTACAACAATTGATGAAGAATTCTACCCTTGAATGGCTTAGAATTGATCTGGAATGCTCTCTTGATGATCTTGTAAAGTATTGGAATGCTTAACTCTTGCTTGCTTGACTTGATAACATGAATGCATGATGAAATAATTATTTGAGAGCTCATTTATATAGGAAATCCACTCAAATGGCCATTAATTTGATCCACAAGGCCAACATGGAAGAAATTTGAATTACAAACCTACTTTTCTCACTTAGAACCTCAAAAATAGGCCAAATGGGACTCATTTTCCATCTTGGGCGAATGAGTGCCACTTGTATGGGACTCATTTGTCCAAGGTGGTGAATGGGTCCCATAGGGGATAAAAGTACAAACCCGTATCACACTTTATAAAGGAATCAACCAACAACAAAAAAGTTTGAACTTCAACCACATAAAAGTGGTCTTTATGTTTTGAATTTCAAAATGGTGTAAACTAATGAAATGTATAAATTTTGATGAAGTTTATTCCTGTTTTTTTTTTAAAATATCGTTGTCATTATATTTTTATCAATTTAAGGATAGATTTTAGAATGCTGAAAATTTGGGAAAAACATGACTTCATGGGCTATTAAGAAACAAATTGAAAAATACTTCATTCCTTCCAAATTTTTTTCCCCAAATACCTAACATCAATATCTTGTGCATGAAAAAAAATAAAAATTTGATGTATACTTTTCTCATAATAATGTTTTAAAGTCCAAATTGTCAGAATTTGACAGTTTTCAAAGGTTGTTAGCTATTTTATATTTTTTTAATCATTTTCAAAAAATAAATTATACCCTTTTGAAGAAGACTCTCTCCTCTTCTGCCCCATATATGTTTTTGAGCCACCAGAAAAACATATAATCTAAAAGGGGAAAGAGGATCCCATTACTAGGCTCCTAGGGTTTCTCACCCTAAGAGCACCTGAGTTAGGAAAAAGAATCTTTTATCTTTTTCGATATGTGTTATGGTGAAGTTTCATTCAAAAGGGGGAAGTATTTGATGATTTGTTTGTGCTAGGTGTGTGAAATGTGTGGTTAGAACTGAAATAAAAATGAAACTAATCTAAATGTATGCAAATGTAAATGAAATCAAACTAAACTAATGCAAAGCTACTCTAGAATGACCTAAATGTGTGCTTTCTAGGAAGTAACAAAGAGGGACAAATATGTGTACCTAGGGAAAGTGATGGGATAGTTGAATGCTCTTGGGATCTCCTAGAAAGTGCGTGAACTAGGCAAAATGACACTTGCAACAACTTGGGTAACCTAGTCCTCCAACCTAGAATTTCTTCCAAAAAATGTTTCCAGGAAATGGGTTCCCAAAAATACATAAACCATTTTTCAAGCCTAGCATAGGGACAAGGTTCCCAATAGAGGTGACCTAGTCCTCTTCTATCCTTCTGGGGAATCAGACTTTGATTTTGTGGGTCCTGGTTGAAGTTTCCCTTTTCTCCCACAACCTATGATAGGAACTCTCGTAAGTGACCTATAGCTTGTCTTCATGTCCTTCCTAGAGTTTGAGGCTTGGATTTGACTTGAGAAGAATGTTGGTACTTCTTGCAATACTTTTTCCTTCACCTAATTTGCATCAAAATACCTACAAACACATGCAAAGACAAGAAATTATTGGGGTTAGGAAATAGGGGTTTGCCTAGGTCAAACTCCTTTGTAGGTGATTAAACCCAACTGAGATGAAAGCATAGGAATGTAAGATTGAATGATAGCACAATAGAAATTCTTAGCAAACCTTTGTTGATGGTCTACAACATGCATGAGCAGCTCCAAGGGAGATAACTTGAAAACCCTAATGCTTGTATGCTTGCTTGTGAAGTCTTGGTTTCTTGGATGTTTGAAGATTAAGAGAAAGGGAGTAAAAATGAGCTAGGAGAGTAAAAATGAACAAACAAAGAGGCCAAATGGAGGTATAAATCCTTATTTGTACATGTGAAACCCTAATTTTCCTGAAATGCAGCCTAATAGGCCAACCCTAGGGTTTAGGAGGAAAGATTCTTGTTGAATCTTAATTCAAATTTGAATTTTATGATTAAAGGGACTAGGTCGCCCAAAGTGGCAACCTAGTCCACATAGGGAATTTTTGGTGGTGGTCAAGAATTAATTTATGTTTGATAAATTTTATCAAATTTTCCTCCCGCCACACACTTAGGTCGAGACTAATAATGCATTAAAAGGGAAAATTAGCATATAAAAAATGTTTTATTTAAGGGTGATGAGCCTAGGTAAGTGTGAAACTTCCATAAAACACTTTACAACACTCTATCTTAAGGCTTAGGAAGGTGTAAGAATTTCTTATTTAGGTGAATTATGTTGAAAGGGTCTTAGAAAAGTGAGGAAATGCATTACAACACTTCACAACACCTTAGTAAAACACCATCATGTCATTGATGAATTACAAGCTTACAAGGCTGAATTAAGGTAATGAAGGCCAAAATGAGTGAAAAAGTGCCAAGGTATACACTTTTTGGTAACACATTTAGCCCCCACTTTAGTGAGAGTATGCACATTCTTCAAAATCATACTAAATTAGTTGAATCATGTGTGTCGAGTGGCATCTAATGCACTCATGCTAGTAAGGTGAGATGACTATGATCAAGAGGGATGATCAAGCCCCCAGGATCAAGATCCCATGGAAAACTAAACATAAGTATAGCAGATCAAACAAGGAATGATGTGAAAAAGGTCAGATCAAGCTTCGACCGTTTGTCCATCTAGTTATGGATTAGATCTAGGTTGTTTGTCTGAAAGTAAAGGATGTACTCACTCTGGGCCGATGATATTTTTGGTTGTTCACTGGGTGAGAATACCAGAAGGTGGTGAGATACATACACATGGTTCATATGTACTCACACACAAAAAGGTGGCTATGGGGGAAGTTGTGTTGCTAGTTGGGCTTCCTGCTCAACCATACCAAATTTATAATTTCTGATAGCTTTGATAAGGCACCACAAAAGATAGGGGTGCGGTTCATGAGACAAGAAAAGCCATGGATGCTTAGAACCCATGAACAAGTGCAGGATGACACTATAGTCACGCAAGTTGTGTTATTCAAGGTGGCCATGTATGCACAAAATTCAAAAAGGTGCAGCATGCAAAAAGGTGAAAATTGCAAAAAATGAAAAGTGTTCGAAGGAGTCTTGTTTAGTTCATATGAGGTATTTACCTTAGGGGAACATTGCATGTAATATCTCCAAAAGAGGACTAATCAAAGGATAGAAGATTCACAACTTAGGGGATGCAATGCATTGCATCATGCCACGAAGAGGAATATAATATGATGAGATAACTCACACCTATGAAGGACATCATACCATATTTCATCTACAAAGTGAGAAACACATTATGTGAAGTAACAAGGTTGCACAAGGAAGCACGGGCAAAGAAAATGGAAATGCAAAAAATAAAAGTGAAAAAGAATAGTGCCAATGTATTCCCCACTTTAATGGGATTACTACACACTAATTTGTAAGAAATTTATTTAAATTAGAGAAAGGAAAAATGCAAAAGGGACATGAGAGCCTACCTAGAGAACCCAATGTCAAGCAACGAGTATCCAAGAAAGGCTACATCATGCGAAAAAAGAAGCAAGAAAAAGAGAAGGCGAAATATGCCCCCAAAATGGAAACTACCAAATACAGAAGGGATCTATGTATTTGAGGTCAATATGTTTATTGCTGCAATGTTTTCTTTAGAGAGAATGGAACTATCATCATCTCCCCAAACACATAGAACTAGAAGGACACATAGAGAGCGAAAGAAAAATGAAAAAGAAGAGTCATTTTGGGTTAACATGGAGGAGACATAGAATGCCTCGGCGCTATGAATCATCCCCAAAAAGGACCATGTAGAAAGAAAAAGAAAAAGAAAAAGACAAAAGCAAAAGAGCCTTGTTTTTTGAGTCAACCTTAATGAGACATTGTGGTCTCAATGCCTCGCATCATTCCCAAATCAAAGGAAAAAAGGACACAAAAAGAAAAAGAGTGTCATTTGAGTCAACATGAAGGAGAAATTGCGGTCTCAATGCCTTGCATCATCCCCAAATGAAACACAGAAGAGAAAAAGTGAAAATTGAAAAAGGCATGCACGACATATAGAAGAATGTTACAAAGAGTGAGAGAATATTAAACAAAACAAGGGATACACAAAACATAAATGCAAAAAGAAAATGGAAAAAGAAAAGAAGGACTAGTAAGGCATATGCATGTCACTTTGTGAGCAAGTCATCTGCCTCCCAATCTTCCTCAATATAGATTTCAGGAGGGTGACTAGCGAGATGAACAACAAAAATCACCGAAATAGCATCAAGATCAATGCTTGTCCTAGGAGAGTTCTCATGGGTGCTCATGGAAGAGGAGAATAATGAATTCAAGGTTTAGTGAACCTCTTCATTGATGTGAGCATTTTCATGATTGTCATCATCTAAGTTGATGACAATGGTGGGGTGTATTTCAATATTGGTGGTGCCTTGTGAAAGAGTTGATGTAGGAGGTATTGGATCTAGTTGTGGGGATGGAAGAGGAGGATCAAGAGGTGTGGCCTCAAGCACATGAGGGTTGGGTTCTTCATCTTGTTCTTCCTCATGAGCTTGGCTGGTGAGAGAACGATGACAAAGTATACGCTTTCTTGCCTCTTTACTCCTTTTGGTTTCTGATCAAATGTGTGGGAGAAGGTTTGGGAAAATCCACCATCGGTTGTGTATCATCTATGGGAGGAGGAATAGGAGGAACAATGGTTGGTTCATCGACCTATTCTTTGGCTTTATAGACTTGTTTGGTGTGAGGTGGGAGGATAGAGTTACTATCATGATCCCTAGGCCTCTTGGATGATGTGGAGGAGGTTTCAGGAGTAGGTTGGCTAGGCATATCAAATTCGGGTGGCAACATGGCTTCATCAAAGGATGGGTGAGTTTGATGTAGAAGGAGGTATCTTGTGCAAATAAATTTTGGAGATCTTCTTATCTTTGAACTTTTCATAAGAAATTAAGAAGAAGTCTCATCTAGGGGTGATGGGCTCTGTAGGTTTAGACCAAAAGACATCCATGGAAAAAATACCCTTAGAGGTGTGTTGCCAAAAAGTGTATACTTTGGCACTTTTTCACTCATTTTTTCCTTTTCCACTGGATTTTGGCCCTGTTTAGCTTGATTCGGCCTTGTAGGCTTGCAATTCAACAATAATCTAATGGTGTTTTACTAAGGTGTTGTGAAGTGTTGTAACACATTTCCTCACTTCTCTAAGAGCCTTTCAACATAATTCATTTAAACAACATTTTATTACACCTTCCTAAGCCTTATTGCATAGTGTTGTAAAGTGTTGTGATGCATTTTCACACTTATCTAGGGTTATCACCCCTAAATTAACCATTTTTCAATCCTAATTTTGTCCCCTTAATGTAATTTTAGGCCCAATTAAAGTGTGTTTCAGGAGTAAAAACTAGAAAACATTGTTAATAATCATTAAATTGTCGACCACCACTTGGATTTGCCCAAGTGGGCTAGGTGGCCACTTTGGGCGACCTAGTCCTTTTAGACATAAAATTAAAAATTAAAACATAAAACTTGTAGGAATTTTCTCCCAAAACCCTAAGGTCGGCCTATCATAAGTCATTTTTGAGAAAATTAGGGTTTTTCACGTACAAATAAGGGTTTTCATTCTCGGTTTTCCCCTAAGACTATCTCTCATTTTTCTATTCTTGTATCATTTTTCTGCTTCACTCCTCTTGACAATCATTCTAGCACTCAAGTCTTCACAAGAAAGCATTCAAGCATTAGGGTTTCACAAGCCATCTCCATTGGAGCTGCTCTTTCATGTTGCAAAAATCTTCATCAAAGGTTTGGTAAGTGTTTACATTGGTTTTTCATTCAATCATCCATTCCTTTCATTATATTTCATTTGGATTTGATTATCATCAAAGGGGTTTGACGAAGGAAAACCTCTAATCTCTAACCCTAACCCTTTCCTTCTCTTTATGGGTATGTTTTAAATATATTGGGTTATTTTGCAAGTGGAAGATCATTCAAAAAATTATCCAAGCTCACTAGGGTTGAATAAACCCTAGTTGTAGCTAGGAAGACACCTACAAGCTAAAAATCAAGGTTTTTGGTCTGAACACTTGGAGGAATAGAAAGCGCAAATCAAGAACTCTTGTTTCCATCTTCAGATCTTTCAAAAATAAAAAAGGGACATTCCCACTAGTTGTGGCGACCAAGTCCCAAAGTGCCTATTTTTCAAATATTTCTATGGATCTGAATACCCATTTAGCTAAAATAAGCCTCAGACCAGTTTCCCGAAATCACCTGAAAAAAGGACTAGGTTGCCCAAATTGGCACAAGTGTCCCATCAGACATAAAAATCAGTTTTTTCAGAGTTTTTGAGTTCCTTCAAGTCCGCAACACACTTCCAATTACACCTTTCTAGTTTTATAAAAAAAAAATCGTTCTATAAGCTTTCTTAGATTATTTATTATAAGTCTGCATACAACATTGTCTTTTCAAACATAGTTCATTTTGGTAGTTTTACCTTAATAGTTGATTTATATTTCCATCTTATAACATTTAGAGCATTCTATATCATACACTTCACACCATTAATGCACATTAAAACATAATCTTGGAATGTAACATAAGCATTTTGGCCCATCTTTCTCCTTTCAGGTGAAAAAACCTAGAAGTGTTAGAAGGCATTAAGGTTCTAAAATATGTGTTACAAGAGGATAACGGGTTAAAACCACATTGATGGACAATAAATATGTCATTTTCGATAGGAAAATTCACACACTTTTGAATAATGGAGGGGACCTCTTTCATAGAATGAAGACATGGAAGGCCAATACATAAGCAAAATTTGTCGACTGAGTTATAATTGAGAAGGTAACATCCAATGTTTTGGGGCCTATTTGCAATGGGAGGGCAATCGATCCAATCATCGGGCACACAAAACCATGGTGTGTTTCAACCCATACAGTAGGTCGATTATAGACATCTTGATCAAGATTATGTAATACCAGAAACTCTTCGGTGATGGCATTCTCACCACATGCAGGGTCTATGAGTATCCCAATGGTGGGCTTATCATAGATGTGACCAGCTATGTAGAGAGGGCCATCAGGAAGGTTTCTTATTAAATCTTGTGGAGAGAAGGAGATCTCAAGAAGTCCTTTGGCTGGGCCCTTTCGATGGATAATTTCTATTGCACCTGCCATTTCATTAATAGGTGAGACACGGGTTACCGCTGAAAGAGAAGTAGAATGTAAATATTGTGAATCTACATTCATTACATTAGGTGGGGAAGTTTAACTTGATTTTACAAATGACACATTATGATTACACATGGGGTTGGTAAAAATCTGTAAGTTTTGATTAGGAGGTGCCACTGATGTATTTATTTTAACATTAATGTTGGCAACAAATAGACATCCTCAATCAATGAGGTCTTACACTAGGTACTTTAGACATTTACACTATTCAGTATCATGGCCATTTTGGTGATGAAAATAAGAATAAGCATTTTCATTATAAGAAGACGGTAATGATTTGTTAGGATTAGGTGTATGGATAGGTGGTAAATAAATCATATGTTGCTGAAGCACTTGGGTCATGGTGTTATGAAGGGTGTCGGGAAAGGGTGTGAAAGTACTCTTAGGGTCTCCATAATTAAAGGGCACGATAGAATTAACAACGACCACTTGGTTATTAACAGGTGGAGGGTTGGAAGATGAAGGGTTGAATTGGAGAAATCCTTTTTTAATTTTACCGAAAGGTTGGGGAGTGGATTGGGAAGAGCTATTAGACTTCTCATCATGACTACTAGTGGATCATTAGTCACGACTACTAGTATAGTTATGGTAGTCAAAAAGTGCTTGACATAGGTGTATGAAGCAGGCAAACTTCATGAGGCTGAGTTTATCTTGAAGGGATGTTACAAGTTTTTCGGTAAACATCTTCTACAGATGGGTGTCTCGGATCTTGATAACAATCAAGGAATAAAGGGCTTGCTAGCAAGAGATAAAATCAATGATCTTCTCGGTATTAGCCCATTTACATCTCATGAGGTCAGCTAAATTTTTCTTTATAGACATGTGAACTTGAAAGTGATTTATGAATTCATCAACTAACTCATTGAATGAAATAATGGAATTATTAGGTGCGGAAGAGAACCAATCTAAGGCTGCATCTTTAAGAGTTATTGGAAATAATTTAGCAAGCAACCTATCGTCAAGAGAAAATTTGCTACAAAGGGAAGTGTAGGCATTAACATGGTTAGAAGGGTCACCCTTCCCGCCATACTTCTAGAGCCTAGGGATCTCTATTCCTTGTGGAAAAGGAGTGCAAAGGATGTCAAGGGAAAATGGGTTACTATGAATTAAATAAGAGGGGGAGCCATATTGACTTTGGTTAATGGAAGATATTTGTTGTTGCATATAAGTGACAGTGTGAAATACTTGTGTAATTAGGGTGTCACAGTAAGTTCTATGAGTTGGAAGTGAGAGAGGTGAAGGGGTCAGAGTGGTGGAAGAAGATGTGGTAGGAATAGTGATATTAGGGACAATGGAAGAGGTGAGAGGGTAGGGTGCCACAAGATAAGTAGGGATGTTAGTGGTGATGGGAAGGGGAGGTACCAGACTACTAATTGGTTGCATAGTGGTTATCACACTAGGAGGTGTATAGTGGTTGAGAGGAGGTCCTCCATCGCTAGAATTAGGAGTGGGTGAAGGAGATGACTTAGGTGCATGTTTCTCATAGATTTCTACAATCTTCCTGATAACACTTAAGCCATTATCACAATCAATTAAATGGTGTAGGAGCTCAATGGTAGGGATGGTAGTCCTTGAGATGGGTTCAAAGTTGAGTTCATGCTAATAATTAGTGACATCAACATGAATATGGAAGATCTTATCATGTGGGAGGTTATTATCACTAGTTGTATCATCTAGGTGTAAGGAATCACTAAGTATAGATTCTAAGCCTAATGCTCCATTGTCAACACTAGGAGTTGAAGTTGGAGGGATGCCAAGATCTACAGTGAGGGTATTGCTAGTAGATGACATGGTTCCGTGAACTTTTTCTTGCAACTATATTTGCAAGGGAACACTAAATGCTCAGACACAATTTCCTAATGTAATGTAATAAAAGGTCACAAAAGGCCTGTAACTAGGATTCTAGAACCAAACACAGAAAGGAAAAACTAGGAAGCCGAGAAGCAAAAACTACTGGTAAATTTATGAGAATTTGACAAAAAAAAAGTGCCAAAGGACTAGGTCGCCGAGGATTACGACTTAGTCGTAGTAGTGCTATTTTTTTAAAATTCTTTAAGTTTTGGCTAAATTTTATGAGTTTTTTGATATTTTGGTGCAAATAAAAAGTCAAAATGTAACTTTTTTGTGTTTTCTTATTAAAGATGCAATGCAATGTGTAGATTTATCATGAATTTTCACTAAATGCACTTTGTTCACTAACCCTAGGATGCAAAAAATACAAGATTTCAATGCAAAAATCAGAAAGCTAGCTAATGGTCTATGGTCGGGTTCACTAAAATGACCCGCCAAAAACACATATAATCTAATAAGGGAAAGAGGATCCCTTTACTAGGCTCCTAGGGATTTTCACCCTATGAGCACTTGGGTTAGGAATAACAGTCTTTCCACTGTGTTGATATGTGTTATGGAAAATTTTCATTCAAAAGGGGGAAGGATTTGATGATTGATTTGTGCTAGGTGTATGAAATGTGTGGTTAGAACTGAAAGAAAAATGAAACTTATCTAAATGTATGCAAATGTAAATGAAATAAAACTAAACTAACACAAAGCTACTCTAGAATAACCTTAATGTGGGATTTCTGGAAAATAACAGAGAGGGATAGAAGATGTGTACCTAGGGAAAGTGATGTCAAAGTTGAATGCTCTGAAGATCTCCTGGAAACTACCTGAACTGAGCAAAAGGACACTTACGCCAACTGGGGCGACCTAGTTTCGGGGAAATGGGTGCCCAAAAATATAGAAACCCTTTTTGGGCCTAGCATAGGAACAAGGTAACCAATAGGGGAGACCTAGTCCTCTTGTAGCTTTATGAGGAATCAAGCTTTGATTTTGTGGTTCCCGGTTGAATTTTCCCTTTTCTGCAACAACCCATGACAAGAACTCCCGAAAGTGACTTGTAGCTTGTCTTCTTGTCCTTCCTAGGGTTTGATGCTTGGATTTGACTTGAGGAGAATGTTGGTACTTCTTGCAAAAATTTCTCCTTCACCTAATATGCATCAAAATACCTGCAAACACTTGCAAAGACCAAAAATTTTTGGGGTTAGGAAATAGGGGGTTTGCCTAAGTCAAACCCCTTTGTAGGTGATTAAACCCAAATGAGATGAAAGAAAAGGAATGTAAGGTTGAATGATAACACAATATAAATTCTTACAAAACCTTTTTTGATGGTCTACAACATGCATGAGCAGCTCCAAGTGAGATAACCTAAAAACCCTAATGCTTGCATTCTTTCTTGTGAAGTCTTGGTTGCTTGGATGCTTAAATATTGAGAGAAAGAGAGTAAAAATGAGCTAGGAGAGTAAAAACAAACCGAGAGAGGCCAAATGGAGGTAGAAAACCTTATTTGTACATGTTAAACCCTAGTTTTCTTGAAATGCAACCTAATAGGCTGACCCTAGGGTTTAGGAGGCAAGATTCCCATTGAATCTTAATTCAAATTTGAATTATATGCTTAAAGGGACTAGGTCGCCCAAAGTGGTGACCTAGTCCACCTAGGAAAATTTTGGTGGTGGTCGGGAATTAATTTATGTTTAGTACAGTTTATCAGATTTTCCTCACAAAACACACTTAGTTCGGGACTAATGATGCATTAAAAGGGAAAATTAGCATATAAAAAGGGTTGATTTAAGGGTGATGAGCCTAGATAAGTGTGAAAATGCCACACAACACTTTACAAAACTTTGTCTTAAGGCTTAGGAAGGTGTAAGAATGTATTATTTAGGTGAATTATGTTGAAAGGGTGTTATAAAAGTGAGGAAATAAATTACAACACTTCACAACACCTTAGTAAAACACCATCATTTCATTGATGAATTGCAAGCTTACAAGGCTGAATTAAGGTAATCAAGGCCAAACTCCGATGGGAAAAGGCCAAAATCTGATGGAAAAAGGCCAAAATGAGTGAAAAACTGTCAAGGTAAACACTTTTTGGTGACAAATTTTCAAAAAGTTATCATTTGTTTTACTATTTTTTATTTAGTTTCAAATCATACTCTTTCTTAATTTTAACAACCTACTTGCATTATTTTAAGAAAATATATATTAAAACTAATCAAAATATTTAAAAAGATATATATTTGGATTCCCCACTCTGATCTCTACAAAAGGTTTTGTTTTCTATTTGCATAAAAATCATTCTGGCTAGAGAAATACTTAGTTAAAGGTGAAAGTTTTAGAAAATTCTAAAAAAAGTAGAGTTGGCTGCTAACTAGGATGCTGACTAGACAGTTTCATCCAAAACAGTTTCTATTGAAAGGGTTTCAACCGAAACCCTTTCAATAGAAACCCCAGACATAAAACAAGCCAATTTGAATTCCAAATTAAAATTTTCAAAGGGAATTTTTTTTTTTTCTAGTTTCAGTCAAAACCTTGTGTGCCACATATACGCCACATGGTTTTAGCCAAAACCTATTCGATCGAAACTCTTATGACCAAAAATAGTTTTCTCAAACTATTTATTTGCCTAAAAGTGTGACATATGTTTGTGTTTTTACCTAGGGGCGATTTCTAGTCCATAATTATCGGGGAGTCAAGGAATTAGGCTTATATGTTAATCTTGTCAGGTTTTTTTTTTAAAATAGGCCTTGGGATGCACAAAATGGGGTCATAGGGGCCTATTAAAAGGTCAAAAATGTAATTGGGCCCAGAATCAAATGTGAAAATATAAATAAATACATTTAACAACATTAAATTAAGGGAAAATTAAGTCTTTTTAGCTTAGAAGGGCCCTAAATCCAATGTAAATATGTGGAACAGATTACAACACTAGATTTCGTCCACTTGGTTTACAAGCCCCTTAAATTTAATGTGAAATTGTAAATAAATACATTTTACAACATTAAATTAAGATAGAGTTAAGTTAATTTAGCTTAAAAAGGGCCCAAGACCTAATGCGAATGTGTAAAAAATCTCACAACACTAGATGAAGGTGATATCAAGTCCAATTTATCATTAATTATTTGATATCGAGTTTGAAAAAGGGATTTTTTTCTACACTACATTTAGCCCCCACTTTAGTGTAAGGATGAACTTGCTTCAAACTCACACTAAAGTAGGCATTCAAGAGCGGTCAAAGTGTACCAATGTGGATGGCCTAGGATAACCAAGATTGAGGAAGCAGTCAAGTCCCAAGGATCCAAGACCCTAAGTTTAACTAACATAAGCACCAAAGGACACATACAAGGTGTATAATATGCAGAAAAACAAGATAGACAAGCATACACTGTCATAGTAATAAATAAAGAATAAGATAGGTGCTTTGGTATCACTTTGGGGCCACAAAACTTCAAGTCATCCATGGGATGATTAATCAACAATACACTCACTTTAGGGCCACAAAACTTCAGGTCATCCAAAGGGTGAGTATCCAAAGAGGTGAGACACATACACATCTATTCGGTATGCGCTCACACACACACACAAGTGACTAGGGGGAGATTCATGCCTCAATCGATCTTCCCACTCAAACCATACCAAATTTATACCTTTTGATAAATTTGATAAGGTGCTACATAATAATGAATTTCAAGCTCCATGAGGCAAGAAAAGTTCATATGCTTGAAACACATAGGCATTGTAAACACAAAATAGTATAAGGTTTTTTTAAAGGGATTTTTCTTAGTTCATGGAAGTTCTCTTATGAGGGGACATTGTGATTAATTATCTCTCCAAGAGAAGAAAATTCAAGGAAATATCATGGTCTTGGAGGAAATCAAACCCAGTGACACCACCAAGAAAATGATGCATCACAAGAAGAAAGAAATCGTGTAATGAAACATGAGTGTCGATGCATGACCCCACTTTAAATAAGTTTCTAACACAATTACTATGAGAAATTGCTTTAAAGTAGAAGAAAATGTGAGAGCCTATTTAAAAAGCCCTATGCCAAGTCATATGTTTGCAATAAGCTACATCATGAATAAGTATGTCACATGTGATCAAACTTAAGGCATGTCATCCACATCCCAAGATTTCTCTAATATGTACATGAAATATGGTCAACTAGAAGACAATGATAAGTGACATACGAGGAGGATGCTAACAAATCCCTTACCCCCACATAATACAGGACAAGGATGAGCTGAATAGGATGAAAACAATTATTAGTTAGAGGAACTAGGTGCCTCAACATAAGAGCACCATGATCCTTAATATGTTAAATTTTGTTACTTAAAGCCTTGAATTCATTAGTAGAATGACCATGAACTCTATGATAGGTGCAAAATGAATGTTTGTAGTAAAATTTATTTCATGCTCTTGGAGGAAGGGTTATCAAATGATCTTGGAGGAGTCTCAACAAGATACTCTCTTGATCACAAGTAGAATATGTTCCTTTATTTTACGGAAAAGATTCTTTAGATTGCGAGATTTTGTTCTCTCCTTTGTAGGAGGGTGTAAAATCTAACGAATTCAAAACATTAGTGTTTTTTGTGATCACATTGACATTAAGAAAAGATTTATTTGTTTCTTTCATTTCTTGCAAAGGATAACACTCAAGACCACTGGTGTCTATCAACTCGGGATGCACTAATGTTAAATTTGGCTTAGAAGGATGTTTTGTAATAATGTTGGTATCAAGTGAAGGCTTGTTTATTTCTTTCAAAGGATAATAACCAAGATCATGAGCCGTTTCTTGTATTTTATGTTCTATAGGAACACATATACCTTGTTCTATAGCACAACATCATTTTCCACTATATCCAAGTTGTTTCATAAGCTTGTAACCTTTTCCATAAAAAAAAAAATATTTCTTTAAGATTCAGTGGTTGTTGATAGTTAGTTTCATCAAATTTTATTGTATAATTCACTTTTTCATCTTTAGTGGTTGAGGTGGATGCTTTTGAAGGGTCTTTTGAATTTTGTGTTGAAATTAATACTTTTCCTTTTCCCTTATTTGAATCTTTGTTTATGATATTGTACTTTCCCATGAATGATGGGTTGAAATCTAAGGAACCCCAATCATCTTCAAATAGCTTCGTGATTTCCTCGATATGTTTTTCTTTGTCTTTTTGTTGCATGGGTTCCACTTGTGTAGTTGGTGTTAATTTTTCCAAAGGATTTTCCTTCCCTTTCTCAATGTTCAAACAACTATTTGGGTCAAGATCAACTTCAAGTAAGTACATTTTGTTGTTGTAAATATACTTTATTTTTCAATGAAGAGTAGAAGGCACCCCATTCATTGCATGAAGCCATGGTCATCCTAGAAGAATATTATATGAAAGACCATGTGCCATAACATGGATCAATGTTTCTAATGTGGCCTTTCCTACTCTAATCGGTAGAGTAAACACACCCAACGGTTGTTTTCCTACATTTTCAAATCTTTAAATAGATAAAGAATTAGGTTGAATTTTTTATCTATCCACATGAAGCCTATCCAAGGGGTTTAATCTACACACATTAAGGCCTAAGACATTTTCAACAAGGGTTTTCTTTATCCCTGTCCTATTTTATTGAGCTATGATCATGAAACACGATTTTGTTTTTTCACTTCCAAAGGAGGGAGATCACTTTGGTGGAAAACAATGCTAGCATTTATTCCTTGAATCATGGATGTTATGTCATTCGTTTGCGCACTCTAGAAGAGATGGGAAATTTTTTAAATTCAATTTGAATCAAGTTATGATAATGAGGGGAGGCTTGAATAACATCCCACAGTGATATCTTAGCTAGAGTATTCTTTAGTTGTTCAAAAATATTGTACTACTTTCCATTTTGTGGAGGCAAACAAGGAGGACATGGTAAGATGGGGTTAGGAAATGGGAGGGATGTTGGAAGTATTTTTCTTGGTTGAATATTGTTTCTAGTGTTATATGTATGAGCAATCGTATTATGACTCGGCTGTTGTGACACATTATTCTTTGGTGGGTAAAGGATAAGTTGGGTTTTGTTTTGAGTTTGAGGTTTTTGTGAAGGAGGTAAAGGATGAGTTGAGGTTGAATAATTTTAACATCCCTTAGTGAAGGGGAGTCTAATACTAATTCACCATCTTCATTTAAGGGAATACTATCATTATTGTGAATTTTTTCCTTCTCTTGCACCATGATATCCTCCCTAGGAGAAGAGTTTTTAGGAGAACTACAAATCAAATGCTCTTGATGGTCAAGGATTGGTTCTTAAAAAATGACATCATCTTAAGTAATGGATTTATCAATGGTTGGATTGTCTTGTTTATCAATAGTGGGCATATTAGGATGAGGCTCAATTTGATTGTCCTTTTTCTCGAAGGTCTCATTCTCTTGTGCCATAACTTCTACCCTAGTAGGAAATATTTTAGGAGAGAGTCCAACAAAAGGGTCATCATTGTCCAATGTTATGATGTGTAAAGTAAATTCATCACTAATAGCGGAGACATAAAGGGAAGTACTACTATGATTTTAATGCTTTTATTGAAATAGTTCTTTTCAAATGTTAGGGAAATTAGGAAGGAGAGAGATAAAGTTATCACTTTCAATCCATATGTCCTCCTAAAAAATGTGATTTTCATGACCGTTCACTATTGTATCCTCTTTTACTAGTTACAAGGTGATTGCACAATAGTGGTTTACAATTTTTAGCCAAGTTGGACACTGAAATAATTTTTTTTAACTAAATATTCACTTTCAGGCACCTATAGCGGCTAAACCATGAGGAATTTGAAGATGATGCAAACTAGAGTTTCATCACATTTTATCTGTAGATTCTCAAAATTATTTTTAAAAAAATTTTGGAATCAGATTTCACTTTTTGTCCATCTCCCCCGAATACTAGTTTTTTTTTTTTTCTTCAGAAAACAACATTTTTAAAAAGTGACGCAGACTACATAACAAATAAAGGTTTTTCCATGAAAGAAAAAATTATAATTCTTTCAAATTTAGATTTGTGACTCTGATATCTAGTGCTTCCACTTGGTTAGATAGTTTTTTATTGAATATTTTTTCTTTAATCAAGTTTCCAAGTCAAACCAATTACAATTCATACATAGCGTGACTATATAACACGTAGCTTTTTATATATATCGAAATTCAATTTTTTTTGTTGGATCAAGGACTTCAATATCTGGTGCACTCATATTTTTCAATTTTTTTGTTCTTGATAATCTTCTATATTTCCACATGTGTAGAACAAAGACTTTCATTTTTGGTGAAAAACCAATGTTTAATAAAACTAAAAACCGAAATACATAATAAAATTATATTCATTGGATAACTCGTTCTGAGGACTACCTGATTCTAGTTGAGTTTATGAAGTCTCCACCATTTTCATTTTCAAATTGAGTTGTGAAGTTAAAAAAATTATGTTTTTTTTGTGTTTCAGGGGGAGAAAAAGGGGTAAGCGGGTTTCATACGAACCCCAACGGGTTCGAGTGAACCACCCTTCAATTTTCATTTCCATTTATTTTTTTGGGTGGGAAGTGTGGGCCTAGTAATTAATGGGTTTGTTCGAACACTGGTTCAGGTGAAACACTTTTGAGTTTGTTCGAACTTGTAGGTTCGTTTAAACCCCTAAAACCAATTTTTTTCCATGGGGTTATTTTTTATCAGTTTTCCTTCCTCCATCAAATTGCAAACCACTATTGTGGCTTCACCCACTAAAGCCTTCTTACAATTAGGGGAGGTGGTGAGAGATAGATTTTGGATAAGCCAAGTGGTGTTAATGGTCTCATATTCTTGTTTTCTAATGTGTTCCATAGGGCTCGAGGAGGATAGGGATAATAAAGACTCTTAGTGCTTGTATCCTCTCTCACCATGACACCTTTGTCACTAAGAGGAGAGGTGTCAGCTAAAGAAAAAGTATGATTGTTATGATTTTTTATGCTACCATCCTCACCAATGGGAAATGTAATATTAAGGATTGTGTCTTGATGGTTTGATCCACTTTCTCTAGGATGTTCTCATAACTATGAAAGATAGTAGAAGGATGACTAACATGTTTTTTAGTGACCTCATTTTTGTAATCTAAATTGAACTCACAAGAGGGGATGTTGTACTTATGCAATCCATTTTTAACCATATGAAAGCCGCATCTCTTGAAAGAAAACATGCTATTCTAGAAAGGTAAAGAAAGTGAAATTCCATGACCTAAAGTGAAATGCAATTTTCAGATTTGAAACAAGGTAATTTGTTGATTACACTATACAAAAATCTAAAAGTGAAATATTGAAAATAAAAATTTTGAATTGAGAAATGAATGAAATTGACTAAATTAAGCTAGATTTAGTGAAATGGATGTAATAAAAGCTCAACCAATTGAAACAAATAGTTTATGGAAGCAAACAAAAGTTTAAAAACAAGGTTTTTACTATTGTAAAAGGTTGTTTTAGATCTATTATGGGACTGATTCTCCCAAGGTGGCAAATGAGTCCCTATAGGGATTTAAAAAAAAAAATAGAACTTTCATTGGATTTTAATTCTTTTTATGTTGTATGATGTGTATCCTAAGTGAAAATGCAGTTCTTAGATGATTTTCAATGGTTTGAGATGCAAAAATGCAACCTATATGCACTTTTAGTAATGCAAAATTTTGAAACCCTAGAATGCCAATTAACTAATGCAAAATTTAATGCAAAGTTAATGCAATCTAGAAATAGGATTATTATGCACTACAAATCATAATTATGATGTTCTAAATGCAGGTTCACCAAAATGAAAGGTGGAAAACTAGCTTCCATTCTCCAACCTCGGGAGTTAGGGCCTAGAAAGGGGCAAGTTTCACTAACTTTCACTCAAGAATAAACCCTTGATATTTATTTGCAAAGGAGAAAGAAATCTTGCAAGAGGTTTATTCTAAGGACTAAAATTCATCTAATGAAGGGTTTACCACCAATTCTAAACTTTAAAAAGATAATGAAATCCAAGATGTAACACAAAACCCTAATTCAATGCAATGATCTATAAAATGGCTTAGAAAAGTGTTAAAAAAATAAACATAAACTTGAAAAACAGAATGTGTACACCTGGAAACTTGAAGATGACTAGAATGATCTTTGCAATGCTAGAAATTTTGAATTTTTGACATAGTGGGACTCATTCACTATTTTGGGCGAATCATTCCAAGTTCTTGATTTTTTCACAAGAGTAGGTTTCAGGCAAGTGGGTACCCAAATCTATAAAGATCTTTGAAGAAACGTATAATGGGACTCATTTTCCACTTGTTGTGAATGAGTCCAATTTTGGTTTTCTAGAAATTTAAAATTTGAATCTACTCTTCTAAGTCTGCTCAATTTTTCCCCTTTAGGTTCCTGAACCTAAAACTCATATTTAGGGGTTGTCAATGACCTTTAAGTGAAGATTATGAAATTGAAAATGGGGAGAAAAATCCAACAATATTGTAACCTAATCCTCAGTGATCTTCAAGTCTTCAAACCATCTAGATCTGTAATCACACAAAGAAAGAGAAAATGTTGATCATTAGGGAATATGGGTTTTCCTTGGTCAAACCCCTTTTAGGTAATTAAACCAAATGATAAAACAATGAAATGAAGGAATAAAGCATGGAACAAAGAATACAAATCATTGAAAATCATACCTTAAATGATGCCTTATGAATGATGTCTTACAAATCTGCAACTCAACATGAAATGGCCATGAAGGATGTAGATCTTGATACTTGACAATAGGTGTAGAACAATGCTTGATCTTGGGTCTTCAATACTACATCATAACCTGATAACTCAACAACATGATATATGCTTTAAATATGATTGATAAAATTATGGATCTTGAATTTTTGCAACAATTGATGAAGAATTCTTCCCTTGAATGCCTTAGGATTCATCTTGAATTATCTCTTGATGATCTTGTAAATTATTGGAATGCTTAAATCTCGCTTACTTAACTTGATAACATGAATTCATTATGAAATAATGATTTGAGAGCTCATTAATATAGGAAATCCACTCAAATGACCATTAATTTGATCCCCAAGGCCGACATGGAAGAAATTCGAATTAAAAACCCATTTTTCCTACTTTGAACCTCAAAAATAGGCCAAATGGGACTAATTCCCCATCCTAGGTGAATAAATCCCACTTGGATGGCACTTATTCACCCAAGGTGGTGAATGGGTCCTAGAGATGCTATTTTTAGTCTTGAAGTGTTGGGGAGTCAAGCAATTAGCCTTATATGTTGATCTTGTTGGCTTTTTAGTTAAAATGGGACTTGGGATGAACAATATGGGGTCATAGGGGCCTATTGAAAGGTCAAAAATGCAATGGGTCCCAAAATTCAATGTGAAAATATAAATAAATACATTTTACAACATTAAATTAAGGAAAAACTTCGTTTTTTTAGTTTAGATGAGCCCTAAATCCAATGTAAATGTGTAGAACTCATTACAACACTAGATTAGGTCTACTTATTTTACAATCCCCATAAATTTAATTTGTAAGTTTAAATAAATACATTTTACAACATTAAATTAGGGTACAGTTAAGTTAATTTAGCTTTAAAATAGCCCAAGGCCTAATGTGGATGTGTGAAACATCTCACAACACTAGATCAAAGTGATATCGAGTCCAATTTATCATTAATTATTCCCATATAAAGTGTGAAAAAGGTATACTTTTTTCTACACTGCAACTGGAATTGCACAGTGACAAATCTAAATCCACTAAAATGCGATAAAATGCCTGTAATGAGACTCATATGCTCAAGGTGGTGATTTAGTGCCATTCTAAAGTTTCAAAAATTCAGGATCCAAATCTATTCTCCAATCTCTGCACTTCCTTTTAATATCTCTCAAGCTTCACTTCCAGATATATACAAGGTAAAACTTGCGAAACAAAAATTTGTGTTGTTTTTCTTATGGGGGGGGTTTACCTCAGTTAAACCCTGAATTTGGTAATTAAAACTTGATAGAAAGAACATATCTTGAAATTAAATGTGTGTGAGTCCTAATATTAAGTGTGCATCTAAGATTAGGAGATATAAAGTGCAATGAAACCCTACTCTAGTTGAGTAGAATAGGATGCATGAATGAAACATAAAGATGATGACTCACTTAGGGAGATCTCTAATCACCCTAATAAGCCACAATAATGCATGTAACTTCCTTTAGGTAAAAATTAGAATTACAATGGAAGATGGAATCACTTAGGAAACAAGTCATTAGGCTTGGGTCAATGGCTAGTTGCATATCCCCAACCTAGAATCCATCATGATTCTCCATAGACATAAATCACCAACCTTTGACAATCCTTGATCTTGAAATGAAAGTGATTCTGAAGACCTATAAAAACACTATTATGTTGGTCCAAGACTTAAAATTTGGTTGCTACTTGCTCTTGAATGTTGTTTTGAAAGTATGATTTAGTGATTCAGTTGATATTATGAATGCTTAGGTGAAAGTAATGATTCAAAAAATTAGTTTTATAGGAACATCATCTAATTTATTATTTATTAGATCCCAAATGCTAACATTAGCTAGAAAATATGAATTAAAAATCTTAATTTCTTTCTCAAACCCTAAAAAGGAGCCACACGAGACTCATATGTCCAAGGTGGCATATGGGTCCCACCTAGGGGGCCTCATACACCCAAGTTGGTGTATGAATCCCACCCTAGCTTTTTAGGTTTAGTAAATGTTGGGGTGTTATAAAATTGAATGCATTTATTGATTTTGTTAGAATTTCAACCAAAATAAGCCTTGAGATCTAAAATAAAGGGTCTTACAGGCCTATTAATAATGATTTAAAGGGTATTAAAGGAAGGGGTTCTAAAATAGGTCCAAATTAAGTGTGAAATTGTACTATCTCCAAGAAGGGAGTAGATTTGTATACACTACATTTAGCCCCCACTTTATCACCCATATGACTCTACGTGTATATGTAAGATAAATGAATTCAAGCAGTAAAATTTATAAAAGAATAGTCATATGGATTTTTTTGCAAAACATGCAAGAATGAAGCCCCCATTGTAGCTACTTGTAAAAACCACAATGTTAGGAACTACATCCTATAAAACCAATTTGTTAGTCGTTTAAAAGTCCTCTTATCTAACTTCTTGAAGAAATCAAATTCGAGGGTAAATGTACGCCCCCGCTTGATTCCAATAGCTTTATGGAGGTGGAATGAATTTACCATTCTAACTAGATCGAATTGGATAATTCATATCATAGGGTATTTCCAAGAACCATACTACATATTGACAAACATTTGATGGGACTCAGGGTGGAGTTACAAATCCAATGTAACAAAGGGCATCAAAAATGGAGTTCATTAGCCCCCAATATGTTTTTGAAAAGGTAAGAAGCATTTACAGGGTAGTGGACCCTTCACAAAGGGCCCAAAGGGCCAAAGGAGAACATAGTTCAAAACATAATTGAACTATAGGAACAAACAAAAACAACTGACAGATAGTTGTAGAGACAAAGAGACTGAAAAGAAACAGTCTAGGAACTAGAGGGGACCAAGCCAACTTCCTGAACCTAAGGCCACAGAGAAGCAATGGGTTTGGAGAGTCCCTTCTTCTTTCTCAACACCTAGCCCCCAATATGTTAGGTTGAATTAAAAACACTTTTAACCCTAATATGTAAATGGAACAAGCCCATCGGGTCAAGAAAGTATCAAAAATTTTAGTGTTGTTACTATTAACAGCCAACTAGAAACATGTGAGGCTCTCATTAATGAATTTTTCCTTCCTAGAACATAGTGAAGAGCTTAATTCTAAGAGACTTAGAAAAAATATAGTAAATGATCCTAAGAATTGTGGTCGTATGGAACTAGGATGAACACCTTGAATTCCAAAAAAAATTATGATACCCTTAGTGAATCTAACAACATCATAGAACATGTTAATAAAGACTGGGGTTTAAATGAAAATGATAAGGTCTCAAAAAGATATATAAGTGGAACTAGAGTAATCTAACTAGACTAAAAAATAAAATATATTTCAAATGGCTATTAATATTAAAAAAAAAAATCATTATCTCAAGCTCGAAATGCTATTGATATTCATGGAATAGCCAATTAACTGAAACGATTGACTACATCTTTTTTTAATGTCTTTTGGGAAAAAAATTTTGGATTTTATTGTGTGTGGATCTAAAATTATGGAATGGTTGTAATTCTAATAGTAAGAAAGAAATATTATTTGGTCAAATTGCAAATATGAATAAAATAAATAGCTCTCTTGGCTAGCTTTAATTTTTGAAATCTTGTAATATATCTAGAAAGCAAGAAATGAGGAAAAGTATGCAGGATAAAGTTACAACGAAGACAAAAATGAAATTGACACAAGATATTGGTCATTCAATTTAGATAACAACAATACTTTCAAACATCTGATGGACCTTGAAGAAAATCATTAAAAAAACATAAAGAGAGAGTTATGTAATATGTGTTGTATAGAAAATCAAATTTCACTACTGTAATTTGTATTTAGAGTAGCAATAAGGCCAAATCAGGCTTAATGTTTTTTTGTCTTCTAAATTTAAGAGGCTCCTAGTGTAAGTTATTCAACTATATTTAATATATAAAAACTTAAAAATTTCAAATTCCAAAATAATTAAAATAATTATAAAATATATTCTAACTAAATAAAAAACATATCCTTTAATTCTTGAAGAAAAAAAATAGATCTTTAATAAAAAAATTAGATAAAATAAAACAATTCTTCAATAATTTTAGTATTAATAAAAACATAAAAAATAAGTTACATAAAAAAAAAATGATGTGGCCTTAAAAAAATGAGGTCAATTGTTTCTTTGCTCTACCCTCCATATTAAACATTATTCATTTGTTGATGTATAATTGCATTGAGTCTCATTTGTAAACCACCAATAGTTACAAATAGAACCCTAGGATAAAAAATTATCTCTTTTGACTTAGATTGTTTCTATATACATCAACAATAATTACAAGTTCAAATAAATTAATCAAAACATCAAGAATAAAATTTAGATATAAACTTAAAACATAATTTTATATAAATAATAGCATAATAATAAAATTTTAAAAATAAATGATTGTATATAAACCTAAAAAAATAACTTTAATTTAACAATGATAAATCTAAAATATTAATCTAAAAATCAATAATAAAAAACGATAACCTTGATTATATGATTATTCAAAAATAAATAAATAAAAATAATTATTTACTTAAAGAGAAATACTAATCTTTATTAATTTAAAATTTATTTATTAGCTTGAATAAAAGCAAATCTAAATATTAAATAATTCTATCAAGTTTAATTCAATTCATTTAGATTTGAAGAACAAACTATAATTTATTTTATGTTGATCTTCTTCCACCAGTAATTATACTCATTCATTTAACTGTCCTTTTAACATTATAAGGATTGGAAAATTCTGGTAACCTCATGTCCCCATGTGGCTGCTTACCTCATGTTCCCATGCGGCTACTTAGCTTATTTTGGCTAGCAGGCACTGCTCAACTTATTTAGGAGTTATTTGTGGAGTTGATGGCACCATGAATGCTTAGTTTTTCTGCTTATTTTTAAGCACCCAGCTTAAATTTTGCTTAATAGTATTAATAATAATTTATACAATAAAAAATTAGAAAAACAAAAACAAAATCAAATATTAAAAATGAGGGAAACAAATTTGTGGAGCCATGTGGATTTTTAGAAATATGCAGTTGCTACTTATTTCTAGCCCCCCCTCTTTTTTCACAGCTTATTTCAATTCCTAAATAGTAGTTGCTCCATTAAAATAGGAAAAGATTCCAAATTATCCTTTCCCAAAAATAAAATTTATGCATGGGAACACTGTGTTGCTTAAATTTAAGCAGAAAATAGAGTTAAGCAGCCACATGGGGACATGAGGTTAGTTTATTTTGGGTAGCAGTCACTGCTCAACTTATTTAGGAGTTATTTGTGGAGTTGATGGCCCATGAATGCTTAATTTTTTTGCTTATTTTTTAGCAGCCAATTTAAATTTGTATTAACAATATTAATAATAATTTGTTTAAAAAAATAGAAAAAGAAAAAGAAAAATAATATTTAAAAAAAAAGGGAAAGAAATTTGTGGAGCCATTGGATTTTTAACAATAGCTTATTTTCAATTCCTAAACAGTAGCTGCTCCATTAAAATAGGAAAAGATTCCAAATTATCCTTTCCCAACAATAAAATTTATGCATGGGAAAACTCCCGCTGCTTAAATTTAAGGAGAAAATGGAGTTAAGCAGCCGCACGGGGACATGAGGTAAGTCTCAAAAGAGATAGTCATGCTTCCTGCATTTTTAACCTTCATTCTTCTTTTAAGCATCACATAAATTTGATGATATTGAATTATTATAATTATTGATGTCTTCTTTATTTTTTATAAAGTTGGATTGTAGATTTGTGTAGATTTGGATAATTTATAGAATTTCAGTTATTTTTTTCTTTTACAATTTTTAATTTGACTTAGTTAAGGATGTATAAACTTTACAAGTTCAATAATTTTATCTTTGGAATCTTAAATTAATCTGGGTATTTGTAGTTCTTTGATACACATGTACCTTGACCACTATTTGATATTTATATTATTTCACTATTTCATATTTGATGCTAATTTTACTAAGTATAAACTGCAAAGGGTGTTGTATCATAGAAACCTATCATATTGCTAATCAAAAAAATATCATTAAACACTTAAAACTAAAACAGTGACATTATTGATGTATGATTGAAAACATAAAAAAAAAAAGTTGTAACATCTATATCAACCTTTTAAAAAAAAGAATATATGTATTACTTACACCTTTAGAAGAAATCTTGAAAAATTGTAACAAAAATAGTATTTTCCCATATGCCAATTTAAGCAAACATTTCTCCACCTCTACAATCATCTGTTTCAAAATGGAATCGTAATGCTTGAGATATGATATGCGTAGTTTATTAGTCCATGCGGGGAACTATAGTGAAGGGTACGATCCTTAAACAGTGATTAAACTACGCGTGAACAACCAATGAGAATGCAATTTATTTTTGCTGCATTTTTTTTATATCTTTTCTTCAATGAAGAAAGGTGCAAGTTTTTTAGCCCAAATTTTCAATACATTTTCCCTGACACTTACTGATTGGCGGTTACATATTAACAGAGGCTCTATGGGAATTTCTAGACAAGAGAGCGCATGCCTTTCGAGGAAGGCTCCTACTGATTGTCAGAATCTGTACATTCGTTGGAAATTGCATCGAGAGAGCCTTTGAACGTGTCTTATCTGCGAGGGTTCTGGTGTGCATGTTTGCAAAATGTGGTAGCAGAGACAAGGCACGTGAACTGCAGTCACAATTTCTCTGGCTCTCCCATCCCGTTATTCAAAACTATTTTGGAACTTGTTTTGTTGCCTGAGACTTGTTTGCATTCAATTCTTGTTACCCATGTTGGATTGTATGCGTGGTTTAGTTTGTTGGTAACAATAGAAGCAATGGCGGTGGATGAGAGACACTCAATAGATAAGAGGCCTCGATATGACTACCTTCTCTTCGGTGGGTATAGGCCAAATTCGAGTTTGTTAGAGAAAATTTGTCACAGATATGTTGTATTGCAGGCAGTTTCTTGAAGTTTTAGGAAATTTCTAATTTGATTGGTGTTCTCTTCAGATCTTGATGACACATTGTACCCTTTAAGTTCAGGGCTTACTGCAGCATGCACCAAGAATTTTGGAGGTAATGCTGTGGCTGAAAAATTCGTTCTTTGAACTTTTTGTATTACGTTTGTACAATTATTTTCTTGTTCATGGGTTATACTCCACCATTTTTATTTTTCTAAGTTTTGCCTAATGCGTGATATGATTAATGGTGTGACAGATTATGTGGTTCAAAAACTTGGAGTTGACAAGAACAAAGTCACAAAGTTTTGCAGAGAAATGTATAAGAATTATGGCATAACTATGGCTGGACTCAGGTTAGTGTTCCTTCCTTTTCTGTTATATTGATTTCTACAGTGTCTGATTGTAAGGAATTTGGTAATGGATGTCACAAATGACTTTTTCCTGTTATTGTTTTTTAAATCCTTGTAGGCTGTGGGCTATGAGTTTGACTATGATGATTACCATAAGTATGCTTTAAAATGTTGTGCCTGGTGGCTTCTTTTGTTACGGTTCCAAGTCATTTTATGGTTGGGATTATGCAGATTAAAAGATATTGTCTAAGTTTTGGATAAATTTGAAAAACAGTTTGTTTTGGTTTTCCAAGGTCTATTTTTGGTTTAGAATACTTAACAAGAAGCTTTTTTGTACATTTTTGTCCATGGAAGATAACCATATGAGAACCTTAAGCCAGATTCAGTGCTGAAGAGCTTGTTACTAAGCATGCCTCAGAGGAAAATTGTAAGTTCTTGTGGTTTATCAAGTAATCCTGTTGGGTTTCTTTTTTCAAACTGAAAGCAATATATAACTGTTTATACTTTCTCTCAATTTGATCATAATGCCAGAAACAAACAATGTCCCGTCTCTTGCAAATGCATGATGAAATTGTTAAGATAGTTGGATAAATATGTTTAAACTGTTAATCCCCATGAAACAGATATTTAGAAACAATGAAAAAGTTCATGCTGCAAAGGTGCTCTGTAGGCTTGGCCTTGAAGATTGTTTTGAAGGTGTGATATGATTTGAGATGCTCAATTCTCACCCAGAAGCTGTTGATAACAACAATAGCTGGGATACACCTATTGCTTTTATGCGAAGAACACCAATTATTTTCAAGCAATCAATAAATGTTATGGAGCATGCTATTCACATTACAAATGTTGATCTATAGAGAACAGTATGAATCAAAGGACTTTTATCACCATCTTCCCTCCAACTTATACCATATAATTTTTACATCTTTTGTAAAAGAAATTAATTTGAACTTTTTCTCTGCAGATCTTTTTTGATGGCATCACTAGGAATATAGCAGCATGGAAGCTGTTGGAAATTCGTCCAACTCGCGAGTCAACGCTTTGGTCAACTCCTACCGCCAAACCGTGTAATCTCCATCTTTTGCTCGTGGTAACGTGGTGACCACCGCACAACCGCGGCCTTTTAACTCACTCACCGCGGTAACACGGTTAACCGCTAGCTCGCTTCACTCACCATCAGTCTGTATAGTTACCGCTCTATCGCAGTCTGTTCTCTTGCCTCTTGCAGTAGCATGGTGCCCGTCTCTAGCAGCTAATTGTCTATTAGTGGAGGTTTACCGCGGCCACCGCAGTCTATTTCTTAACTATGGTGGTAGCGTGGTAAGCTCGTTCCTTCATACCACTCAGTTACTGCGGCCACCGTGGTCTATTTCTTAACCGCGGCGGTAGCATGGTATGCCCCTTCCTCGCAGTGCTCACAGTTACTGCGACCACCGTGATCTCCTCGTAAACTGTGGGGGTAGCGTGGTAGTCAACAATGTTTGAATTTTTTAGTTTTTCCATGCCGATTGTTAGTGGGATCCTCGTTGGCTTTATAAAACGTTTTTGGATTGGACAATCTTCTTTATGACTAGGACAAATTTTTAATTCGACTTGACTATGTTTAAGACATTTATCTGCTATCAATTTTATGACATTAAAGTTTCTATTGATTTTTGTCTGGGTCGAAAATCTTTATATACTGGAATATCTTTGTAAAAGTAAGAAGAGGATAATATAATATATTTTTCTCTCAAGTAGCAAAGGTGGTTAATGGTTGTTCTGTGTTAATTTTTTTTTTAATGTGTATTGTTTTTATCTCTGCTTTTTCCTTCACATGGTATTAGAGCTTAAGGTTAGTTGTAGAGAGTCTATAAATCATGGCAACAAGCACAAGCTTGAGTAATCCTCAAATTCCACAGTTGAATGGAAATAATTATGACTACTGGTCTATAAAAATGAGAGCATTGTTTTGTTCACAAGATTTATATGAGTATGTAGAGAATGGGTTTCTAGAACCGGCAGATGCAGCAACATACAATGCCTTGACACAAGCAGAGAAAGATTTGTTGAAGGATAACAAGAAGAAGGATTCAAAGGCTCACTTCTTTATTCTACAAGGTGTGCATGAAAGTATTTTTCCTAGAATATCAGCCACTACCAAGTCTAAGCAAGCATGGGACATTTTACAAATAGCATATCAAGGAATGGACAAAGTTAAAACTGCAAAGTTGTAAATACTAAGAAGAGAGTTTGATACTCTGTTTATGAAAGAAAATGAGTTTGTAGATTCATATTTTACTCAAATAATGAGACTGGTAAACCTCATGAGAACACATGGATAGACACTAGAAGATGTCAAAGTTATAGAAAAGATTTTGAGAAGTTTACCCACAAGATTTGAGACAATTGCAGTGACAATAGAAGAGACAAAGGATCTCACATAGTATTCAGTTGATGAGCTATATGCTTCAATAATTTTTTATGAGCACAGACTTAGCAGAACAACAAATATGTCATTGGAGCATGCATTCAAGTCACAAGCTTCAATCAACCAAGGAAGAAGTAGAGGTAGATCAAATTTCAGAGCAAGAGGAAGAGGTTTCAATAGAGGTGGAAGAAATAACCAGTCAAGTTCAAGTGGAAGAGGCAGCAGCCAAAACCCATCTCAAAACTTTCCTCAAGGACAAAGGTATGATAAATCGCAAGTTCAATGCCATTATTGTAAAAAGTTTGGCCACTACATGAATGAGTGTAGAAAGAAACAATATGAAATGAGTAGACAAAATGCAAACTTTTCTAGAGAGAATCAAGACAATAGACCTAATAAGAACACAATGTTTTTAGCCTGTAATGTAGCTCAAGCTAGTGAGAAAGAAGTTTGGTTTTTAGATTCAGGCTGTAGTAATCATATGACAGGGAATTTAGAGTTGTTCACAAGTTTAGATGAGAATATTAAGTCAGATGTCACCCTGGGTATTGACAACAAAGTGTCAATTAAAGAGAAACAGAATGTTAATATTCTAACCAAGCAGGGGGAGCAAAAATATATTTTTGATGTTTATTTTGTGCCTAGCCTTAAATACAATTTGATGAGTGTAGGATAGTTAATTCAAAAGGGTTATAGAGTGTCTTTCAAGAAAGGGTTATGCACTATTTTAGAAAAATACCCAAGTGGCCAGATGATTGCAAAAATTCACATGACAAACAATAGAATGTTTCCTTTGAGAATTCAGCCAGCCTTAAGTACAAACTTTGCACAAGCACAGGAGGTATCAATTGTTATTCAAACTATCTTTCAGGCAGAGGTAAAGGATGAGAACTGGCTTTGGCATTTAAGATTTGGTCATTTAAATTTTGGAGGTTTGAATTTGCTTCATAGGAAGAACATGGTAAAGGGAATTCCATTAATTCAAAAACCAGGGAAAGTTTGTGAAGGTTGCATACTTGGAAAGCAACATAGAGAGTCTTTCCCAGCAGGAAAATCCACTAGAGAAAAAGCCCCATTGGAAATAGTTCATTCAGACTTATGTGGTCCAATGCAGACACCTTCAATAAGTGGTAGTTTCTATTTTCTGACTTTTATAGATGATTATTCAAGGAAGACATGGGTGTATTTTCTGAAATAGAAAAGTGAAGTGTTTAATTACTTTTTTCAATTTAAATCATTAGCTGAAAAACAGAGTGGTTGTTTCATCAAAGTGCTAAGAACTAATAGAGGAGGTGAATACATTTCAAGAGAGTTCTTAAATTTCTACAAAGAACATGGAATACACAAACAGTTCACAACAAGATACACACCTCAACATAACGGTGTAGCTGAGAGGAAAAACAAAACCATAATGGAGATGGCTAGAAGTATGTTAAAAGCCAAGCACTTAACAAATGAATTTTTGGCTGAAGCTGTATCTTGTGCAACATACATCATGAACAGATGCCCTACAAAAAGTGTGATGAACATAATCCTTGAGGAAGCATGGACAAGTAAAAAGCACAGTGTGTCTCACATGAGAGTTTTTGGTTGTGTTTCATATGCACACGTACTTGAATAGTTGAGAAGAAAACTTGATAACAAAGGAGAAAAATGTATTTTTGTTGGATATAGTGAAGAATCCAAAGCATATAAATTGTTTAATCCCTCAACCAAGAAAGTAATAATCAGCAAGGATGTCCAATTTATTGAAGATGAAGCATGGGATGGAAGCAAAGAAAATAAAGTCAATGTTACTGATAATATCCCTCAAGATGAGAATGAGAATATTGTTCCAATTAATGTACCTATAGTTCCTAATCAACCTCAAGCAAGTGGTCAACAACTGACACCAACAAGTAATACAAGAGCAGCAACAAGAGGACTATAGACGCCAACCACAACAATAATTTCTAGCACAAGACCTTCAAGTCCACAATTTGTAGATTTAAGTGACTTATCAAATCCAACTTTGGCTAGCATGAGGAGGTAGAAAATTAGATGCATGACTGATATCTATAATCAAAATGAAGGTGAGAACAATTCTCAACAATTTACACTATTTTCCTTTTACTCACAAGCTGAAGATCCAATTCATTATGAAGATGCAATCAAGGAAGAAAAGTGGTTAACAACAATGGATGATGAGATAGATTCAATAGAAAACAATCAGACATGGGTGCTGTAAAGTCTTCCAAAAGACAAAGATGTAATAGGTGTCAAATGGATTTATAAAACCAAGTTGAATGCAAATGGAGAAGTGCAGAAGCACAAAGCAAGATTGGTGGTAAAAGGTTATGCACAACAACTTAGAATAGATTACAATGAAACTTTTGCACCAGTTGCACGACTTGACACAGTCAAAATGTTATTGGCTTTAGCAGCACAGAATAGATGGCTAGTTCACTAGATGGATGTGAAGTCAACATTTCTGAATGGTTATCTAGAAGAGGAAGTCTATATTGAACAACCACTAGGATATGAAATATCAGGACAAGAGGACAAAGTCTATAAACTGAAGAAGGCACTGTATGGTTTGAAACAAGCCCCAAGAACTTGGTATAGCCGAATTGACAGTTATTTTACAAATA
Organism: Sequoiadendron giganteum; assembly: GCA_007115665.2. Taxonomy (NCBI): domain Eukaryota; kingdom Viridiplantae; phylum Streptophyta; class Pinopsida; order Cupressales; family Cupressaceae; genus Sequoiadendron; species Sequoiadendron giganteum. The sequence goes on from CM021100.1 coordinate 218,326,213, forward strand.
ATGGATTTACCAGATGTGACAGTGAACCAACATTGTATACCAAAGTGAATGATGAAGGTAAAATTTTGATTATATGCCTGTATGTTGATGATTTGATCTTAACTGGAAATTTATCAATTGAACTGTTCAAAACAAAAATGATGAAAGAGTTTGAAATGACAGACATGGGAATGATGAAGTATTTTTTAAGCATTGAGGTAACACAGAATAAAGATGGTATTTTAATTTCACAGTCTAAATATGCAAAGGATGTTTTAAAGAGATTCAATATGTTAACTTGTAAGTCAACACCTACTCCAATGGTGGCTGGACTGAAATTGAGCAGAGAAGACAAAGGCTTAGATGTTAATCCAACTTTGTACAAACAGCTAGTAGGGAGATTAATGTATTTGACAGCCACAAGGCCTGACATCATGTATGCAGTCAGTTTGATTTCCAAATTCATGGAATCACAAAAAGAATCACAGTGGATAGCTGGAAAGAGAATCTTAAGGTATATCAGTGGAACCAAAAAATTTGGAATCCAATATTCCAGAACAGATGAATTTAAATTAATAGGTTACACAGACAGTGATTGTGTTGGAAGTGTTGATGACAGGAAAAGCAACTCTGGCTATGTTTTTCATTTTGAAAGTGGTGTTGTTGCATGGGCTTCAAAGAAATAGCCTATTGTCACCTTATCTTTAGTTGAAGTTGAATATGTTGTAGGAACTAGTTCATTGTGTCAAGCAGTGTGGATGAGAAGAGTATTGCAGGAAATTCAAAATGAGCAGACAGAGGCAACAAAGATTTTTTGTGACAACAATTCAGCCATTGCATTATCAAAGAACCCTGTATTTCACAAAAGGAGCAGACACATTGATAAACGATTTCATTTTATCAGGGAACTGATTAACGACGGGGAGATTTCATTTATTTTTTGTAGGTCAGATGAACAGTAGGTGGATATATTTACCAAAGCACTGAGCACAAAGAGCTTCAACTTTAAAAGAGACCAGCTAGAAATCAAAAATGGCATGAGTTGTGCTCAAGGGGGAGTGTTGGAAATTTTCCCAACTCACGATTCAACGCTTCTGTCAACTTTGGCAATCTTCGTCAACTCCTACTGCCATACCGCATCGTCTCCATCTTCTGCTCGCGGTAATGTGGTGACCACCGCACAACCATGGCCTCTTAAATCACTCACCACAGTAGCATGGTTAACCACCAGCTAACTTCTCTCACCGTCAGTTCGTACAGTTACCGCTCTACCATAGTCTATTCTCTTGCCTCCTGCGGTAGTACGGTGCTCGTCTCTAGTAGTTAGTTGTCCGTCGGTGGACGGTTACCGCGGCCACTGCGGTCTATTTCTTAACTGCGGCGGTAGCACAGTAAGCTCGTTCCTTCAGACCGCTCGGTTACCACAGCCACCACGGTCTATTTCTTAACCACGACGGTAGCGTGGTATGCCCCTTCCTCGCAGTGCTCGCAATTACCACAACCACCAAGGTCTCCTCGTTAACCGTGGCGGTAGTGTGGTAGTCAACGATGTTTGAATTTTTGACTTTTTCCATGCCGATTGTTAGTGGGATCCTCATTCGCTTTAAAGGACGTTTTTTGATTGGACAGTCTTCTCTATGACTAGGACAAATTTTAATTTGACTTGACTATGTTTAGCACATTTATCTGCTGGCAATTTTATGACATTAAAGTTTTTATTAATTTTTGTCTGGGTCAAAAATATTTATATACTGGAATATCTTTGTAAAAGTAAGAAGAGGATAATATAATATATTTTTCTCTCAAGTAGCAAAGGTGGTTAATGGTTGTTTTGTGTTAAATATTTGTTTATGTATATTGTTTTTATCTCTGCTATTTCCTTAAAGTGTGTAGCGCTGCATACTGTACTGGTAAGACCATTTGGGAATGGCTTAAACGATTGGTGCATTATAGTGGGAGCATAAGTTGTTTATGTGGGATTGGGTCTTGTATGTAAACAATTTTTACATTGGTTATAACACACTGGTTGTTCATGATTGTACACCATTTCAATGGCTAAAATTCATTGGTTGTTTATGATTGGACACCAGTTTTGGCTACAATTCACTGGTTTTTTTTTACTGGAACCACCATGGGGTGGAACCTAGTGAAAAAGATTGGGACAAATTATGTGCAAATTCTGACCATTCAATGGTCTGGGACAAGCTAACCGAAGGTTCATTTAGGTAATGTTTGTTTTTTCTTCACTACATAGTCAAGTCTCTTTAAAATAATTTTGTCTTTCATGGCTTTGTATGCTGACATAGGGTATTGAATCTCAAAATATGCTTTGAACAAATAATGTTATATGCTTGGAATTTTTTTTTTCTAATTTTATTACATGCTCTGAACTAACAAAAACATAGGTTGGCTTTAAGAGATGGTATTATTTTAGATGATGCTTTGAGAGATGGTCTTATTTTTTTCCTTTTGTGAGTGTCAAATTTGTTCCAAGGTTTAACTAAAAATATGATAAACAAAGTTTTGTATTTAATCAATTCTTGTATGTCTTGTTTAAATTTAAAAAATTAAGTTTTATTTCCAAATTCACTAATCTTGTTTCTTCAAATTGAATTTGATTTTATTTAATAATAATAATGTTTTGTATATCATTCTTAAACAAAAAAAATCAAGGTTTATTTGCAAATTCATGAATCTATTTGCATGTCCTTTATAAATAGGAAAAATATAGGTTAATTTGTAAATTCATGCCTCTTTAGTTTGAATTTTTTTCTTTTAATGTATTGATCAAACCAATTTGCTCTATTTTGTTTTTAACTAGCCAATAAGCAAGGTTTGCTTGCAAATTCATGAATGTGTTTCTTCAAATTGATTTGATTCTTATGATGCATAAAAAACAAATTGATTTCCTCTATTATGTCATTAATAAGCAATAGTCATTTATATAGCCTTATTCATGGTGTTCTATGGTGAATGTGATTCCTATTTTGTTTGAATTCATTTTTGCTTCTTGAGACTTGTATGTAGGTGTTACATTGTTCTATATGATGTAACTTCATTAGCTGTTAATTTTCCTTTGTTCCACAGGTTTAATAGTTGTTATGGCTAGACAGATGTTGCCATCTTGCTTACTATTAATTTATAATGAGCTAACTATATTAGGTGTTGTTTACAAACACTAATTTTATATGCATAAATATTATAGTTTTCTATTGACTGAATCTGATTACCAAATGTTATTACTTTCTCTGAGTTGAATATTGCCATCTTTCCCTCTTATTTGCAAGATCAAGCCCTACTAATATATTCACTTGTGTCTCTGCTACTGGATCACGCCTAGCAATTGGGTTGTATTGCATTAATATATTCACTTGTGTCTTTGCTACTGGATCACACCTAGCAATTGGGCTATATTGCATTGGGTTGTATTGAGTTGCAACACTGTTATTAGGATAAACTTTGCTATTGGGCTATTTTTGGCTTGCAAACTTTTATTGGATCAATCCCTATTATTGGATCATATTGAACATTTAGTGTTGTTTCTGGGCCATATTGATAGTTTGGCCTACTCTTGGGACCACTCTGATAGATAAACTTATTATTGAACAAATATTGACTTATGTTTCTTTCTTCAATATCCAGAGATGAGTTGATTGCATACTCAAATTAGTAATACTTAATGGAGAAGAATATCAAGAGATGCCCATCTATATAGATAGATTGATAATGGACATTATTGTGACCATTTCACAGATCACCCCATTCAAATCGAGACCCCCTAAATTTTGCTCCTTTCTGGTCTTTTGGCTTTGGTTTTGCGTCTCTCTTTCTTTGATCTTTCTCTCCTTTTGGGGATGTCCCATCATTTGACTTGATTGGAAATTTTGGCTTAGTCTATGAAATTAGGTTTTTCATTCTTCAGGCTTATTTGAGGTCAAATCAAGTTGAAAAAATAAAATCTGAGCTTGGTACTACAATCATGATGCTCCAGGCAGGATCCCATCAAAATTTCAGTGAGTTCCGACAACTTACTATTTTTAGTAAGTACTCAATTCAGGATCTTTTCCTCAAGATTTTAGAATTTTGACTGCTTCACCATATTCAAGGCACTTCAAAGTTCCTACACACAAAATTTGAACATATTTGGACAAATTTATATTTTTAACAGTTTCGGCTTCAGAGGCATGCTTCAGGGTTTGCATGTTAGGATATTCTTTATGGGTTTTTTGAGAGCTTCGTAATGATGTGACATGCAAGTAGAGTTGATCAATATTTAGTGACTTGTTATTTTTAGCCAATACTTGCATGCAGACCAAATTACTTAGTTTATCTGGGTTTTTTGAGATCTCTTGGGTAGTTTGACATGTAAACGCATCTAGAAGTTAGTTGATCACTTTTCAAGCACTTACTATTTTTAGCAAGTTCACTCTAGGCAGTCTCGAAACTCTAGTTTCATGAAAAAAGCAACATGCAACATAAACAAAGTCCAACGGGGGTTGTTTGAGGCACATGCAAGTCAAATTAGGGTTTCCTACTTTGGTGACTAAAAAGAGAGGCAAAACTTGGGAAAAACAAAAAATGAATCTATCCCATTGCGGTCAACATTCTTTAGGCAGTCTACTCATAAAAATTGAGCACAATCTGATCACTTACTATTTATAGTAAGTCATCTCTAGAATAGGGCTATAAGTAGTAGGTCAACAAGAGGGGCAGGTGTGAACAGGTTCACCAAGCAATGAGGATCACGCTCGACAAATTTCAAGTCAAAAAGAATTGTAGAAATCAGGAAATCAGGAAGTTACTAAAAATAGCAGGTCGACATAACAGGTGGAGGTGTGAGCAAGTCACTTAACCCATGAGGATCATGTGGAGAAAGTTTCAAGTTGCTAGGAGTAGGAGAGGGCATAAAATCACAAACTTACTAAAAATAGAAATCTAGGATGAACCAGTTACAAAATGGGGTAAGTGTTTAGACATGAGCAAGTCACTAGAATGAAAGCACCACCTCTCAAGTACACCCCAACCATGAAGAGGGAACAAGACCTAAAAAATTCTAAGGTTGAGAATCAAAACACACAGCTCCATATGCGCCCTCAAGTCAAAGTGCCACTAGTTGTATGCACCCTAGTCAAGGAAGGGGATATGGGATATTTTCTAAAGCATCAAAATGAAAGCTAGGGGGGCTCAAATGCACCCTCACATGAGAGCTCACCATGTGAAATGCACCCAAGGAAGGATTATGGATGGAAAAAGTTCTAATTAGTAAAATTAAAGTGGACCTAGATAAATGTGCCCTCAGCTAGAAGCTACCTCCCTCCATGTTCCCACCTTGTGAGGCCAAGCCAAAAAATATCTAAGGAAATGGAAATGAAAGTGCCACCTCCCATATGCACCCTAGCTAAATCCACCCTTGAAGAGATTGGTGAGGACGTTGGGAAATGCTAAGGCATTGAAATAAAAGCATGAGGGGTGAAATTTTCCCTCAACATGGAAGCTCATACTACCATATGTGCCCACAAAACAAAAGCTCATACTAGCATATGCGCCCACAAAACAAAATCTCATACTAGCATATGCGCCCACCTTGTGATGATGCCTTGGATAATTACTCTAAGGCATGGAAAATAAAAGAGAACCCTATCAAATGCGTCCTAGAGGAAAGAAATTTCTAAATGGTGGAAAATAAAAGTGGACCCACCAATATGCACCCAAGGGGGTGATGGAGATATCAAAATTTTCTAAGTGTGGAAACTTGAAGAGGACCCTATGAAATACACCTAGCTAAGGGGGTCAAATGCACCCATCATGAAAAAGATAGAGTAGTGAAAGGTTTCTAAGGCATGAAATTAAAAGAAAGAGGGGTTAAATGTGCCCTTGACATGGAGGAGTTGATTAAAGAATTTTCGAAGGCAAGACAACCATTTCTAAGGCATGGAAACAAGAATTAAGGTTTTGAAATGTTTTCAAGGAGTGAATTAAATATTAATGAATATTTTCCATGGGTCAAGCCAAAAAAATTAAAAGAACCCCTTCAAAGTGCACCCATGAATTAACGAAGTTAGGGATTATTTTTGTAAGGGAAATTTTTATTTTTTCGAAAGGAAATATTTAAAAAAAATAAAAATTGCCTGGATTATAATTTTTCTAACGGAGATTGAATTTTAAGGATGGATTGATTTGGCTAGTGATTTTAATTGATGGGGTGAAATATTTCAAGTTTTTTTTTAAAATTTCAAAGGAAAATGTCATGGAAATGAAATTTTAAATAATGTAGATTTTAATGGGTTGGAATACAATTTTATGAGTTGGATTTAACTGAACGTTGTGAGAAATTGAAATGTAATTTTCAAAATAAATCAAAGTGATTCCCTTGCGAATAATTTAATTAACAAGGTGTTACTTGGCAATTTGGAGGGAAAATTTTGAATTATGCAGAGGAAAGAATCTTCATTTTGGGAAAATACTATGACGGCTAACTGACAACTCGCCCACCACTTTGCCAGAATTAGAAGATTTCTAAGTAGTGGGAGTGGAGAATTAATGAAACTACTAAAATTGAGTGTTGATAGTTGAGTGTTGAAAGTATCCAGTTCAAGTAATGTTTTCTAATTGTTGAGAATCGAAGTACTAAAGTATTGCTGGTGAGAAATCTTCGAAGTGCCAGGAACCAAAGATTTGTTGAAGTAAAGTTTTTGAAGTTGAAGTGCTGAAGTGATATTCCTTTAAGTGTTGAAAGTAGCTAGTTGGTGCAAATTTCTTTCAAGTGTCAGAAGCCACATTGCTGAAAGTATTAAAGCTTAGAGAATTTAAAAGTTTGAGATGGCTGAAGCAAGAAGAGGAAATGTTGCAAGGAAAAGCAAGGATGCAAATAGAACTAAAAATAATGAAGCGAGCAAGGCAAGTGCATTCTGACAAATAGTGATTAAGAAGCTCACCAAGCGATTTCTTCCAAAGTCAAATTTCACTTCAAAGTTGGTAGGATTGAATGATACCAACCTTTTTTCATGTAATCTAGAAGCACTCAGAGCGAGAATGTATGGGTTGGAAGGCCATCCACCATCAGTCACATCACACCAAAAATGAAGAGTGGGATCTATGCAGCTGCTAGTTTTCCACCAACAATACAATGTCCAAAGTTGATCATAGAGTGCACAAATTGTTACAAGCCAGAACAAAGGACTATTGTTTCTCTAGATGGCAAGTTGTTTTCCAACTTCAAACCCGATGCTATTGAAGAAGTGTTTGGGATTCCCACTTCTAAGAGGATGATATAAAAGACAAAAGATGGAGCTAATAGAATGTATGCCTCCACTTTTGAGAGATGTGCTAGTTTTATTAATATACTCTAGATGCAGAGGCCTAAACCTCCTCGCACTAAGCTTCCAAAATAAATTATTAATGAGGATGTGAAGCAGGAATACTATGATCTTATAATGATGCCTAGTCAAGTGAATGGAAGTCCACAAGAATTCATATTTGAGCCTTGGATGTTTTATTACATCGAGATCATAATGGAGGGAAAGGATTGTGTTGACTGGGACAGAATGATAAGTGACAACATAGATGAACAGCTCAGGAGCTTGAGGAGAAAAAATACATTCTACATGAGCTCGTACGTGGTGTACATGTTGGCTTGAATGACCAAGTATTGTGGAATAACTTACAAAGACCCAATTGGGTGTGGCCTTGAACAGTTCAAGATCTATGAGGCTTGTCCACAATTGCATTTAACCAGCACTCCCAACTACAAATGGGTGAATGATGCATTCACAATGCACATAGTAAGGAAACTTCAGTAGAGAACACAACAAATAATATCAAAGGAAGCACAAGCATTAATTGAAGAATAAGGATATTGGCTCATCTAATTTCCAAATTTTACATATCTTAGGTTGTAGGGGTTCACCTCATATCCATAAAGACTGTTGAGCTACCCCACTGATCAAATGGTAATGTTAGAAGTATCTAGGCAACTCATTGCCTATGATAAAATTTAGAAGAAGAGAAGGAAGAAAGGATTGGACTTCCCTATCACTGTGGAAAATTCAAGTAAAGTTTATCCTTTCTTGCAAGTAGCCAGAGAAGTTGAGGATGAGATGAAAGTCTTTCACCTTTCATACCACATTGGCAGACATGATTTCAATTGTTACAACAATATTCAGATGGTACAAAATGTGGAATATAGGCACAAGGCTCATATCAAGGACTTCTGGGCTAACATAGTTGATGATGCCGAAGTCAGGAGGAGAATGTTCACCAAGCTACTCTTGAAATTAATCAGAGAATGTGAAATCATTTCATTTTTGGATCAAGTAGACAAAGATGTCAATGTCCTACAACCTAACTATGAGTTAGTGAGGAACACACTGGTCCCACCACCAGATTGGTCCAAATCTGAAATTACGGACTTCGATACACTTTCCATACCAGTGTTGGCTTTCACAAGGGGCTAGGTTGAACAGAACGTGAGCTGACTTAAAAGTAGATCAATTTCTCTTACTTGTAATCTCAGGGGCAATCAGAGGCCACCGTCAACAAGGAAAGGAAAGAAGATTTTGCAAGTTGCTGAAACATGAAGAGAAGTGTTGGCCCAACCAATACCTTAGAGGGTAGAGTAGGCATCGCCTAAACAATCATAGACTCGGTCTTCAAGTCTGAGGGACATTCCAGTGTTTGGAAGCCAAAAAAGTAAATCCAATGAAGAGTAGGAGTTTGAGGAAGTAAATCAACCACCGCTCATGGAATCAAACAACTTAAGTGTCAACGCACCCCAAGGAGAGAGCCAACAAGAAGAAGAAGGGGAAACGACAATTGATAATCATTTCCAATAGATCCTTGACATGACACTAGAAGAAAAAAATACCATGGGGCAGGAGGCTCAAGTATTGGATGAGGGTATTCATCAAATGGAGGTGGGTGAGCCTCAATGAAGTGTTGTTAGAGAAGAGGTGCACGAGGAGGAACTGAAAGAAGAGCAACCCCTCATCATTTGCAATCTATGACAAGCAGTGCCAGATTGGCTCATAGAAAGAATGAGGAAGGACCTTGAGGATAATACTGACGCAACAGTTGAGATGGAGGATTTCCTCAATAGGATTAGTGCACCACAAGAAAAGAAGAGGGCTAGGAATTTTTTTAAAATTTCAATAGATGAATCCAGCTCTCGCACACTTCAGGTTGTTGTTCCGAGGGAAAAGTGTGATCAGGATGAGGAAAGGCCAAAGAATTATGTGATCACCACTATTGAGTTGGGTTTCCCCATAGGATCCTAGGTAATTGAGGAGTGTGATAACTCTTATCAGGAATTGAAGGAAAAATTGCTCCAGACAGAAGGAAAGTACAAGAAGTTGAAGAAGGAGCACAGGACATTGATTGCATATGTGCAAAACCTTGTGCGTCCAGGTGAATAGGCGAATCCAATGGTTGAAATCCCAGTTGAGCTCCCAAGGGAGTTGATTAGTGGCTTGGAGGATTTGAAGAAGATGGCATTGGAAGTAGACAAGTGGGTTGGCCATGTTTGCACAGAAACTAAAAAGTTAATGGAGGAGCTCACCCATTCTTATCGGTAGGCCTCTAACATTCTAGCTCACATGGATATTGTTGATCAAGCGTGGGGTGAGACCCAAATCTATCAAACTCAAATTGTTCTTTGTCTAGAGGCTTTGATGAATGTACCCTTATAGACCTTGGTGGATGGAGGCATGATACAAGAAGGTGATAGATATGACTTCACCAGTTCTTATTCTTTGGTGGTCACAAGCCGTGGTTTTCTTGAAATAGAATAGGCATATTCAGGCAGAGTTAGGAAGGCTATGGGAAATATTCTAGATGGAATATTGAACATAATGGAGGCTATATTTGCTAGGAGACTGACTCCAAAGGAGATGACTGTGGATGGCTTAAAGGGAAAGTTGGATCCCTTCTTCTCGGCTGTGAGATCGTTTGTTTAGGATGACTTTGAAAATATTTCATCTTTCTCTAGCATTACTCTTAGCACCCAGGACACCTTGGTCACTTGGAGAAATTCTTATACTCAACACGGGTAGACAATTACAGTACTTGAGTTTCAGCTCAACCACATCTTACCTATTTTAGTTCAATAGGTTGAGGTAGTGTTGGCTCGATTGATCGAGTTCGTAGTTAGAGAGAAGGAAAATGGAAATGCCTTGCTGGATGAGTATCTTCTAGAAAATGGTGATGGGCATTAATTGCTCATTATGATTCCTGTAGAGGAGTGGAGAATCTCCTGTTCATTTATTACCCCACTCCTCTTTGTGACAATTTTTAGGGCAGAACCCTGATTAGGGCATATGTGGCTCAATCTGAGCCCTCCATTCTAATCAAATCTAAGCCGTCTGTTGGACCAAGCTACCTATAAAAGGGGCATCCACCCTCATTTTTAATCTATTAGACTAGACACTAGAGATAATAGCAGAGAAGAGAATAAATAGAGAGTAGAGCATAGAAGTTAGCATAGCATAGATTGAGGAGGAAAGAAATTTTTCCATTTGAAGTATTTGTAAGGAGTTGTTTTCAAGACTATCATAATATAAAGAGTTCTCATTGCTTGGTGATTCCATCTTTCGTTATGAGTAGCTAGCAAGACTTCTTTGTCTTTCCAATTCACTTAGAGCTTTGAAGTAGATTAAAGTAAAGTAGGTTTCATTTCATGCAAGTAGCTGGTAGTTCTTGAATACATTTTTTAACTTGAGAAAGCTTTATTTATCCATACCACTAGAGGGCTCAGTGATGGTGGGTTCACCTTGCGTGGTTGACTAGAGTACTTTTGAACTTAACTTCAATTGTGGTTCATGTGTTGGTGTGCATCATTGTGATGGTATCTGCATGTTGGGTTATCGTTTGAACATATTTCATTATTCCTTTGAAGATTGCACTGACTCTGTAGAGGCTATCCAAAGTGAGGCAAAGCAGAACCTAGTTTGAGCTTGCAAGAATTGATCTCCATATCCCGCATTTAGGAATAGATAGTAGAATCTCTATCCCTATCATTTTACTTTCAGTATTTTCATTGTTAGTTTAGGAAACTTGAGCATCATTGGTAAATCATTCATGTCCTGTAATTTTTTCTCTTTTGATTGAACAATTGTGTAAGTCCCCTTGAAATAACCAACATATTACATCAAGCCAACTGAGACTATCCGCTGCATAAGGAACCTTGGAGTTCAATGCATGATATTTTTGGCAATCTTATCATGTAGAATACTTTGTTCAAGAGAGGATAGAGTATCCATTGGGAAACTTTATTCTATGTTGGTGTGGTCATAAAACACCCATCAACATAAGTGGCACTAGAAGGAGGGTTTTTTATGAAAGAGAAGAAAATTAGAGTGGTTAATATAATGCATCATGGTACTGCCACATGAGTTCCTTTTCAACCTACCCCTTGAGCAACCAGAACAAGGAGAGACTGAAATTATCAATCAGTTGTACTCTTGGAAGTCTCAGACTGAACACGCTCAATTTAGACAAACAAGTCATGTTCTTATTAGAGAAGAGGAAAATGGAAGGTGAATTGAGGAGGCTATTCAAAGAGATTTGATAAGACAGAAGATTGAGAATCTCAATCGAGCGTTTGACGAGATAGAACTATCATTAGCTAGACAACCAGCTCCTACAACAACTCTTGCACCACCTCACCAAGTTTGAAAAGAAGAAGCCTACTAAAGTGGAGAAGAATTTCATTGGAGAAAAGTATCAGGAATCAAAATGGTACTTTTGCACAGAGACATATTTTGAGTGTTGCAGCTGAATTTTGGATTCAACAACGATCAAGGGGATATTCTTTCAGGATGGAACAATCTCGCGTGGAAATTGAAGAGGGTTGCAACTGAGTATATGTGATAAATATTTTTCTTGGAAGAAGAAGAAGAAAAATCTATCCAAATTCAATTTTCTATTGAAATATATTTTCTTAATCAGAGACATCCTCTCATTCCCACACATTGCCAATAAAAGAAGTGGATACATGCTAGACCATATCAGTTCACTCTCCTCAGACAAGTTGAATATAATTTTGAGGTCTACACCAAGTTCATCTAAAGACCTTGTGGAGCTAGAGCTACCTACTAGAGCTAAGAAGAAGAACGAGGTCCTATCAAGCGAGGAGGTTCTATCAAATGAGGAGGTTCAGTCAAGCGAAGAAGCACTAAGTGGTGAGGAAATCTCAAGTTTATTCAAAACTCCACCCAACATTTTGAGGTTTTCTAAACCAAGATCAATTTAAAATATCACGCCAGTAACTATTCAACAACAACAATGAGTTCAAGCCACTATACCAGTTGTTGTTCAACAACAACCAGCTCAAGTAGTTGTATATTGATGATGACAAGAAAGGGCTCAAGAAAATCCTAATGGTGCTACTTGGTTGGTAACCAACCCGTCTCCATTAGAATTTAATGATTATCATGACTTTCCAAAAAATCTAGAGAGTTTCTGCTCCAAGTTCCATGTCAATGACATGAATCATACTGTTAAAGACCACATCAATTTTTTTGAAGATCACCTATGCAATAGGAAAATTGCATATGGAGACATGGATTGTAGGATCTTCCCATATTATTTGGGAGAAGAGGCCCATTATTGGTTCATTCACCTACCAGTTGGGCCAATAAGATCATGGGATGAAATGAAAGCAGCCTTTGTTGGAAAATTTGGTATTCCTATCACTCTTGTGGAGTTGTTTAGAAAATTTGTAGAAGTGAGAAGGCAAGACAAGGAGCCCATTCACACATTCAACAATATATTTCAAAATGCTCTCACAAGGCTAGATACTCCTTACACCATTGTTGATGCTCCAGAAAACTACTACGTCGCCTTGGATCCCTTGACTGCAATATTTGTGAGAGAAGCTCATCCCGCTCCAACTAACATGAACTTAGCTTATGCTCAATCTATTGAAGTAAGTTAGAACATGGGGCAAAACATAACTGGGCCTTCGCTATATACTGGCTTAAGTACTACAAACAACTAGATACAAACATAGAATCAACAAGTTCTAGTGTTGAATCCAATTCCCCCAGCAACACCATAAAATTAGTTAGTTCTCCACCATGTAGTACCTTTGTCTCAAGCACCAGCAACACAACCTGTTTATCTCTAGAACACCATGACACCAGCTAAGACTCAAGAGGAGAAGGATGAAATAAAAGAGTGGAACAAGTGAAGAAGCTGTCAATTGAAGTAATGTACCTCAAAAATCAAAATAATCAAATTCAATCCATGCAAAGAAAGAATCAGGCACATAAAGGTGCTAATCGAGGATATTCAAATAATCCTCCAAATCACCACGATACTCATCAAGAATACAATCATGAGAACAGTCATGAGTATAGAAACAACAATCAAGGATTTCAAAAGAGATCCTAGAATACGGGGCCTAATAATGGAGGTGTCCCTTCACCATTGGACAATCCACCATTTCCCGAGAGCCATCCTACAGATAGAGTATACTTGGTAGAGGCCGCCTTATCAATATGGTGTAGATTGCATAATACTAGTCAGCACTCTGAGCTTCAATGTCATGAGTTCCAAGTTGCTACTAATATTTTCAAGGGAGAAGTGAAGAACACGGAGGCCAAAAAAAATCCTCTAGTCATGGGATATGAAATAGTTCTAGCACCCTGATATGATAAGGCATTGATCCTAGAAGATTTCAAGTTCCCACCTAAATTTCAAAGCTATAGACAACAATCAGTTAATCATAAGTTTCTGCCAGCTTCAACAAATGGTTATGTGGGGATGCTAGAATCTCAAATGCCTTCAAAGACTCATGCCACATATGCATCAATAGAGGAGACTCTTGGCAGGGATGATTATGTTTTCCCACCTCTTAAAAATAGTGTCTTGGTAGAGGGAACAAGAGAGGTGCAATAGTTTTAGACCATCGGAGGTGGAGCCCCTAAATTTTATCAAAGGAATTATCATTATCGTGATCTGTTGACTACGTGAATGCCTCCAAACAACTTTACAACTCCCTCGCATCCCAATGAAAGAAATGTTTCGAATCCACCAAAAGACTCCATAATGCATGTAGGAAAATACAACACAAGGCAAACGTGGACCACAAATGACTCAACAACTTGTTTACCAAACTGAACATGGACAAGAAGGAAGTTCTCCTAGAGAGGATGTAAAGAATATTAGCTCTTGTGTGTTGGAATAATTTAAGAAGATAAAGGTTATTCTTCCCCTCTATGAGTTGATGAAAATATAGGAGGTTAGAGACACTCTTTTGGGAACATTAACTAAAACTCTCATCATGAGGAATACTTCACAAGAGGCATCCAATGCACCAATAAATCCTTCAGTGGCCCCACAACCTCATCCTACGCAAAACATGAATGTGGTATAGGATGTGCCCCAAACACCCTTTTATTCTTGGGAAGCCCAACAACAATCTTAGAATTTTGAATGTATGGTACTAGATTATCCAAGCACTCTTGGAAAGACCGAGACTAAGAGGTGTACTCAACGTGATATGGCTCAAGATAGACAAGTGCAACCAGATAGGAAATATGAGAGGAGGAATAATGTAGCAGATGAAAGAAGAAAGTCGGTAGTGTTTTATTAGGAGAAAGATGAACCAGCCCCATTCTTGGTCTCAGTCAAAAATATTTGGAAAGATGTTACACAACTGTTTGATTGACTCTGGTGCATCAAGTAACGTCATGCCTTGAAAGGTATGCGAGACAATGGGTCTAATCCTACTCCACAACAACAAGAAGGTGACTCAACTGGATAAAACTAAAGTTCCAATTGTTGGAGAACTGAATGGCATTCACATGCAGCTAGCCACAGATCCCATAATCTAGAGTCGTATTGACATTTTTGTTATGGATATACCAAATGCATATGGCATGCTGCTAAACAGAGATTGGTCTCAAAAGCTAAATGGATACATTTCAATTGAATTCTCTCACATGTGGTTTCCCTGGAGAGGAATTCTGAATCAGATAAGAGTAGAAATCACACCATGACTCAGGCTAATGATCATAGAATATGGTGACAATAATGAAGTGTTATTTATGAAAACTGATTTGGGCTCACATAAGACCTTCAAGTAAGAAGTCCTCATGTTGCAGAGTGTGAATGAAAAAAGAATCTTGGAGGATGCATCTTCCTCTACGAAAGTGTTAATTGAAGATGATTCAAGTGAGAGTGAAGGAATGTTTGAGAATTTTAGGAAGTTTGTACTAAATAACGTCAAGCAGAAGATAGAATCAGGAAAGGACACCTCTATCAAAAGTATGTTACTGCCTAATTGGTGTAGAATTCATGAGGATTTCCATCCAGAAGTTACATGTGCCATGTGCAAGATATCCATAGAGAAAGTCTCAAAGAGAATCTATTAGGCCTCTTTAGAAGAATAACTTGAAGAAGGTAATAAAAGATAGAGCTCTACCATGGAGAAATTAGTGAAAGATAAGAAAATTAAGCCCAGAGTGGAGAAAAATGTTCATAATACATGTAGCAGTCACATGGAAAATCAAGTATGGACCTTGAGATTTGATGGATCAAAATCCAAGAAAGGAAATGGAGCAGGATTTGAACTTATTAGCTCTATGGTAGAAGCATATTTAGGTTCTTATAGGCTATAGTTCTCTTGTACAAACAATGTCACTGAATATGAATGATTGATTTATGGATTGATCCTAGCATTAGAAAAGGGAGCTAAAATTGTGCATGCTTATGGAGATTCACACATAGTGGTCCACCAAGTAAGAAAGTAGTATGCCTGCCATGATAAAAGGTTAGGTCATTACCGAAATAGAGTCTAGGACCTAATTGAGAGATTTGATGCATTTAATATCAAGTAGGTGTATAGGTCCAAAAATTCGGTGGCAAATTCTCTCGCGCATGCAACTAGTTCACTAGAACCTTTGGCCATGGAGGGTTTGAAGAAGTTTATAGTGCACTTGATATCCACACCCTCAATCCTGGACAACATAAATAATTTTCAAGTATTCGATGATAACAAAAAGATTTTAGAGTTCTTGACGAGCTCCGGAGTGTTCAAAGTGAAAATTATAGATGAAGAAGAAATAAAAGAAGCAAAGTTTGATGCTGAAGGGATCTTAAATTTGAAAACAAATGTTATTCCTAAAGGAATGGATGAATTAAAAATAATTTTGGATCTCAATAGTCTTATTAGAGATTAGAGTACTCAAGGAAATGAATGTGAAGACATCAAATTGGGAACCGATGAGCAGATAAACAATGTTTGTGTTGGTAAAGTCTGTACCCAAAGAGAAAAGGAAGGTATTGTACAAGCATTAAAAGAATTCTCTAATGTGGTAGCCTAGAGCTATGAAGATTTAAAAATGTATGACACTTCCTTGATTACACACATAATCATGTTGAAGCTAGGAAATAAGCCATTCAGACAGAGGCAGAGGCTCGTAAACCCACTACTAGAACCATTGATTTATCAGGAGGTCAAGAAGATTCTTTGAGATAGGATTATCTTTCCAGTAAGGAACTCGACATGGGTCTCAAATCTAGTTCTAGTTAGAAAGAAGAATGGTCAGATAAGATTGTGTGTCGAATTCCGTAATTCGAACAAAGAATCTGAAAAGGACAATTATTTTTTTCCCTCATTGGACAAAGTATTGCAGATTGTTAATGGCTCCCAGATGATATCCTTCCTAGATGGCTACTCTAGATACAGCTAGGTGATGGTACAGGAGGCAGATAGATTGAAGACAACTTTCACCACCAAGTGGGGGACATTTTTCTACAAAAGGATGCCTTTTGGCTTGATTAACACCGAAGCCACATTTCAATGGGCTATGGAAATTGCTTTCTGAGATTTAGTTGGGAAATGCATCATTATATATATGGATCATTGTTTTCCAAGAGAAGGGAAGATCACATTGAGGATTTGAGAAAGATCTTTTAGAGGTGCAGATGGTATGGAATTTCTCTCAACTCGAAGAAATATGTATTTGGGGTTACTGAAGCAATTTTATTAGGGAATTCTATTTCAAAAAGGGCATATCAATTGACCTAGACCGTATTGAAGCAATTTCCAAGATCGGTGTGCCAAGAAGCTAGAAGGAGTTGAGATCATTCTTTGGCAAGATCAATTTTGTGAGGAAATGTATAATTGGGTTTGTTGAGATTGTAATACCATTGAATGAAATGTTGAATAAAGATGCAAAGGTTAAATGGACCCCTCAAACAAAGAAGGGATTTCATGAAATAAAACAAGCGATAGTGGATATCATAGTATTGGTCAGTCTGGATTACTCCAAGCCATTCTATTTATACTCCTTTTCTTTAGAGCATACTTGTGTAGCGGTATTGACCTAGAGGATGAAAGAAAAGGATGCGCATCAAATTTCCTTTATGAGTGAACCATTGAAAGAGGTAGAGTTGAGATATCCAAATATAGAGAAACATGCTTATGCTTTGGTGAAGGCAACTAAGAAGTTCAGGCATTACATCCTGAGAAACAAGGTCTATGCTATAATTCCAAATGTCACGGTGAAAACACTATTGATGCAAAATGAACTAGGGGAAGGAAGAGGCAAGTGGGTCACCACACTGTAAGAGTATGATATGGAGATACAACCAATGAAGGTGGTCTGAGGGAAAGCTTTGGTGCAAACAATTGCAATGGCAGGACCCAAATTGGTGCAACAAACATATGTGTTAGAAGAAGTATATTCAAGAGAATGGTATGATGACAATGTTTATTACTTATTGAATCATAGGTGTCCTTCACATTTGAATCTGGTACAATGAAAAGCCTTAAGAATGAAGAGCTAGAGATTTATGCTTCAAGGGTATGTTCTTTATAGTTGAAATCATGAGGCAATTTATTTGAGATGTGTAGGAAAAAGAGACGCTAAGCAGCTTATGGAACATTTTCACGAGAAATTTGGAACAGGTCATGGAGGTGGTTTGGCCACAACTCATCGGATTTTGAGGGCTGGATATTACTGGCCTACACTTTTTAAGGATGCTTATGATCATGTGAAAGATTTCCATATTTTCCAGATAGCTACAGATAGAGGAAAGAATTCAGCTATTCCCTTATAGCAAGTGATTGAAGCTAGGCCATTTGCAAAATGGGGATTAGATTTTGTTGGGATGATTAATCCACCTTCCTCGGTGCAACACAAGTACATTCTGACAACAACATATTATTGCACCAGGTGGCTGGAAGCTCAGGCTCTCAAGCTTTGTACTATAGATGTGGTGATTAAGTTCCTTGAAGAGAATATTATTACAAGATTTGGATGCCCCCATGCATTGGTGTGCGATAATGGTCCCTCTTTTTCATCTTTAATGTTTTCAAATTAGGACTTTGAATATGGGATCACCTTAAAATTATCTTCCAATTATTTTTTGCAGGGGAATGGACTTGCAAAGTCCACAAACAAGTGTTTTTTGGATGCAATCAAGAAGCTACTGGATAAGAACCCTAAGGATTGACATATGCAACTGAGGTTTGCTTCGTGGGAAGACAGAACTAGAACGAAGAACTCTTGGGAACGTCCCCTTATCATTTGGAGTATTTAAATGACCTCGTCTTCCCAATTCAGCTGAGGATCTCAAATCTTCAATTCATTCAAGATTATCTCGAAGGTGAAGACCAAATTCAATCCAGGTTGTCCCAATTGATGCATCTAGAGGAGAAAACAGATGAAGAATTGGAAAATTTGGCCAAGCACCAACAAGTTGTGAAGAGATGGTTTGATAAGTAGGCTAAGGTCAAGACCTTTAGGATTTATGACTTAGTTTTATGTTGGGACAAAGCCCATGAAAGAAGAGGTGATCATGATAAGTTCGACAAGTTGTGGTTGGGCCCATATCAAATCTTTGAGATCTTGTGAGATAACGCATTCAGATTGAAAATGCTCACAGGGGAGGATATCCCATTGCCATTCAATGGGCGGTTCCTCAAGCATTATTTCCAAGTGTAGGTTCCCTGCAAGAACCTACTTTGTACATAGTTAGATTAGGTTTCTTTCCCCGCTTTCCTTTTTGGTTTTGGTTTGTTACCCTTTGGGTTTTGGGTTTTGGTGTTCCTTCCCTTGAGTTGCCTGCTCAAGTGGTTTTGGATTGGGTTTGGAATGGGCTAGGATATTGGGTTTTCCCATTGTGGAGGGTGATGATGTCTTTCATTACACAATTTGGTTTACTACCATTAGATTTATGTAAATATTGAAAGGCCAAGGTTGTTTTCCTCTTGTCATCATTTAGTTTCGGAATAAGCTCGATTCAGGCGTTTAATCAATTATTGAGTCTTAACACATGAGTCTGAGATCATAATGTCCTATTTGTCCTACAATATACTTTGGGCCCTATTGATTTCTTGGGAGAGATTACTACAAGTGAAAATTTTACGTCTTCCTTCAATGCCACTAAAATTATCAAACCCATTGGTAGCTTCAATGCTTACCAGTTGACCAATCATGCAATTGACAAAAAATAAAAAAAGAAAAGACAAAATCTGCTAAAAAAGAAAAAAAATCAAAAAAATAGCAATGAAAGAAACATCATACCTCAAATATTGGTTTTGGGAACATGCGAATAAATCCATTGAGGCTAGGGATGCCTGACCGACAGTGGAGCAATATTCGTGAGAATTGTAGCGAAAACCTCGTGAGGGCTATGGATACCTGAATGGAAGTGATGCAATGTCCAGGATGATTTTCAAGTAAAGATACTTATACAACTTGTCATAGTCGATTTCAAGGGTCAAGATGGTTTAGAAATGAGGTGAATACATATACTCAGAAGATCTCAGATGAAGGTGTTTTGATCCAATATCAGATTATTCTCCCCTTTTGAGTAAGTATCCTTTTTATATGATGGTTACAGGGAGGTTAGCCAAGTTTACATTCTTTAAAGTGTTTTTCAACACTTTCCCATGGAGTTTCCAGATGTTGTGACCTTTTCACATGTCACCCCATTCAAATGGGAACCCCCTAAATTTTTCTCCTTTCTGGTCTTTTTGCTTTGGTTTTGTGTGTCTCTCTCTCTGATCTTCCTGTCGTTTCGAGGATGCCCCATCATTTGACCTTATTGAAAATTTTGGCTTACTCTGTGAAATTAGGGTTTTCATTCTTCAGGCTTATTAAAGGTCAAATAAAGTTGGAAAAATTGAATTTGAGCTTGGTACTACAATCACCATGCTTGAGGCAAGATCCCATCAAATTTTCACTGAGTTCCGACAACTTACTATTTTTAGTAACTACTCACTTTGGGATCTTTTCCTCCGGAATTTGGAATTCTAACTATTTCACCATATTGAGGGCACTTCAAAGTGCCTGCACACAAAATTTGAACAGATTTGGACAACATTCTATTTTTAACAGTTCCGGCTTTGGAGGCATGTTTTAGGGTTTGCATGTCTGATTTTTAAATGTATGTCAGGATATTCTTTATGGGTTTTTCAAGAGCTTCGCAATAATGTGACATGCAAGAAGAGTTGATCATTTTTCAGTGACTTTCTATTATTAGCCAAGACTCGCATGCATACCAGTTTACTAGGTTTTTCTAGGATTTTTGAGATCTCTCGAGCAGTGTGACATGCAAGCACATCTTGCAGTCAGTTGATCACTTTTCAAGCACTTACTATTTTTAGTAGGTTCACTCCAGGCAGTCCCGACACTCCAGTTTCATGAACAAAGGAGCATGCAATAGAAACCGAGTCTAGTAGGGGTCGTTTGAGGCACGTGTAAGGCAAATTAGTGTTTCCTACTTTGGTGCCTAAAAAGAGGGGAAAACTTGGGAAAAATGAAAAATGAATGTATCCCATCAAGATCAACATTCTTCAAGAAGTCTACCCATAAAAATTGAGCTCAATATGAGCACTTACTATTTATAGTAAGTCGTTTCTAGAACAGGGCTATAAATAGGTCAGTAAGAGGGGATGTGAACAGGTTCACCAATCAATGAGGAGCACGCTCAACAAATTTCAAGTCAAACATAATTGTAGAAATCAGGATGTTACTAAAAATAGCAGGAGGACTTTAAATAGTAGGTTGGGATAATAGGTGGAGGTGTGAGCAAGTCAGTTAACCCATGAGGATCATGTGGAGCAAGTTTCAAGTTGCCAAGAGTAGCAGAAGACAAAAAATCACAGACTTACTAAAAATTGAAAGCTAGGGCGAACCAGTTACAAAATGGGCTAAGTGTTTAGACATGAGAGAGTCACCAGAACAAAATAACCACCTCTCAAGTGTTCCCTATCCATGAAGAGGGTACAAGACTTAAAAAAATTCTAAGGTTGAGAATCATAACACACACCTCCATATGCGCCCTCAAGTCAAAGTGCCACTAGTTGTTTGCACCCTAGTCAAGGAAAGGGATTTGGGATATTTTCGAAGGCATCAAAATGAAAGCTAGGGGGGCTCAAATGCACCCTCACATGAGAGCTCACCATGTGAAATGTGCCCAAGGAAGGATTCTGGATGGAAAAATTTATAAGTAGTAAAATGAAGGTGGACCTAGCTAAATGTGCCCTCAGCTAGAAGCTACCCCTCTCCATATGCGCTCACCTTGTGGGGCCAAGCAAAAAAATGTCTAACGAAATGGAAATGAAAGTGCCACCTCCCATATGCACCCTAGCTAAATTTTCCCTTGAAGATATTAGTGGGGACGTTGGGAAATGCTAAGGCATTGAAATAAAAGCATGAGGGGTGAAATCTGCCCTCAATATGGAAGCTCATACTAGTATATGCACCCACACAAAAAGAGCTCATACTAGCATATGTGCCCACCTTGTGATGATGCCTTGGAAAATTACTCTAAGGCATGTAAAATAAAAGGGAAACCTATCAAATATTACCTAGAGGAAAGAAATTTCTAAATGGTGGAAAATAAAAGTGGACCCATGAATATGCGCCCAAGGTGGTGATGGAGGTATCAAAATTTTCTAAGTGTGGAAACTTGAAGAGGACCCCATGAAATGTGCCTAGATAAGGGGGTAAAATGTTCCCATCATGAATAAGATAAAGTAGTGAAAGGTTTCTAAGGCATGAAATTAAAATCAAGAGGGGTTAAATGTGCCCTTGACATGGAGTTGATTAAAGAATTTTCTAAGGCAGGACAAGCATTTCTAGGGAGTGGAAACAAGAATCAAGGTGTTGAAATGTTTTCAAGGGGTGAATTAAATATTAATGAATATTTTCCATGGGTCAAGCAAGAAAATTAAAAGAACCCATTCAAAGTGCACACACGAATTAACGAAGTTAGGGATTATTTTCCTAAGGGAAATTTTAATTTTTTTCGAAGGGAAATATTTTCTACAAAACAAATTGCCTAGATTATTTTTCTAAGGGAGATTGAATTTCAAGGATGGATTGATCTGGCTAGTTATTTTAATCATTGGGGTGAAATATTTCAAAAAGGATTTAAAATTTTCAAAGGAAAATGTCATGGAAATGAAATTTTAAATAGTGGAGATTTTAGTGGGTTGGAAATTATTTTAATTTCCCCATGAAATTTTATGAGTTGGATTTAACTGAACATTGTGAGAAATTGAAATGGAATTTTCAAAATAAATCAAAGTGATTCCCTTGCGAATGATTTAATTAACAAGGTGTTAATTGGTAGTTTGGAGGGAAAATTTTCAATTCTACAAAGCAAAGAATGTTCATTGTGGGAAAATATTATGATGGTTGGCTAACAACTCGCCCACCACTTTGCCAAAATTAGGAGATTTCTAAGTAGTGGGAGTGGAGATTTAATGAAACTGCTAAAATTGATTCCCACACAAATTGGCAAGATTCTCTAGCACAATTATTTAAGCAACGAGGTTTCTCACTTCTTCTAACCATTTGAAGTTGAAAGTTTGTTGAAGTGAATTATTTTCTTGTGATTATTTTCTAAAGTGTTGTGAGTTGAGTGCTAAAAGTATCCAACTGAAGTAATATTTTCTAAGTGTTGAGAATCGAAGTGTTGAAGTATTGCTGGTGAGAAATATTTGAACTGTCAAGAACCAGAGAGTTTGTTGAAGTAATTTTTTTGAAGTTGAAGTGCTGAAAGTAGCTAGTTGGTGCGAATTTCTTTCAAGTGATAGAAGCCACATTGCTGAAAGTATTAAAGCTCAAAGAATTTAAAATTTTGAGATGGTTGAAGCAAGAAGAGGAGATGTTTTAGGGACAAGCAAGGCTGCAAAAAAAGCTGAAAATATTGAAGCGAGCAAGGGAAGTGCATCTTGATAGGAAGTGATTAAGAAGCTCGCCAAGCCATTTCTTCTAGAGTCAAAGTTCACTTCAAAGTTGGCAGGATTGAATGATACCAACCTTGGTTCATGTAAGATAGGAGAACTCAGAGCGAGAATGTATGGGCTGGGAGGCTATCCACCATCAGTCACAACACACCAAATAATGAAGAGTGGGATTTATGTAGCTGTTGGTTTTCCACCAGCAATATAATGTTCAGAGTTGATCATAGAGTGCACAAATTATTACAAGCCCAAACAAAGGACTATTATTTCTCTAGATGGCAAGTTATTTTCCAACTTCATGCCCGATGCTATTGAAGAATATTTTGGGATTCCCACTTCTGAGAGGATGATATACAAGACGAAAGATAGAGCTGATAGAAGAAATGCCTCCACTTTCAAGAGATATGGTAGTGTTATTAATACAATCAGGATGCAGGGGACTAAACATCGCACCAAGCTTCTAAAATAAAATTAGTGTTCATGATGTGAAGCAAGAATACTATGATCTTATAATGATGCTTAGTCAGGTGAATGTAAGTCTACAAGCATTCATCTTTGAGCCTTGGATGTTTTATTATATCGAGATCAGAATGGAGGTAAAGGAGTGTCTTGACTAGGCCAAAATAATAAGTTACCACATAGATGAGCAGTTCAGGAGCTTGAGGAGAAGAAATACATTCTACATGATCTTTTACATGTTGTACATGTTGGCTCGAATGACAAAGTATTGAGGAATAACTTATAAAGAGCCAATTGGGTGTGGCACTGAATGGTTCAAGATCTATGAGGCTTGTCCACAATTGCATTTAACCAATACTACCAACTACAAATGTGTGAATGATACATTCACAATGCACCTAGCAAGGAATCTTTAGTAGAGAACGCAATAAATAATATCAAAGGAAACACAAGAATTAATTAAAGAATACAAATATTGGCTCATCCAATTTCCAAAGTTTATATATCTTAGGCTGTAGGGGTTCACCTCATATCCATATAGACTACTGAGGTACCCCGCTGATTGAATGGTAATGTTAGAAGTATCTAGGAAACTCATTGCCTATGATAAATTTTAGAAGAAGAAAACAAAGAAAGGACTGAACTTCCCTATCACTATGGGAAATTCAAGTGAATTTTTTCATTTCTTGCAGGAAGCTAGAGAAGCTGAGGATGAGTTGCAATTCTTTCACTTTATATACCACATTGGAAGACATGATTTTGATCCTTACAATAATATCCAGATGGTACAGAATGTGGAATATAGGCACAGGGCTCATATCGAGGAATTTTGGGCTAACGCAGTTGATGATTCTGAAGTTTGGAGGAGAATTTTCACCAAGCTACCCTTGAAATTAATCAGAGAATGTGAAGTCATTTCAACTTCGGATTGAGGAGACGAATATATCAACGTCATACAACCTGACTATGAGTCAATGAGGAACACACCGGTCCCACCACCAAATTGGTCTGAGCCTGAAATCATCGAGTTGGATACACTTTCCATACCGGTGTTGAATTTCATGAGGGGCTGGGTTGAAAGGAAAGTGAGTCGACGTAAAAGTAGATCGATTTATCTTACTTATAATATCATGGGCAATAAGAGGCCACCATCAACAAGGAAAGGAAAGCATATTGTCCAAGCTATTGAAACATGAAGAGAAGTGTCAGCCCAACCAATACCTCAGAGGGTAGAGTAGGCATTGCATAAACAATCACAGACTCACTCTTCGAGTTTGAGGGAGGTTCCACTATTTGGAAGCTATAAAAATAAATCCAATGAAGAGCAAGAGTTTGAGGAAATAAATCAACCACCGCTAAGGGATTCAAACAGCTTAAGTGTCAACGCACCCTAATGGGAGAGCTAACAGGAAGAAGAAGAGGAAATGACAACTGATAATAATTTCCAACAAATGCTTGACACAACACTAGAAGAAGAAAATAACACAAGGCAAGAGGCTCGAGTATCAGAGGAAGGTATTCATCAAATGGAGGTGGACAAGCTTCAACGAACTATTGTTAGAGAAGAGATGCACGAGGAGGAAGCAATATAAGAGCAACCCATCATCGTTTGAAATCCATGGTAGGCAGTGCCAGATTGGCTCACAGAAAGAATGAGGAAGGGCCCTGGGGATGATACTGACCCAACAGTTGAGATGGAGGATTTCCTCAGTAGGATTAGCAAACCACAAGAAAAGAAGAGGGCTAGGAAATTTTAAAATATTTCAACAAATACATTCATCTTTTGCACACTTCAGGTTGTTTTTCCAAGGGAAGAATTTGATCGGGAGGAGGAAAGGCCAGAGAATTATGTGATCACCACTGTTGAGTTGGGTCAGCCCATGGGAGCCCAAGTAATTGAGGAGTGTGATAACTCCTATCAAGCGTTGAAGAAAAAATTGCTCCATGTAGAAGGAAAGTACAAGAAATCGAAGAAGGAGCACAGGACATTGATAGGGTATGTGTAGAACCTTGTGCATCCAGGTGAACAGGAGAATCTAGCGGTTGAACTCCCAATTGACCTCCCAAGGGATTCGGTTAGTGGCTTGGAGGATTTGAGGAAGATGACATTGGAAGTAGACAAGGGGGTTGGGGATGTTCGCATAGAAACTAAAAATTTAATGGAGGACCTCACCCATTCTTATCGGCAGGCCTCTAACATTCTAGTGTGCATGGATATTGTTGATCAAGCTTGTGGCAAGACCCAGATCTATCAAACTTAGACTATTCTTCATCTGGAGGCTTTAATGAATGTCCCATTACAAACCTTGGTGGAAATGAGGCATGATACAAGAAGGTGACAGATATGACTTCACTAGTTCGTATTCTTCAATGGTCACAAGCCATGGTTTCCTTGATGCAACACGGGAGGATTCAACTTGAGTCAGGAAGGCTATGGGAAATTTTCTAGATGAAATATTGAACACACTGGAGGCTATATTTGCTAGGAGATTGAATCCATAGGAGATGACTACGGATGGCTTAAAGGGAAAGTTGGATCCCTTCTTCTCGGTTGTGAAATCATTTGTTTAGGATGACTTTGAAAATATTTTAGCTTTCTCCAGCATTACTCAGAACACCCAAGACACCTTAGTCGCTTGAAGAAAGTCTTATACTTGACATGAGAAAATAGTTATAGTACTCGAATTTCATCTAAACCACATCCCACCTATTTCAGTTCAAGAGGTTGAGGCAGTGTCGGCCTGATTGATCGAGTTTGTAGTCAGAGAGAAGGACAACAAAAATGCCTTGATGGATGAGGATCTTCTAGAAGATGGTGATGGGAATTAATTGCTCATTATGATTCCTATAGAGGAGTGGAAAATCTCTCATTCATTTACTACCCCACTCCTCTCTATGGCGGTTTGTAGGGAAGAACCCTAATTAGGGCATATGTGGCTCAATCTAAGCCCTCCATTGTAATAGAATCTAAGCCATCCATTGGACCGAGCTACCTATAAAAGGGGCACCCCCCCTCATTTGTAATCTATTAGACTAGCCACTAGAGAGTAGAGCAGAGAAGAGAATAAATAGAGAATAGAGCAGAGAAGTTAGAATAATATAGATTGAGGAGGAAATAAATTTTTCCATTTGATGGCTTTGTAAGGAGTTGTTGTGAACACTATCATAATATAAAGAGTTCTCATTGCTTGGTGATTCAATCTTTTGTTATGAGTAGCTAGCAAGGCTTCTTCATCTTTCCAATTCACTTACAGCTTTAAAGTAGATTATAGTAAAGTAGGTTTCATTTGATGCAAGTAGTTGATATTTGTGGAATGCATTATTTAACTTGAGCAAGCTTTATTTATCCATACCACTAGTGGGCTCATTGTGGGTTCGCCTTGCGTGGTCGACTGGAGCACTTTTGAACTTAACTTCAATTGTGTTTCATGTGTTGGTATGCATCATTGTGATGGTATTTGCATGTTGGTTCATAGTTTGAAGATCTTTCATTATTCCTTTGAAAGTTTGCATTGGCTTTGTAGAGGCTATCTGAAGTGAGGCAAATCAGAACCTGGTTTGAGCTTGCAAGAATTGATCTTCGTATCCCACATTTAAGAGTAGACAGTAGAGTATCTATCCCTATCCTTTTAGTTTCATTATTTTCTCAGTTATTTTAGGAAACTTGAGCATCATCGGTAAATCATTCATGTCCTATAAGTTCTTCTCTTTTGATCGAACAATTGTGTAAGTCCCCTTGAAATAACCAACATATCACATCAAGAAAATTGAGACTATCCACTACATAAGGAACCTTGGAGTTGAATGCATGATCTTTTTGGAAATCTTAGCATGCAAAATACTTTGTTCAAGAGAGGATAGAGTATCCATTGGGAAACTTTATTTTGTGTTGGTGCTGTAAAAAAACACCTGTCAACACTCATCCTTTGAGCTAAGTCCTTCTTTTACAATTGTCTTTGTATTTTATGTCCATCTATTGACATCATTTTTGTAATTTTTTTTGTATTTGTTCTTGTGTGCGGGTATCAAGGATGAGTTACACCTGGAGTCAAAAAATTGAGTTTTCACAAGGCATACAATTCAAATTCAAACTCCTCCACAAACCATGACATGATTTAATTGACCTTGGGGCATCTTACGGTGAGACAATGACACCATGTAATAGTGGATTCTAGTTGTATTGGACAACTACTTCCACTACAACACAACATTTTGCTTCATAATATTTCA
Source organism: Sequoiadendron giganteum (assembly GCA_007115665.2). Classification (NCBI taxonomy): domain Eukaryota; kingdom Viridiplantae; phylum Streptophyta; class Pinopsida; order Cupressales; family Cupressaceae; genus Sequoiadendron; species Sequoiadendron giganteum. Next base: position 218,354,087 of record CM021100.1, read on the forward strand.
ATGTTGGAGGTCTCTGACACTGGTAAATCCAAGTGGTTTTTATAGATAAAGTGTTATTAAGAATTGAAATGAGGTTGTTGGTTAAGTAGGGGAAGATTATTGAATAAAGGATTAAAACAAAGCAGTTGTTTTGAGCAAAGTAACTAATTAAAATAGGTTATTTTGTATCAGTTGTATAAACTAGTAGCAAATCATTGACAACCAATTAAAAATTGATTAACAATTGAGTAACATCTTATTAAAAATTGATTAACAACTAATGCTGAAAACTAAACCTGAAAAACGAAACAACAAAAAACCAGACCAAAACCATTCTTTTGCACACTATGGCAGGAACTTCACTTCTCTGCAACTCTTGTTTAGAAAGAGGCACTGTGAATTACAAGGGAAAATGTGTATTATCCAATGAAAGAAAATATGTATTTAGCAACAAGATCAAGTCTATCATGTTTCCAGGTATACTAAATAATGAGTTTTTCCTTTTTCCAATCTTCATAGATACTTATACACATAGTATTAGGCTCTTCTAGGGCATAATATTATATTCATATTTCATAGCATGGTTATATTGTCAAATCTATCTAACACAAACTTGTATTTATAATGCAAGGAGATATTTGACTATCTTTCCAAATCAAAACAACTGAAATAACATTGTACAACTGTGAAATAACTAATATGGGAGCTCTACAATGGTGTGAACTATTTCATGACATAGGAATTGCACACAGAGATATTAATCCTTCTAATTGTCTACTCTCCATTAACAAGGAAGGATATATCTAAATTATGTTTGTATACTTTAGATTGGTTGCTTGATGCAGGTGAACGAGAATGAATATGTCTCACTATGGTATAGAGCTTCAAAAGTATTCATGAACAGTAAGCATACAAATTATTCATGAACAAAAATCATACAATTTGTTTGCAATTTGTATCGATGATAGACATATAGTGGGATGCTTTATCAGATGTAAACTATGCAACTACGCTTTTCCAAATTTTCATTAGACCGTGTATACTATTACTACTTCAGTGTTATTTGTGTATTTACACAAAAAACAATTGCAAGACTTAATACAATGATCTATGTTAAAATTATAGGTTTAGACAACTAATATTCATTTGACAGTAATCAAGCTTGAGTATGGCTCAGTCCTCTGGGTTTATGCTCGAATTTCTCCCACAAAAGAATGCATTCAAGAAAGTTTTCAAGAATTTCTATATGCTTTGAGCTAGACCTTCAGAAGCTAATTTTACCTCTATTGATGTTCTTTTCTAATGTTAAATTTTTAGTTTTTCTTTTCTATTTTTAATTAAATGGTGCAAACATTTATAAAAAAATGAGAATACTCTTCTAGGACATCAATTTAGATACATAACAACTAATTCTAATAAAAAAATAATTAGAATGGGCTCTTAGATAATCAATTATTCAAGCCTATTTCTAAAATGATATTTTATTAATAAAAATATTGCAAAAACAAGTCAGAGAAAAATTAAATACTCTTTTGAGCAATTTCATACCAATATTTTGGTATAGTCTTGAAAATGGAGCCGAATTTTTCTTTGCTATACCCTCCATATTGAGGATTATTCATCCATTGATGTATAATTTCATTGAGCCTCATTTTTGTTAATATACATCTACCTATACATAGAGGTCTAAACCAACCTCAGCCATATTAGAGTGACATTCAATTTCATTAATTTTTAAATCGATGTCATAATTTACTTGTCCCGTTTATTTATTTTCCATGAATGTAATTCTAGATCATCACAATTGTTACAAGGTGTTTTAGTTTTTTTTTTTTAAACAATAGTTGTAGCACTATGATTTATTTTGTATTTTCTCTACCCTTCATACTTAGAGTTGGAACGACATTGAAAACATTGTTGTTTTAACTAAATTGGAGAGTGATAAACCCTTTTTTTTTTTTATCTCTATGTAATGGGTTGGAACCAAGTATCAACAATGTCCTTAGGCATAATTATCAAAATTGAACTATGCAACATTTTTATGTGTTTCATGAGTGTGTCATGATCCCTCACATATTTTCCTATTTAGATTGCCTTCTTGTAATATTTTGTTGTGTCTAGGTCTACAAACTTTTTCTTTGTCCTTGTCTCAAATGCTATCAATCAATATAACTATCTTCTTTAGAACAAATAGGATAAAAAAATTAATCAAAATATTGAATTCATTTCAATTGGTGATTTTTTCTTCATTTCCAAGGAATGCACATAGCATTGAAACCGTTTCAAGCATAACTACCTAGATTTAGTTTTAAAACCATTAATTTTTTCTCTTCAATAAGATCATTCAAATTGAAATATATCTCTAATTGAAAAAATTCAATGCTAAAATAATTTAGAATCAATTTAACCCTCATATGGGTGAATTTCCATCTTTCCTTCCACTCTAAACTTGGGTGGTACTAGGTTTCTTCTTCTTAGATTCTCAATTATTTAAATCTTCATTTGATTTTTCAATATCCATAGATACTTCTAACTTGTGCATGAGTGCCTCCAATATTTTCTCCATTATTTCAAGCTTGTTCATAGAAAGAAATATTTTTTATGAATGAATACAAATGACAAAAGAAATTCAATAGGACTAGAGGATACATCAGTCAACTATATGGCTACATCCTCCACCAGCTTGTTGAATCCTTTTTCCCAACCAAGAGGCACTCTACCTTTCTTTTCAAGAGTCATATGATTTTGATTTGTTTATTCCACCTTGTTATGGAAATTTGTAAAACAAAATGTTTTATCCTCTATCAAAATCTCATTTTGTGAGGGATTTTGTTGCAAAATTGTTACCTAAAAAGTCACACTACTTAAAAGACATATTGAAAATCACATAAAATTATGTTATGATATTTAACATAATTTTGTGAGTGAACTTTTATGAATGTCCATAGATGACAAAAGTATGACAATGGAACTAGAGGATACACTAGTTAACTTGATGACTACATATTTCACCAACTTGTTAAATATTTCTTCACCACCATTAGGCACTCTACCTTTCCTTTCAAGAGCCGTATAATTTTGATTTATTTATTTATTTTAATTTTACCATTCTTTGAAATTAAATTTTAATTTCATTGGTACTTTGCATAGATTTAAAAGGGCATTATAAGTTTTTTCAGAAGGTGGGATTCAAGAGGTTTTATTTTGTCATAATCACAATTATTTTATAGGTTCTTATGATACAGCATTCAAATCTTGATTATATTACTTGAGACATTTATGCATTTACCATCAGAATTGTTCCTGCAGGAATATGATAGCCTCCCACCATGCAAGCCTCAATAATTTTGTGTGGCACTACTATAGGACCTGGTAGATACAATACCCACTCCAGGAAATTGAAAATGAATCAGTCCCTACACTTAACATGTTTTACAAGGATACAATATTAATAGCAAGAGAAAAGAGAAAATAAAAACTTGCAAGAAGTTAATTTATTCCAATGTATTGATAATTCGATTGTTTCTTGAGCAAAGATGACATAGAAAATCATGTGTTAATACCTACTAAATTTTTTCTCTCCTAAACTGGTATCAAGAGATTCTCATATCCTCACTTTTGAGCACTACATTGATAAATCAAGGAATTAAAGGGTCTTTAGGACATTTATATCTAGATTGAAAGAAGGGCGTTGAAGGGTTATATTTGAGTCAAGTGAGGGTATTTATACCCTTTGTGTAAGGGAGGGCCTATGCGATTCCGATGCTAAATAATCTCTTGATCCATTTTCCAAATCAACAGGTCTATTTACTGGCATGAATCAACTGTCATAGCTAAATTGAAAATCCCATATCTACATTGGTAAGTTTTAGGTAGGAAAATTGGTAAGTTAGAATTGACAATATCTCTCAAATCAACCGCTGATAAACCTGGAACTACTAAATACAATAAAAAGCATGCCAGATTGAAAAAAAATTAGACATTTGAAAATTTACTTGTAGTTAGAAATCACCCTTCATATTTAAACATAAAATATATGAAACTTATACGTCATTTTGCATTTATTGGAGCTAGGTTTTCTACTACAGTAGGTGGTTGTTGAGTACTAATTTATCAGGTAAGGGCATATTCTAATTCTGAGAGTCCTAATATAAATGAAATAATGATTCTTTAGATTATCCATCACTAAAATCTTCCATCACTCCCTCCTCTTTTAATCCATTCTCCTATCCAAAACATATCCTTCAACTGAATCCTTAAAAAATTGCTCACTTTGTCTTATAAAACCAAGTTAAAGATATCACAGTCACCAAAACCTTTCATCTAGTATTCCTAACAATACACGGACACATAAGTTAGCATACATAGAAACATAAAAAAATCAATAGCCTTGATGTAAGAACATACATAAATAGAAAATATCCTTCATCTCGCATTATTTAACACTCCCCCAAAGAAACATATTATAAACACGTTCCTTAAGAAATTCCGCTCTAAAATAAGAAATTTTCTTCAGTGGTTGCATGTATCTGTTGAACTTCTCTTTTGGTTTTTGTCCTTGATGTCAAAATTATGTTTCAGATTGGCACATCGGTGATTGATTATTAGTTGCACAGTTTACATTTAGTTGATTGGCGCTCTTGTTTATATTCTATCTTGGTATACTTCGTTTTGGCTTCAGTATTGTGATGATGGTTTTTATGGTATTGATCTCTTGACTCCATGTGCAGATTTCAAGGCATGTTGTTTATAGGATTATGATTCTATGTTCAAGTGGTACATAATTCTAGTTTGATAGGTTTGACAATTTGTGGTATACTGAGCTAAGGTGATCTATAGGTTTATATCGTATTGGCATGATCAGATTTCTGTAGTTACATGGCGTTGATAAGGTTTTGAACTACATCGTACTTGTGTTTCTCTTTTCAGCCTCATACAGGTAATTCTTATAAAGACTTGGCTTTTGGAATCATAATTGGAGTTGGCATTTGGAATTTGATATGTTGATATCAATTGGCATCTTCTTTTGAAAAAGGTATGAACGTGGAAATATCATGGAAATATTTGTAATACTAATTTCATGCACTATTTGTGACTTACATTTATTGGAAAATGGCTTTAAAGAGAGTCATGTGTTTTGGGTATTAATATGGTTATCATGAAAAGTCAATAAACTAAACCTCTCTTAGCATGGAATCAGACTTTATAACATTATAAAAGGCATTGAAAAAATTGGGCTTTATATCGTGGAAAATAACTTTGAATAAAGGTCATATATGTATCGGGTCTTATGTTTGATAATTCACTAGGCCTTAAGGCCGACAACAGGTATGGGGAATTACATATCAAGTCACTTGGAAAGTGACTAACATCAACTCTTGTAATAATGCCTTGATGTCTAACATAATCAACATGTTGGTAAGACAAGGAAATCACATGGTAGTGTTTTTAATTATGGTGTTGGTCTTTTGCATGGAGCCGTAGACTTGAAATGGTATTATGACTTGGAAAAATTCATCGATTTCTTTTCAAAGGGAAATTAGGTCATTCTTACTGTGTTTCTCAAGATTGAGGGTTTGGAACCCTAGCTCTGTAGCCACCATGGGCATTGAGTCTCAACCATTACTTAGCCATTTTTTGTCTTACTACTACTCTTTGAGAGCGAATGGAGATCTCTGTAAGATCCATTCCATGGTTGGTATCTTTGTCAACTTTTTGTCTCTGGGTGAAGGCTCGAACTTGGAAGAAGTTTTGTTGTTTTGTCATTCTACTGAGTTGGTAAATTTCTCCATAACAGATTCTCTCACACTCACTTCAGGTATTCATCTTATCATTTGAAATTTGAGGGACTGTTACTTCTTATGGCATGAAAAGTAGAAGACAATTGTTTGTTCTTTTCTGAAAAATGCTCAAATGGAGTTTATTTTTGTGGTCAGAAATACTGCATTTTAGTTACTCTTAGTCTCAAATAGATACCCATATAAATTATCATATCCTACTTGCTCCTACTTAAGGGATTGTGTTTCGGTTGGTGGGTAATCATGGTTTCTACAAAATATATCATTCTTTCTCTTGGCTTCAGTGGTAGTTTCTCTTGGGTGCACAAAAATGGGGTTTTAGTTACATTTTGTTGCAATAGGATTCAAGGATATTTTATTTGGTGCATGGAATATATTGTTTAATTATTTTTTCAGATAGTATTGCCTGTGCAGGCTCCTTGAGTGGATAGGGTTCAGACTCTTCTTTCTCAAAATACATTTTTCCTTGACCATTTTTTCATAAATAATCCTCCATGTTGAGTACTTCTCTGAATCACTGCAATATCTGGCAAATAGATTTGACATAAGTTGGTTACATTAAAAAAATTATTACCTCTATTTTTTAAACATGAAGAAATGAGATAAGTTTTGGTTTTGTAATTTTTTAAATAAAAATAAGACATATTTGTAAGAAGAAAAACAGAGAGAGATATAACTATTTTCAGCACTATGTGAAATGACTGTGAAAAACAGTGAGAAAATAATAGCTTTTGTAATTGTCTACACAGGAAGGCATGTTTTGATTTCGAGATTGAAATTCTGAAATATAATTTCAATATCAAGTTGTCTCAAGATGAGACAGTGACTAGAATTTTGTAAGTTCATTCTTGAACTTTGAGGATTGTAGGTATTGTCTGTCAAGAGACACTTGTGAGAAAACAGAGAAACAAAGAGATCCTTTGTATCATTGTATTTTATGTAATTTGATAAGGGGTTGGTTCTCCTTGAAATTGGTGTTTGAAAATGAAGGGTTGGTGCTCCTTGAGTTGGTGCTCAGAAATCAGCCCATAAGGCATTATCAAAACTGGTTTTTAAAATATAAGCCTAGAAAGACAACAGTTTAGGAGTGGTTTTTCTACCCCAGGAGGGTTTTCCACTCAACATATCTTGTGTCACATTGCTTATCTGTGTTTCACTGATTCATTGTGTGAATTATTTTTTATGCTATGTTTCACTCTCATACTTCTCATTACAGTTATATGTGATTTCATTCAACATATGGATGAGTTAATCATTGATAAATAAGAGGATAAATCTTCTTTGTTTCAATTTATGTAAAATTTGTTAAATCAGTTTATGACACTGATTCATCCCCCCCCCCTCTCAGTGTCTTTTTTACTCCAACAATTGGTATCAAAGCGTAGGGTCCTCTGATAGGTCTATCCAACCTAGGATTGATTCTAGCCTTGGAGTCTATTAAAAATGTCTCAAGCTCATGAAGGCACATCCATGACTATAGCTCCATTATTTGATGGACCTGATTATGTATTCTGGAAAATCAAAATGGAGACTTATCTAACTTCTATTGATCTCGATGTGTGGAGCATAGTGTTAACTGGGGTACACTATACCAACTACATTGCCCACAACTTCTGATGAAAATAAAAGATATGAAACTAATGCAAGAGGAAAACATGCTCTCCTGGGTGCATTGACTAAAGATGTCTTTATCAAAGTCATGCACTACATCTCTGCTAGGGATATCTGGATTAAACTTGAAACTATCTATCAAGGAAATGAAAAAGTTAAATAGTCAAAGTCCTCAATCTAAAACACTAGTTTGAAGAAATAAAACTGAGGGATGATGAAAAACTAGCTAATTACTTCTTGAGAGGTGATGAAATTGTCAATGCTATGAAGGGTCTGGGAGAAAAGGTAAAATAATTCGATGTTTTAACTAAAGTCATTAGAACCTTACCAACTAAATTTGAAGCAAAGGTCTGAGCTACTCTAGAAGAGAAGAAACACTTTGACCAGCTTACCCTAGAGAGCCTACAAGGCACTCTGACTTCCTATGAAATGAGAATCAGTAAAAAAAAGTCCTCTGCAAAAGAAACTGCCTTTAATACTTAAAATGCAGTTTGTAAAGAATGTCTCAAAGGCAAGCAAACAAAGGTAAGCTTTAAATCTAAAGGAAATTCTTCTACTAGGCCTCTACAACCTATCCATATAGATTTATGTGGTCCTGCAAGGACTAGATCTATCAATGGTGTGAAATATTTCACGTTATTTATTGATGATTACTCTCGTATGGTATGGGTTACTTTTCTTAAGCATAAATCTGAAGCTTTTGAACATTTTAAATTCTTTAGAAAAATGGTTGAAAGGGAGTTAGATTTAAAATTGAAATCTCTAAGATCTGACAAAGGTGGTGAATTCACCTCACAAGAATTCACTGACTATTGTGAAATACATGGCATAAAAAGACAATATGTTGCTGCCAAAACACCTCAATAGAATGAGGTTGTTGAGAGAAAGAACATAACTGCAAAAGAGATGGCAAAGACTATGCTGGATGAAGCAAAACTGTCAAACATGTAATGGAAAGAAGTTGTTCATACAACTATTTACATTTTGAACAAAGTACAAATCAGAGTGAAATCCAATTTCACTCCATATGAACTGTGGTATGGTAAATCTGCCTCAGTTAAATACTTTAGAATATTTGGCTATAAGTGTTTTATCAAGAGACATGATGATAATTTAGGCAACTTTCAATCTAAGTCTGATGAAGGTATATTTTTAGGATACTCTACTCATAGCAAAGCCTATAAATTCTTTAATAATAGGTTGAATAAGATTATTGAATCTTTCAATGTCAGATTTGATGAAAATTTGCTTCTAGATGCTGAACCTAGGATGATGAGGAAGAAGAATTTGAACTTGAAATAAATTTAGAAGGCTTTGAAACAACAAGGCCTGAAGTAGAATCAATAAGTCCTAAACTAGCTGAAGAAAATTCTAAAAATGTTGAAACAAGTCCTGAAAAATGTGTAACAAAAACCCCTTCAAAATCTCTTGCTAGAAACCATCCTAAAAATCTGATTATCAGAGATAAATATGTAGGAGTTCAAACAAGAAGAGGAACTATTAACTCTGATGAAAAATCTCACATAGTTGAGCTTACTACTTTGTGTTTAATTACACAGTTTGAGCCAAAAAAAATTGATAAAGCTCTAATTGATGAATGTTGGATTAATGCAATGCTGGAAGAAATTGATCAAATTGGGAAAAATCATACCTAGGAGTTAGTCCCAAGATGAGATGAAAAAAAATTCATAGGGGCAAAAATGGATATTTAGAAATAAACATGATGAAAATGGCCATGTTGTTTGCAACAAGGCTTTGTATGTTTGCGAAGGATATGCTCAACAAGAAGGTATTGACATTGGTGAAACCGTTGGACATGTAGCTAGACTTGAATCTATTAGAATATTCTTGGCTTATTCTATTTTCAATAACTTTACTGTATATCAAATGGATGTCAAAACTGCTTTTCTGAATGGTTATTTGGATGAAGAATTTTATATAGAATAGTATGAACGGATCATTTGCAAAAACAAGCCTAATCATGATTACAGGCTAAAAAAGGCTCTATATGGCCTAAAACAAGCTCTTAGAGCTTGGTACTCTAGACTAGATAATCATCTGATTTCAAAAGGTTTTTTTAGAGGAGGTGTAGACAACAATATTTGTGTTAAAATATATGTAGATGATACTATATTTGGCTGCAACAATAGTGCCTTGAGTAAAAAATTCTCTCAGATTATGGAATTTGAGTTTGAAATGTCAATGTTGGGAGAATTAACTTTCTTTTTACATCTTCAAGTTTCTCTACTTGAAACTGGTATTTTTCTCTCTCAAACAAAGTATGCAAGAGAGATGCTTAAGAAATTTCAAATGGATGAATTTCATCTAGTTAGCACTCCAATGGTTACAGGATTCAAACTTAGAAAGGTTGATGATTCTCCTAATGTAAATCCAACCGACTATAGGTCAATGATTGGCAGCTTGTTATATCAAACAACTTCTAGACCTGATATAATGTAAGCACTTTGCATGGTTGCAAGATTTCAGTCATCTCCTAAGGAATCTCACATTAATGATGTTAGAAGGATTCTTAAATATGTTCAGGGTACTCTTGATTATGGTCTTTGGTATCCTAGAAGCAATGATTTCTCATTAATTGCATATACTGATTTTGACTGGGCCGGTTGTCTGGATGATAGGAAAAGCACTAGTGGTGTTGCTTTCTTTCTTGGTGATCAATTAGTGGCATGGCACAACAAAAATCAAGAATTTGTTTCACTCTCCACTGCTAAAGCAAAATGTATGGCTGCCACCTCTTGTTGTACTCAAGTAATCTAGATGTCACAAACTCTATCTGACATGGGTATTGAAGTTCCTAAACCTGTTTCTATTCTATGTGATAATACTAGTGCAATTAATATCTCCAAAAATCTTGCTATGCACTCTCACACTAAACACATTGCTATTAAATTTCACTTTCTTTGTGAAAAGGTGCTGACTAATGAGGTTTTTATGCAATATATTCCTACACAAGCACATGCAGTTGACATCTTCACTAAGCCTTTGGCTAAAGAGGTATTTGAAAGACTTCGGTCTAGATTGGGAGTTTTCTCTCAATCTCTGCTCTCTTAATTCTCTATCTTGATGTTAGGGGGAGCTTGTTAGCTCTCTTAGTAGCTTATTGCTTCTTCACATGGTTTTCTATTTGCTGCTCCATTTCTATATCCACATCTTTTTTTTTTCAGCTTCTTGGCATTTCACTATTTTTTCCCTTTGTCCTTGTGACAAAAAGGGGGATAATTACGAGCTCTTCATTCTAGTTCAGTTTTATAGTTTGATGGCTCAGTTTTTACCATCAAGAAAAAAAGGGTGAGTTTGTTGAACTTTTCTTTTGGTTTTTATCCTTGATATAAAAATTATGTTTCAGACTGGCACCTCAGTGATTGATTATCAGTTGCACAGTTTACATTCAGTTGGTTGGCACTATTGTTTACATTCTATCTTAGCATACTTGGTTTTGGGTTTGACATTGTGATGATGGTTTTGATGGTACTGATCACTTGATTCCGTGTGCATATTTCAAGGCATCTTGTTTATAGGATTATGATTCTATGTTCAGGTGGTATAATTCTAGTTTGACAGGTTTGACATTTTGTGCTATACTATGCTAAGGTGATCTACAGGTTTATATGGTATTGCCATGATCAGATTTGTGTGGTTACATGGTGTTGATAAGATTTTGAACTACATCATAGTTGCATTTCTCTTTTCAGCCTCATACAACTAATGCTTATAAACACTTCGTTTTTGGAATCATAATTGGAGTTGGCATTTGGAATTTGATAAGTTGATATCAATTGGCATCTTCTTTTGGAAAAGGTATGAACATGGCAATATCATGGAAATATTTCTAATACTTATTTGATGCATTATTTATGACTTGCATTTATTGGAAAATGACCTTAAAGGGAGTCATATGTTTCGGGTATTAATATGGTTATCATGAAAAGTCAATAAGTTGAACCTCTCTTAGCATGGAATCAGACTATAACATTAGAAAAGGCATTGAATAAATCGGGCTTTATATCATGGCAAATGGCTTTGAATAAAGGTCATATATGTATCAGGTCTTATGTCTGATAATTCACTAGGCCTTAAGGCCAACAACAGGTATGAGGAATTGCTTGTCAAGTCACTTGGAAAGTGACTGACATCGACTCTTGTAATAATTCCTTGATGTCTAAGGTAATCGACATGTTGGTAAGACAACGAAATAACATGGTAATGTTTTTAATTATGGTGTCTATCTTCTGCATAGATGAATTTGATTAAGTCAAATTACATGGAACCATGGACTTCAAATTGTATTATGACTTGGAAAATTCATTGACTACTTTGCAAAGGGAAATTAGGTTGTTCTTATTGTGTTTCAAAAACTTGAGGGTTTGGAACCCTAGCTCTGCATCCGTCATGGGTGTTCAGTCTCAACCATTACTCAGCCATTTTTGGTCTTACTACTACTCTTTGAGAGCAAATGGAGCTCTTTGTAAGATCCATGCCATGGTTAGTATCTTTGTTAGCAGTTTGTCTTTGGTTGAAGGCTCGAACTTGGAAGAAGTTTTGTTGTTTTGTCATTATGTCGGGTTGGTAAATTTCTCCATAATAGTTTCTCTCGCACTCACTTCAAGTATTCATATTATCATTTGAAATTTGAGGGATTGTTACTTCTCATGGCACAAAAAGTAGAAGACAATTATTATTTTTTTCTGAAAATGCAAAAATGGGGTTTATTTTTTTGGTAAAAAATACTGCATTTCAGTTACTCTTAGTCTTAATTAGATACCCATATAAATTATCATATCCTACTTTATCCTGCTTAAGGGATTGTGTTTCGGTTGGTGGGTAATCATTCTTTCTATAAAATATATCATTCTTTCTCTTGGCTTCAGTGGTAGTTGTTCTTGGGTGAACAAAAATGGGGTTTTGGTTACATTTTGTTGCAGCAGTATTCAAGGATATTTTAGATGGTGCATGGAATATATTGTTTAATTATTTTTTTAGACAGTATTTCTTGTGTAGGCTTCTTGAGTGGACAAGGTTCAGAGTCTTCTTTCTCAAAATACATATTTCCTTGACCATTTTGTTAGAATAACTGCAATGTCTAGCAAATAGATTCGACAAAAGTTGGGTACATTAAAAAAATTATTACCTCTGTTGTTTAAACATGAAGAAATGAGATAAGTTTTGGTATTGTAATTTTTGAAATGTAACTAACACATATTTATAAGAAGAAAAGCAAAGAGAGATATAACTATTTTTTAGCACTATGTGAAATGACTGTGAAAAATATTGAGAAAATCACAGCTTTTGTAATTGTCTACACAGGAAGACATGTTTTGATTTTGAGATTGAAATTCTGAAATATAAGTTCAATATCAAGCTATCTCAAGATGAGATAATGACTAGAATTTTGGAAGTTCGTTCTTTAACTTTGAGGATTGTAGGTATTGTCTTTCAAGAGGCACTTGTGAGGAAACAAAGAAACATAGAGATCCTCTATATCATTGTATTTTCTATAATCTGATAAGGGGTTGGTGTTCCTTGAAATTGGTGTTTCAAAATGAGGGGTTGGTACTCCTTGAGTTGGTTCTCAGAAATCAGCCTATAAGGCATTGTCAAAAGTGGTTTTTAAAATATAAGCCTAGAAAGGTAGTAGTTTAGGAGTGGTTTTTCTACCCTGGGAGGGTTTTCCACTCGACATATCTTGTGTCACATTTATTATCTATGTTTCACTGATTCATTTTTTGAATTATTTTCTATGCTAAGTTTCATTGTCATACTTCTCATTGTCACTATTCAGATTACCATAGGGGCACTTTGCAGCAAAGTGGCCTATTTTTCTACAGTTAAAACATATGAAGGCAAGTTTTCCCTTATATTTTCCAGACCACTTTTTGAGCTTTCTAACAAAGTGGGATTCCATACAATGAAACAAAAATCCTTATAAACATCATATCTATTTGGAGCAAAGAAAATTTGACAAAATCAATAGTGAGGCAAAGAAAGAAGCACATTTGAATAATTGAGAACACATCATTGATATTAGTGACTTTTAGGAAAAAAAGATATGTAGAATTACATCATAGTCATAGAATAGGTGAATTTACATAAGGCTTTCATTATAGGAATAGTAGGAGAGTGGTTGTATATTCTTTGTCGCATACTCCTGAAAGCTTATACATAGACAGTAGATGATTTGAGATTCCTGCTTAGAGATTTTACTGTACAATGCAATTGAAATGTGCAAGGCACATTATTATATCTATTCATATATAGAAAACATATTTGTTAATAGAGATAATAGTTGATATTGCAGTTTGTAGCTTAGTATAAACTGATTGTAAATAAAATTCGAAGGTGAATAAATGTAACTGATAAAATATAACTAACCTGCAGTTGATTTAAGTATTAGTGTTTGTTGTGCAGGTTGAGTCTGAAAATGCTAGTAAGTGTGCTTCCTCTTGATTTTAGCATGTTACATATGGGTTATGTTGCATACATGCATATCGTTCAAATGTGAAGGCTAGTTTGATGAACAGGCTTGCAAGTTGATGCACTCTTGAAATTGTAGTGAATGTTAGGCCTTGTCGGTTGACATTGCCAATGTCGATTGTTGCCTTTTCAAGTGTTAGGACTTGTGATTTGTGTATTGTTAAGGCCCATACCATTTTGAGTGGTATGTGTCTATGTCTACCACAAGTCAAAGGGGAAATAGGGACATTTTTTGGATTATTGTGGTCCCAAGTAGGGTCAATATAATTGTTGAATTCAACAACAACAAACAATGGAAGTGAAGGTGGATTCTCTACATCCTTGTAGACTATTGCTTTGACTTCACCAAGTGTACCATTTATAAGGCCTGTTTCCACCCATAAATTTGAACATAACATTACTTTTTGTTGAACACATAATAAAAGCTTAGATTGAAGTTGTTCTTCATCTGGATTTGGACTTGGTGGTCCCTTAAATTACTCTGCAATTGATAATGCAATGGGTTTTGCCAAAGACAACGAGACCATATCATTTATTGCAAAGAGATGTATTGAGGATAAGAAACCATTTTGCACTGTAAATGTCAATGTTGAGTTGGAGCGTGACATTAGAACTTTCCAATCTTCAATTGTAGGTTTTCCATTTCACAAATTCGAGAGAAGAGTACGAAATGAGATTTATGCTAGATCTTAACTAATTTGACAAAAAAATTTGGTAAGAGTGAACTTTTGTGAAGTTGTGCCATAGAGTGCCTCCATAAGATGTTGATGCATACATGGGGATGTCCTTGACTGGTGGAAGTTGTCCAAGATCACCAAAGAGCATGATTGAGCGTCCTCCAAATGCTATTTGGTTGTTTTGGGGGAATGCTTCACATAACCTCGTGTCAATGGACTGTAGAAACTTGGGTCCAATAAAGCTCATTTCATCTATTAGTATGTACCGAATGAAGTACATTTTTTCCTGGAAGCTTGCTAGTGTTTGTCCTTGCAAGGGTTCCATATCTTTGATAGGTATTTGTAGAGTAGAGTGGATTTTTGACGCTTAAATGTGGAATTCTGCTATGCATGTTGGTGCAAGAAGTAGCAATGGTGATTAGTAATTTTGGGTTGAGCTCATTAGTGTAGTTTTGATGGATTCTATAAGGTTTGATTTACCTATTCCAATAGTTCCTTGAACAATTAATTTTAGAGGAGGTTGGCAAGTATCAACATGTAAGTGTGACAAAATAATATCAAATGCTTTTTATTGTTGGATGGATAGGTCATGTTGGGTAGGGAGATTGGTAAGTTGGTGGATTTGGAATGTTGGATGGTTGGATTCTATAAATGTAGTTGCAGAGAGTTGATGATGTGGATTTAATTGGGAAGATCCCCAATCATGGTGACCAAGCATGTCTAGTTCATCAAAGTGGAGGGGCAAGGCTTGGGTATAAGTGAGACAATACTTTCCATTCTGATGGGTTCTTATTTTGTATTATATCTTATTCATCAGAAGAGGCACTTGAATCTGGATTTCTAGGAGCTTTTGTTTTTGTGCATGGCACATGCCAAGGATGATAATTACGTGCAAAATTCTCCCATTGTTCTATTATTTGAGCTAATGATGAGCCAATATCATTGTCAATATTGTGAAATGGCTTGTAGTAGTTCAATCCAACAAAATGCCTCATATTTTTTGTTATATTTTGTTGGGATGGTTATGAGGCGTGAGGATACGAGTACAATGGCATCTATGGAGCAATTTTCCATCGGCTATTCTTTTGAGATGGTTTTAAATTCCATTTTCTAGCTACTTCAATAAGTGACATGGACTCTAGATATGTTGGTCGATCCATGTAAGTATCAATGTAGTTTGTGGATGTAGTAGTTGGTTTGGAGGACGTTGAGACACATTAGAATTTATTTTGGCTAACATTTAAAGAAACAAATAGCCTGCTTGATATGCAAAGGGGCAGTTTTAGTAGGAGGTGGCAAATTTATTGTGCTACAATATCACGATCCACAAGTGTTTCTGCAAGAATTTTACGGAAAGTTGTAGGTGTTGGGTTGTGAGACTCAATATCAATTGAAATCCGAGAAAGTATTTCATGATATTATTCTAATTTTTTTTTGGCTTTTGCTGCATATTTTGTAATGTTTTTGAGAACAACATGGATAGAGAGAATAGGTTGGCAGTCTACATTGGCCCTCTAGATAGAGAGTATAGAAGGGTTGTGTATGTTTAAGCGATCATCGTTCCATGAAGGGGTGAATTTTGGTTGGCCATGCTCATCTATTTCAAGACTTGATTGATCTTGCATGCTCCAAGGGGATTTTTAGTGACATTGAATGGTTGTGCCTTTTCTCTTAAGGAATGTTTGTAAGGTACACTTTGTATGATGTTTTACACAATTTACCAATTCTATGTAGTTGATTAAAGGATCTATAGGTATAATCAATCTTGTATCCATTAAACATGGATCATTGACAAGATTTTGGTGGATTACTTGGTTTTTTAAAGGAAGGGGTCTAGGATTCCATAGAGAGACATATCTATTGATGTATTCAACTACATTTTTGACTGATTGGAGATTATTCCACTGTATTTTTTTGATATCTGATGCATCTTTTAGCCATATGAGACCATGGATATGTGCAAAGCCCCTGTGTTGCCATTGTACTTGGTGAAAAATTATAATTAGGAATTGTTTAAAATGTATGCAATGTAAATTGAAGAAATTATGCATATTTTACTTGTACTAGTAGTCTGTTGCACCAAGTAGCTTTTCCAAGACCTCTTCACAAAATGTAGTAAATATATGGTGCATGTAGTGTGCTGTAAGGTGTGGGTTTTAAACTATATTTTATATCCTCCATTTGTATGTTACTTGTGGATTTGTAGGTGCATTAGATGGCATTATACTATGCAAGTCTGGCCATTTTGTATCTGTTGCACTAAGTGTGAAGAATTGTATTGGAAAACCAATTTGTATGACCATATCAGAAAGCTCTACTCTAGAACGGTTACAAAATTGGCATTTTCCATGAATTGATGCTCCAAAGCATATAGTTGTTCTACAAGCTTGCCATTAGGAAAGTCCTTCAATCTTTGATGAAGATTGAGAATAGTTGTTGGTAGGCTTGGGTGGATATTTTTATGAACAAAAATTGGATGTTTTTTCTTGGTTGCGATGGCGCATTAGGATATTTAGTATGAAGTATCTAAAGTGAGGGTTTTGGCCAAACCTATTATCATAATACTTGAGTAAGTGGAGAGCATATTCATGTAATTTGACTTCCTTGATGCATTTTTGTTTGAAAGTAACAACACCTTTAGGAAACAAGTTGGGGAAGGCCATTACAAATAATCCTTCTATGTTGTATTCATTGATGGGAGATGGAGAAATGGCTAGCCAATCTATAGACAAGGGCGGTCGGCCTTCACCTAGTTGCAATAAAGACCAAAATTATTTAACCTCTCTTCGTGTCCGTGGAAGGCTAGAAACAAATGAAGTACTGGGTTCCATGTATTCCTCCACATCTTCATTGTTGTAGCTGTAGAACTGGGAATGGTATTTGCTTCATTTAGTAGGTCTATAATGTAAGTGGAATCACTTGTTAGGAAGGATAATGTAGCCTGATCTAATTGTATACTTTTTTAGTATGGATCATTTATGATTTTATATTGCAAGGCCTCGTATACATGTCCTCTACTTACATAAAAGCTATATTATTTTTTCTTGATGTTTCTTTTGTTAACAAATAAGATATCTAATTCATCTATATGCCTTGGCAAGTGGGTTGCAATAGTTGAAAAATCTTTATGAAAAAAAATAGTGTGGCCATTATATTTTAGTTGCATCCCCTTTCAATAGGTTACTTGAAGGATCAGGCTAATCCTTTCTATTAGCATTTCTTCAACTTGAGTTAGTTTTTTTAAACATAGGGGTTGGTCACCTGGGTCCATGTTATTCCATTTGGAAAAATGGTGGCCATTTTTTTTAGATGTGCATCTATTACAAGTAAGTAGTCAATTTATTTCCCTTAGTTTAATGCTAGGGTATATTTCCATGCAAACTAAATAGGTTGCCATATTTGAAAGTTTATCTAATTTTGAGCGGAAGTTATCTCTTGCAGTATAAAAATGTTGAGTAAAATTTGGTTGTGGACGGAAATGAGAAAATGGATTTTCTTGAATTGAATTATGTATTTCAATTACAAGTGGATGAAACTAGGTGGGATTAGTAGAACATTGGCATGTAGTTTTGGAGATTCCATCTATGAGGTTATGTTGATTTTCTCATCTTGTTTTATTGATCTCGTCTTTTCTTGCAAGGTAATGTAATAGTTGGAGCTCATTTCGTCGAGCTCGTTTTTCTTGCAACCTTATGTTTTCTAACTCCATTGAGAATTTTCTATGAAGACAAGTAGTATATATTATTTTTTGTAATATATAATAAATAACCATGGCTTGCATGAATAATGGAAAAATGAGGTGTAAATCATAAGAACTCAAGTGATAAAATAGTAATTAATTATGTTTTATGTTTAAATAAATTGTAAGTAAATATGAAGCTCTAATATTTAACATTTTAAATAGAGTAAATATACAACTTAGATGGACATTTAATGTAAGTGAATGTGCAACGAAAATATTGATAATGAAAAGAACTTAATAGGAGAAATGGTAAACATTAACAATTAACTGAAATGCTTTAAAAATACATTAAACAACATGATGCATTTGAAATAAAAATTTGCGCATAGCATATATTGAAATTGTTACAAGACATGTCACATATAATCTAAGGTAAATTCAAATCCAAGTATTTTGAGCAAAAAAGAGTGCAATTATTCAAATTGAAATATGTATATATGTTCATATTGAACAATGCAAATAAGTCTAAATTTTTTGAGCAATTGTTTGTTGTGCTTACAAAAAGTGGATAATTGCACATGACACAATAAGCGTACTTTAAAAAAGTGGTATAGAAAATTTAAGCTCACTTAATAGTTGTAATAACAATGCTTTGTGATTCATGACCACCAAAAGCATTTGTTTTGATGGACAATGCTAGTAGGACTTCATTGTTGACAATTGTGCAAAATTTAGCTAGCACCATTAGGCTCTTCTAGTAGGAGTTGAAAATATTCTTCGTAAACTCCAAACAACGTTGTGGCTAGTTCTTCAAAAGTGGTGACATTAAGAATCTGACCTCTAGTGTCTTGCAAGTCCATCTTCAGCATGTAGCTGAAATCACATGTAGTAATCTCTGCAAAACATTTGGGGCACTTAAAAGCACTTGGGGTAATCTAGACAACCTTTTTTTTACACTTTTTAATTTCCACCATGTGAGGGCAAGACAAGTAGTAGAAGTTGTCTAAGTGGAGCTTTGTGATAGTATCCTTTATGCAAACATTTTTTTTTGTCGAGAGAGCTTGGATTCTCAATATTTGAAATTGGAATCGAGTTTTCAAATTTCTTGGGTGATATATGGCTCTTTGAGAGGGAAAGAGAAGGAAGGGAAGTCCCTGTAGTGGCATACCATGTTTGCAATGTTGAGGCTTCAACCAACTTAGTTGATTAGAATGATTGTAGGAAAAATGGTATCAATAGATTTTCCAGACCATGAGGTTATCCGACCACTTTTGATCAAAATAACTGGAGGGTTGGGTTGTAGGGGAAGGTCAGCTAGTTGCTTCCCAATGATTTGGAAATGGCTACCCCAAAGTGTGATATCAATGGTATGTTCTAACATGTCCATGATTGTAGCTATACATTTTATTGTTTTAGTGCCATCCCTTTTTCGAATGGTTGATGTTGGAGAGATAGATAGAAGAACACCAATGACATCTAGAAGGGAATTAAGAGGTAATGACATTAATGATTGAATGGTTTTGATATCATAGTTTTGTGTTGGAATTATGGAGTCAACACATGTTAATGCAGCGATGGTTGAGCAGTTGTGGAGGAATATTTCATATGGGTTTGTGCCACTACTATATTTTGTGTTTCTTACTCTGATGCGACCATTTGAGATGACATACGTATTATTCATCTCAATCACATGGTAGAACCTATCTACAAGTTCATTAAAATAAGTTACATGTATTTTGGACCCTGCTCTATCTACAAAATCAAACCCGAAGAATTTCCCATCATTACTTTCATTTTTGTATGCATGAATTGGGCTTTTACTCAAGGCGCGACCCAAAGTTTATGGTTTGGGGTTAAGGTTGCAATGGGATTTGGTTTGATTGGGGAGAGAGTGTTCTATTCCCTTAACGATGTAGGTGCATTATGGGAGGTGTTGGGAGTTTGACTTTTGGCAAATGGTTCTTGAGAGTTGTTAGAGAGCATAGAAGTTTTAGCTTGATTAATAGCAGTTGGAGCTCCAATCATTGAGGCATTGTTTGTAATTACTTCCAAGCTATGAATTATGATAGCCCTGCAATGAAAAGGACAACTTGAAAGTGAACACATTATACATGCATAAACAAGAGGAGCTTAAATAAATAAGGTGATTATGGACGTATGTGAATTTTTGAAATTTTCTGCAAATGTATTCTTTGAGGTGGATAATAGAGCCTTTGACTAAAGCCTCCTCCAAGACAAGTTCATTGAACTGTGTGGATAGCAATGCAAGATATATGTGTGTCCTATTTGAGAGTTGAATACGATACTTGGTAAGTATACTTTATGTTTGTTGAATGGGGTCAATAGATGCAACTTTTAGAAAGGGGTCAACATTAGGCATGCCTGAAAGGATGTCAACAATGGAATTTGCAGTTAAGGTAGACATGACATTGTTGGAAGACATTGGTAGTGGCTGGCCTGGAAGCAAAGTGAGAGTAGGGAATTTAGGCATTGATAAAACGTAAAAGTAATAATTAAAAATGGAAATTGTTTAGTACGACCTTTCATATGACTGAAATTGAAAAAGAATATTAATTCTATGGCATAAGTTGAGATTTGAAGTGTTTGTGGAAGTGTTTTGTTTTGCATTATGGTAGCATAAGTGGCATTTATGTTTTTGAACTATTTGTATAAATGGGAAAATTAGGACGTTCGATTTAACACTTGTCGAAATGTAAAAGCATAAAAATCAAGTGACTTAAGATGCAATTGTTAATTTCAAGACAATAAAAGTATGTACTACACATTACATAAACAAAAAAACAACTAAGACAAAAGTATTTTTATATTGAAGAACCTTGGTTTGAAGAGAAAAATTTTACAAAGGTGATGGAAATAACCTACTTAGTTAATATATGCAACAACATATACAGTCTTAGACCTTGTTGGCATACAATTATCCTAAAACAACAACAAACAATTAACATCTATCAAATATTCAAATCTGAAATTCTTTGCTTGTTCTCTTATTTTGATGAGCATGCATCTTGTCATCATTCCAAAACATAGTAAAATAGACAGATGGTCTTTCAATGATGCAAAGATCTATACATTAACATTGGTTGCCCTTTATTCAATGATGCAACTATTTAAGACAAATACAATGGATAAAGTAATGGTCATAGGTCAAAAGAATGACATTTTAAATTTGCTTGCATGGAAGTGATAGTATGACATTGATAGTGATTTATCTTTATGAGTGAGAGCATTGTATATGAGTTGCAGAGCAATGACAATCATAGTGAATAGGGAAAAGTTTAAAGAATAGTGTCTACTTAAATAGGAAGGACAGTGACCTTAAATTCTACGAGGTCAAAATTGTGGAAGAAGTGGGTGAGAAAAGCTAAAGGACACTTATTCATAAAGAATGTGATGACCGTTTGATGGTAGAGATGCATTGGAAAGGAGATTTTGCTAGAAACATTAGAGAAGGGCAAAAAACACAATCAGAAGAAGATAGTCAAATGGATTACCCATAAATGCAACAAAATGTTATAATATATGGAAAACAACTCAGTAGATGCAATTAACCAATTGTTATTCTAAAAGGATAGAGAGCTAGAATTTACCTCTTTTCAAATAGGTTTTAGATAGTAATGAAAGATTTGATGGTCTTTAAAAATACCCCTGGTAATTTGAATGTGTATTCTCCACCTCCAATCTGCAACTATACAGGGTAGTATAAAAAGTAAGCTTATTACATAAACTATAAATTTATAAAATAATAAGCTTATGATGTTTCTATGATTGCAAAAAAATATGAAAATTACTACATGCAATCAGGACAGTACATTAAGGTGCTCAAATTTAAAGAGAGAAACATCACCAAATGCTTCACAATCAAATGCATTATTTATAATCATTTTCCCTACTGGTCATTATTACTACACCCAAGAATATCACCTAATCTCAATTCCCATGTGGTAAACCATGCTTTCAACGTTTAGTGTATGTGTGAGCTTTCAATATGCTAGTCACTCCTAAGGGAACTGTAGATCTTGTTTGTTGAAGAATGTGTGAATATATAAAACCCTTCCAGTAGCTAGGGTTTGTCATACTTTCAACTTCTCGATAAATTAGTTGACTTTGTGAGAGGATTTATGATATTGAATATTACTCTGCTAGTACTTAATTTTTTTGATAAAATTGTTTCTCTTGAAATAAATCTAGTAAATGAAGGTACCATAAATCTATTGGTATATTTGAGGGACATCAAACTGGGCATGGACTATTAGCAATGAATAAAGAGTTTTTGTTGTTGCGATTTCTATAACAAATCCATAATTAAAATGAGGAAGCAAAGACAAGGTGCATAAATTGTTGGCAAAATGGCTCAAATAAGGCATTTTTTAAAAAACCGTTTACCTCACTTTCAAGAGAAGATTGCTTTTCTTATCATACTCTTTTCATACTTTACTCTCTTATTTAATTATGAGGGCTATTGATATTGATTGAATACTTACATATATTGGTGGAACTTCCTCTTCTCCATTTCTTATTAATTCCACTTTTTCTAGATGATTTTTCTCGTATGTAGTTAAAAAAATTTAGAAGAAAGAGATTATTCACCATTTATTACCTCTCTTGAACAACTCCTTCCACTTGGACAATAAATTAATTACTCTCCTTCCTCTCTCATTTAAAAAAAATCATAAGTGATCTCATTCAGTCTTTTTATTTTGAAACTCTGCTCTTTCTACAGAACAAACATCTATTATGAACTCTCAAAATGGCCAAAGTGGGCCAAATTATGGTTGATGTTTGTATGAGAAGCAACCCATAATCTTCAAGTTTTGGTGAAGGTGGTTAGTAGAATATTATACAAAATTTGAAATAGATCAAAATTCACTCAGAATATTTACCATTGTAGACAAATAATCACTAATCACTCAATTTTATGGTAAAAATGCATCCAATTAATTAGTTTATGAGTAAGTTTATCAATGAAATTGTTTCTCACAACTACAAAGTCTCAACTGTAACCATCGTTAGTGTATCACCACAGTTATTTGTGATAACTAGTTATATTTTCAATTATGGCCATCTCTTTCATATGCTTTTGCACAAATTATTGGAGCTTCTTTTCATCACCTTCTCAATATTGTTAAAAGGGAAATGTTGTGCTCTCATTATTTGTGTTGCTATAAATTAATTGCTAATTTTGAATCATCTAAACTTTTCAAGCTTCTATTTTTTTGGTCTATTCTGATTTGTTCTAGCATTTACACACCCATTTAACTTATTTTCACCATTTCTGGTCTATTCTAGTTTGTTCAACATTTACAAACCCATTTAACCTATTTTCACACTTTTTTAGCATTAATGTTGATTATGGGTATGTGCAAGATCATCATGGAAAAAACAGGCCCTTAAGTGGCAACAAAAAGACGAAAAATCAGAGTTAGACAAATCGACGTAAAAATTTGAATAAGTTATCTATATTATTTCAAAAAAATGTAAAAATAGAATCTGTAGTAAATTGAATGTAGTTTCTAAACTACTAGACCTTTATTTAAAAAATAAAAATCTATTTGGTGAAAATTTGAAATTTCAATGTAGTAGTATAAAATGATAAAATGATAAATAAAAATTATAATATTTTAGATATAAGTAGTAGACTCATGTCCCGATGTGATGCATATTTTTTTATAATTTTTTTCCAAGTAAATAATTAATTATGATTTTTTTATTAAAACTTTTAAAAAATATAAAAGCTCATCTGGCTAACCACCTTAACTTGATAAAAAATTCATGAAATTCAATTTTTTTTTTTTTAATCCTATATTATCCAAAGAATAGAATGTGATGCATGTTTCAGATTAAAAAAATGTGATACAGTTTGAAAGTTATAGATATTTTTCAATCAGCCTATCAATTAGGACTTTATTCATAATTCTAATAGAAAATGAATAATAGTTATTTATTAAATTCAAAGTAAAGCATAATTTATATTGGTGGAAAGCTGAGAATCTCCTCTAAACACCCTTTTCGTTTCATCAATTTTGGGTAAAAAAAGAGTCGTTTGCCACATGGGTCATCATATGGCTTATATATCGCCACTTTTTGGCCCATCATGATCCTGGACATACCCTTATAATTTGTTGAAGATAATTGTTCATTCACTCCCCTCTTTATCATTCTTTGCTGGGATTTCTTGCAATGTTTTGATCTAAAATTATTTTATCTTTAAAATATATAAACAATATTAAATAATTCATTTTTATAAAAGAATGTACAAAGATTAAAAAATTTAACACATTGTCCAAAAAAGCATAACCATCTGTAGGAATCCAATTATACAAAAATATGCAGTTATATTCATTTTTTAGTTTCTTTGTACAAAGAAGATATCATTACAAATATCTGATACATGAAATACATTATTTTTTTTTTAAATATGTACATGTGATATGCATAAGATTCAATGTAGTTTGAAGATACCTATACTGGTATTTGATGATGGATATATATTGTTACTATACAAAGTATGTACATATGAGTTATTGACAAAATTAAGGATATACATCATTTCGCAAAAGTAAAAACTGTTCAATAATGATCTTCGATGACCCTTGCTTGTAGTGTTCATCATAGTACATTTCTTTTAAAAAAGAGCAGAAACCGCCTACTTTCCTACATGTTTTATGGAAATATTTTGCAATCTCTTCCATTTGCTAGACTTCATCTTCTTCAACATTGATAGTAAGATACGCTGCTTCTTCAATCTCTTGGATAATATTTTGTGAATGTTCAAAAATTGATTTAATTAATTTTCCAATTGGTGTTTCAATGTACACATTTGAATGGATAGAATCGTCATCTGAAATTTCTTTTGGACTTGTTACTGAATTTCCCCTTTCATTTTACTGACCTTCAATATTTTCCATTATGTAAAAAATAAAATTATTAATGTAAAAGCTGAAAGAAGGTAGCAGGTGCCTTTTGTCAAGAAGCAGAGAATAAACATCTTTACAACTCAGTAGATGCAATTAATCGATTGTTATCCTAAAAGGATAGATAGATAGAATTTACCTCTTTTGAAATAACCTTTAGACATTAACTAAAACTTTGATGGTGTTCAAAAATACTCCTGGTAATTTGAATGTGTATTCTCCACCTCAAACCTACAACTATATATGGTAGTATAAAAAATAAGCTTATAAAATAAACTATAAATTTTTAAAATAATAAGCTTATGAGCTTGCTATGATTGGTAAAAAAAATATGAAAATTACTACTTGCAACAAGGATAGTACATTAAAGTGCTCACATTTGTAACTTAAGCTTTGAAGACCCAATCTAAAAATCTTGGCCACTGTGGTTCATGTAGGTTAGATATCCGTGAAATTGCTAATTTCATCCTCATAGATAGGAAAATTCTAAGCCTATTTTTATTGCAGTTATTGTGATAAGAGGCAACATGTTTTTATCATTAGAACTACCAACTTGACAATAACTAAAGATATTGTCTAATAATTATATTTTTATTGCAGTTATTGTGATAAGAGGCAACATGTTTTTATCATTAGAACTACCAACTTGACAATAACTAAAAGAGATTGTCTAATAATTATATTTTTCAATTGAGGAACATTTTGAGATAGAATCATTAGAAGAGGAAAACCAATTCAAAGTAAGAAGATAATTTTTAGCAAAAACAAATCAAAATCAGCATATTGAAGCATATGGACGTGAAAAGAAGACATGAATAGACAACATAGCATGACCATCACAATGATGATGTATACACAAAAAAAAATATTTTAGATAATAGTGTTTGTAACTTTAGATAACATGAATTTATCCAATATGCTAAAAAGGACATTCAAATTATATAAAATAAATACAAATTAAGAGAGTATTTCTTTTGTAGCACTTTAAATATTCTCAACACTGACTAGACCATGAGTGTATCAGTCATGTAGATATCAAAAGAGACAATGCTTTACAATGGTCTATACAATATAGAAGAGGCCATCCACAATACCACATGGACAAGGTTCAGAGTAAACAATTGAATCTGACAGAGTACATGATCCATATCACATTCCCAAAATAAATAAGACTTGTAAACTTGTGACTCTTTATTCTCAATCATTCTTTTAATTTTTATATTTACTCTATTCCTGCCCAACCCCCTTTGAGTTTATATATGAGAACTTAATCTGAGTAAGTACCAAAGTAGTCTTGGGTGGAAGTTCTCTAAATCATGGATCCCAGTGAGCTTGCAAGACTATTAGTATTGTTGGTGGTGGTGGTTTTATATATATGGACTTATGAATTAGTGAGAGTCATGCAAATTAATAAAGGACCCATGCAGCGCATGGGGTATGGTTAATGCTAACTAAATAAAATGGAGAGGGGAGCAACACATATATAAAAAAATAATAATTTAAATGTTAGGAGGGCACACAAATGTAGAGGAGTATAGGGAATAAATGAAAAAATGTCTGGCCATGGCTGGTCAAAGTGAAGGGTAAGCAATAGGAAGAAGTTTATATAAAGATAATTATAAGGATAAACATACAGAGGAGGTACATGTGCAGAGAAGATAAAATCAAACTTTAATGAGTTGAGTTCTGGAGTTCCAAAACATAGGAGCTAAATAGTGGAATATGAAATTGAATTTTGTGGACTGTATATGGCTCATTGCTTGTAAATAAAATAATTTACTTTCAAACTGAATTCGCATGCAAATAGAACTTTAATTGTTTGGATTATTCGATTGAGTGGGAAATAAATCAATATGCTACCATTTATTTTGTTCAAGAGAAAAGCATTCAAGACTAAAGCAAATTGGGTTCATTCTCATTTTCTTGTGTTGAGTATGGATAATGCAGACTCTTTATACTATTATCCTTCTTCATGCAACATAGGGGATATGGATAATTTAGACTGAATAAAATGGAGAGGGGAGCAACACACATATAAAAAAGCAATAATTTGAATGTTAGGACACAGAAATGTAGAGGAGTATAGGGAATAAGGGGAAACAATGTCAAGCCATGGCTGATCAAAGTGAAGGGTAAGCAATAGGAAGAAGTTTATCTGAAGATATTTATAAGGATAAACATATAGAGGAGGTACATGTGCAGAGAAGATAAAATCAAACTTTAATGAGCAGAGTTCTGGAGTGCCAAAACATTGGAGCTGAACAGTGGAATATGAAGTTGAATTTTGTGGACTGTATATGGCTCATTGCTTGTAAATAAAATAATTTACTTTCAAACTGAATTCAAATGCAAATAGAACTTTAATTTTCTAGTCTATTCGATTGAGTGGGAAATAAATCAATATGCTACGATTTATTTTGTTCAAGACAAAAGCATTCAAGACGAAAGCAGATTGGGTTCATTCTCATTTTCTTGTGTTCAGTCTGGATAATGCATACTCTTTATACTATTATCCTTCTTCACACAGCACAGGGGCTATGGATAATGCAGACTGAATAAAATGGAGAGGGGAGCAACACATATATAAAAAACAATAATTTGATTATTAGGAGGACACAAAAATGTAGAGGATTATAGGGAATAAGGGGAAAAAATGTCAGGCCATGGCAGATAAAAGTGAAGGGTAAGCAATAGGAAGAAGTTTATTTGAAGATAATTATAGTCATAGTCATACTTCTAGAGTAATGACCACAATTTTTTAATTTTGTATTAATGTCTACTATTTAATTATGCTCTCCTAGATGTGCATGCCCTATTAAAGGGTTTTTTAACAAATCCATTTTGTGCATTTCTTGCAATCATTTCTGTTACAAAAAAAAATTAAAAAATTGTATCAGAATGTAAAGACCATGATCATAGATTCTTTGATCAATTTGAACACTTGCATACTAAGAGGAATAAATGGCTTAATCTCATATCCATTAGTGGTTACCTATTTTGTTGCATAGAAAATAGGAAAGATCTAAGCCTGTTTTTATCCCATTTATTGTGATAATAGCCAACGTGTTTTTATCATTAGCCCACATGGATTGAACAATATGGAATAAAAGGCCTTGTTGCCATTATCTCATATCTAAGCTACATTTAGTCCTTAACTTGCTAATAAGGATGAACCACTTGAGACTCCTATGTTGACTGTGCATGCTATGTAAGATGTTATTATTGCTTGTGAAAAACCAATTCCTAAACTGCTTAGCACAAAGGAAAGCATTGCAGCCATTGTACCTTTTCCATGTGAATCACTAACAACAACAACATTGTAGCTTTGTGTTATCTTATCTAGTTGAGCAATCTCTTTTCACTATAATTTATCCCTACATATGACAACTTTAAAATATTCATTGTGATCATTTCTATCTTTTGTTTACAAGCCTCAAAAATTTGATACTCAAACACTTGTGGATTATAGCTCAAACAAGCAATCCTTCCCCATAATCACAATACAACCATGGACCAGTCCATCAAAACTAGCGCAAACCCATCAAACCCTCTATAGATTATGATCCGAGAATCTCTTAACCACTTGAGATCTTCATAAAACCTTCACTCTTTCTTGCAAACCAGTCACATAGACTCAACATTTAAAGAGATTCTTGTTATTTTAGACATATCACTTAAATATTTTCCTGGTAAATATGAAGGCATAGGGTACGTACTAGTTAGAATCTACAATGTAGAAGGATTTAAACATATGGAGAGATTTGAATACACTCCTAAAGTTTCTCAACATCCTACAACTTGGGTAAGCATGCATATTTTCCCTATGCAACGTGTGCAAGCATTCATGTATTCAAAACCTCCTTAACAGCCTTGCCAATATCCCAATCAGATAAGGAAACCCTCTTGCCATACCCATTCATCATTGAGACTATTGGCCTTTTACGGTTTGCAGGATGGGGTGATTCCTCTATGATTAGGTGTAATACCAGGGTGTGTATTCCTTACTAGACTCTGTAATTCCTAATAAGTATGGGGTAACATTTGAGCTCTGAGCCTCATATTAGTGTTGAGATTCATGGGTTCTAGATTCGGAAGTCTGTTCCCGAGAGAGTTGAGGTCATGAGTGTGAAGCTAAGGGACATTACAAAGAAGATATTTGATAGGAGCTTTAAACCATATATAAGTATACAAGCACTGTAGGTCTAATATTGAAACCAGGGCAAGTGACTTACCTTAGTTTTTGCACAAATTATGTATGTATGTCAACAACGTTGACCAGGAAAATATAGGGATTGTAACCTGCATACAATAACGAAAAATGAGTTGCCCATATACAGGTTGCCAAAAATCCGAAATCAAACTAGGGCAACTGACTTACCTCAAGATTCTATAGAAATGGTGTCTTTCTCTCAAAGATGTTGAGGACAAAAATGAGAAAATTTTGCAAGAAGAATATTAAGATGCATTAACGATGCAAGAAGAAGAATGACTGAAAATATGAAAACAAGAAGAAATTTAAGGAGAAATAAATATGAAAATGAGAAGCTGTTAAAGGGACGTATTTCGGGTTAACTCCATAACGTTTCATGTTTCTTCTTGTTTTCTATTTATTCAACAAACAAACACCTTCAATTTAATTTCTCAATGAATGCATGCAAGCTATATTCACGACATTATGCAAAAATACCATTCTCCATGTTATAACACCTTTTTAATAATTGACAATGGTGCATTTATTAAAAAAAACATAAAAGAACACTTAAAAGCATTCTATAAGTTTTTGTTTTCAATTACCCACAAATGTGAGATGTCCATTCTATAGCAATTTAATGATTTAATTCTAGCTTTATATTTTATAAGATAATTTCTTTGTATGTATTTGAATATACATTAATATTCTTGTCTTATATAAAAATATTATATTTATTTTTTAAATTGATAACTTCTAACTAAATAAAAATATATAACTTTTAACTTGTCTTCAATAATAAAATAATATAAAATAAAATAATTCTTCAATAATTTTAATATCTTTAATTTAAGTATCAATTTCTTTGTCTTGATGATGGATTCTTGAGTGCAATTTAAACTGTTCATGCAAAAAAAATTCAACTAATATATTAGTACTAATATTTATATTTATATTAAAAATTAAAAATAATATAAGTAAAATGTATTTACACTATATTATAATTATATAGACATAATTATTATAAATATTTATATTTGTATTTATATTCATTAGTATTTTATGTTATGTTACTTTCATTGGTTCCTTTTATTTTTGAAGGTGTTAGATTTACAAAAACCTCCTTGAGTAGTTATCCTTTGGGCCTTAATATACATGAATAGTAATTATAGGTTCAAATAAATTGATCAAAACATTAAGAATAAAATTTGAATATAAACTTAAAACATAATTATATTTAAATGATAATATAATAAAAATTCAAAAAGAAAATGATTTTTTTTTATAAAGTAAGAAACATTTACAAGGTGTTGAACTCTTTACACAGAGAGCCCTTGGGGCCAAAAATAAGCTAGTTCAAAATACGACATGAACTAGAAAACAAAAACAAGAGATGAACAACCGATAGACCACATGCCAAACAAAGGAAGAGGACTAGACAACCCCAAAATCTAAGGGGATAGATCTAACTCTCAAAACCCAAGGCCATGGTTTCAGGAGTCCCTTCTTTTTTCTCTGCATAATAGACCAAGAAGGCTCAAAAATGAAGTCCACCAAGCAAGGTGAGATGAGTAGCTCCTCAACAACCATCATGGACAAAGAGACCACGCAACAGAGACAACAATGTAGAAATGGAGTTAGGAGCATTCAAAGGATAAACAAAAGTGTTCCTCGAGGGACAGTTAGGCTCTATCAGCAAAACGATAGGAGTACGGGACAACATTGCTTCCACAGAAGGAATAGTCAGAGGAGGGTTTTTGGGAGACATAGCCTCCAAAGAAGAAATAGTTAGGGAAGGGACGTCCTCTTGGGAGGGACCATCCGAAGAGGGAGGTCCCACAATGAGATGGCCTGAGAGAGCATCCTTCCACCAAGTAGCAACACCCTTGCAATAAGGAAGAGGACAGCCAGAGGCCAAGTCACCAACATAGAAACATCTCCTTCACCAAAAAGGGAGCCCCTCATAGTCCAAAAGATTCTTCTAAGGTTTTTCCTCCGCCATCAAGACTACATCACAATGGAGAGGTTTGGAGATGTCCAAATCGATTAAAATACGAGCCATTGTAGTCTGCCCAAGATCTTGAGACATGGAGTCTTACTTTAAAAAGTAGCCAATGGCATTGCCAATAGCTTCAAAACAAGAATCCTCCCAAAACTGGAGATGGAGGTTTGGCAATTAGACGCAAATTTGTGTGATATTTAGTGGCTCCATAAGAGGATTGAAGGAGCAAGACCAAGGTAAAAGGAACAAAAAATTATGTATACCCCACATCCAGCCCCTATCCAACACTCTGTCTCGCTCCTCAAAGGAAGCAAAGGTTGCATAGAAAAAACATCTAGTGTTGGGATATAGACCAATCTTCCTAGAAACAATAGGTTTCTAGGCATCAGAAACCCACTCAAGGAGATCAAGAAGGGAGGGCCATAAGCCATTAAACTTGTAGAACACACCCTGATGCACATGAAAATCCTCATTTTCATCAACTTCTAGTCCACATACCACAACAGGGGATGCATGAGCGCAAGGCAAAGGTCGAATGCTAGTCAAAGTAGGGGGAATCTAGGAACGATCTTTTAATCTAGCCTCAAAGAAGGATTTCTAAGGCAGCAAGAAGCATTGGGAGGAGAGGAAATAGGGGCCCCACCCAAACAACCCCGCACAACAATGCCCACATTTGCCTGTGCATCGTTTAGAGTTTTCTCGTCCACACCTGCCCGTTGCTCATTCAAAGGATACCCATTCAGTGAAGGAGAAGAAGGGTCAATCGCTTGCAAAGCCTTGACCAAACTAACTCGTGCAACCTCATTTTTCAGATTTAACTATTAACATAAATTTATATTTTATATAATCTCAAAAACATTAAAAAAATCACTTTAATCTAACAATAATAAGTATAAAATAATAATCTAAAAAATAATTATAAAAAATCATGACCTTCATTAAATAATTATTCAAAAATCAAACATTAATTAAAATAATATTTTAATTCACAAAAATATTAATCCTAATCAGTTTAGAAGTTGTCTATTAGCTTGAATAAATACAAATAAAACAACTAAAATTAAAATAATTCTATCAAGTTTAATTCATATTATTTAAATTCAAAGAACGAAATGAGGAGTATAATTTATTTAATCTTAATCAGTTTTGAAATTGTCCATTAACATAAATAAATACAAATTGAAAAATATAAAACCTAATATAATTCAAAGAACAAAGTGAGGAGAATAATAATCTTTTAATTAAGAAAAATCTTAATCCTAATCAATTTTGAAATTGTCTATTGACTTGACTAAATGCAAATCTAAAAATATTTAATTAAAGTAATTCTATCAAGTTTAATTCATATTATTTAAATTCATAGAACACACTGAGGAGTATATGCTTCTCTTCTTCCACCCGTAATTCTAATTATTCGTTTTAACGTGAATTTCATGCTTTTCTAGAGATCCAATCACAAATAGATTTTTATTTACATAGGATTTTTTATTTGTTTTATGCTTCCTGCATTGTCTAATCTCTATTCTTTGACTAAACTTTGAGCTCTAAATTAGTTGGAGCCCTGCATTATTAAACCATCACATGAATTTGATGACATTGAAAAATTAATGGACTGCACTGTACTTGGGAATCTCCTAAATAAGGACGAGCTTGAAAAATGTGAGTTGCAGTTATCAAATATTCCTATCATTACTTCTATACAAGTATGACTTCCACTAAGCTTTTAGTGTGTTTCAGAATGATGAAGCATAGAGGATTTATAGTGTTAGAAATATTGGTATAGGAAGTGTTGGAAAAAAAAAGTGTAAGTAGTGTTTGACATTATTTTTGTTTTTTTTATTTCTAATTTTTTTTCTTATTTTCATTAAAATGATTGGTTGTCTTCACCATTGTATTAT
This sequence comes from Sequoiadendron giganteum, assembly GCA_007115665.2. Lineage (NCBI taxonomy): Eukaryota > Viridiplantae > Streptophyta > Pinopsida > Cupressales > Cupressaceae > Sequoiadendron > Sequoiadendron giganteum. Next base: position 218,387,347 of record CM021100.1, read on the forward strand.
TTTGAATTTTTAAAATCTAATTTATTATAATTATTGATTTTTATTTTTTTTCTTCTTAATTTTAATAAAATTCATTATTTGTAAAGTTGTAATATTGTAGATTTGTATACATTTTAAAAATTCTGTTATATTTTTATTCTATTTTAATTTTTCAAAAATTAATAAAAAGAATATTTCTCTTGTGCTAATTTAAGAAAATATTTAGAGAGAAAGTTTTTCTTAAATGTGATTCTCTATTTGTTTATCTTTTCCAAAGCAAGTTATATGGAATATAAATTCTTCTTACAGAAAATTACAAACATTTGTTTGTAAAAAGTAGTTACTAGAAAAGAGTTGGTCATCCAATAATATAATTATGAATGTTTAAGAAATCGACAAATTTTGTAATGAAAAATAATATTTTCCTTTTGTTCATTTAACCAAATATTGAATAAATGTTTTTCTTAAATGCGATTCTATATTAGTTTATCTTTTTGAAAATAAGTTATATGAAATATACTTTTTTCTGTAGAAAATTAGAAACATTTTTCTACATAAGAAGTTAGTAGAGAAGAGTTGGTCAATGTTTACTTATTTTCATAAAAATTATCATCTTATTATTTTGAATAATTTTGTTTACACGTCATTAGATTGTGTAAGATTTAATTGTAATAGACGAACAAAATAATATTAAATAATATTTTATACATCAATCTAAATTCTAAAAAATGAAGTCTTATTGACTAGATAACAATGCTACTAAATACATCTTTCTAAGATCATATTTATTTATTTCCAACATCTATATGTATAATTAATATATCTATAAAGCACACTTGTTTAAATCTAAATCTATCCTAATTAAATTGGAAGATATATCAAATATGATAAATATAAAAAGTCACATATATCTTACAAAATAAATAAATAAACGTAAAATAAAAACAATAAATTATTATTATTAATAAAAGACAGAAATAATTTCTATTAAAAAGATTAAGTGTCTCATTTACACATATTATAAAGAATTATAAAAACAAAACATTTAAAAACTAAAATAAAAAACCCTTATCTAATGATTGCCATAAATTACAGGTTAATTACATAATGCACTATTACTTTAGCTTTCAAGCTGTCATCATTCAATTTTCATATTTTTTTCTCTTCTTCTTTTTTCTAATACAAAACACAACTGTTATATTCAACGACATGAGAATATAATCATAAAAGATCATAACACCAATTTCACTTAATTAATTTAAATGTATAGATTTTATCTTTTGAAATTATTTTATTTTCTAAATGAGTTTACCTTATTTTAAAGGGTTGTTCTTAAACATGACAACTTATAGATTTGGGGCACTTTATATTTGATAGTTTTATAGATCTTGCTGAAGATGTGCTGCAAGTTTTAGCTCTCTCAATTGGTCTTTCCCTCCAAAATTTAAATGTAGAAGATAGCAAGTCTTTCCCTTCAAAATTTAAATGTAGAAGATAACAGGCCTTTCATGGCTTGGTTTGTTAAGGTCTTAAAGGCATTATAGAGTTGAAAGATACTGCATATGTATATGTTTCTTTTTGGGTCTATATCAGTAACGTCATTCATTTTTAAATTTTTTTGGGTCTATACTAATTTTCTGATGCAATAACATCAAATCTTATTCCGGTGTCAAAGTGCAATTAGAAAATAAAAAAATCTTTATGTGCCTCTACAGTCTTTGTTTGAAGAGATATGAGGTGCACAACTTATTTAGGAAGAGGCGCTCCAGATTTAAAGAACAAGGCAAAATGCATAATGTCCAAATGGAAGACACTATGGATTTAGAGGAAGCTCAAGTTTATCATATTTCAAAGTATACTAAATAATAGTTTTTCTTTTTTCCAGTCTTCATAGATGATTTATACACACAGTATAAGGCTCTTGTAAGGCATAACATTACATCCATATTTCATTGCCTGGTTATATTGTCAGCTCTATCCAACACAAACTTGTATCTATAATGCAGGGAGCAATTTAGACATCATTGCACCTTTTTAAGACAAATGTGGGAGCTCTGCAATGGTGTAGCTTATTACAAAGACATGGGCATTGCACACAAAGATCTCAAGCTTTCTTATTGTCTGCTCTCAGTTAAGAAGGAAGCAGCCATCTAAATTAAACTTGCAGACTTCGGATAGGCTACGATGGTGAAGAAAACAAAGAATGGAGATCCAAAATTACTGAAGCAACAAAGAACATACAATTTCTTTGCAATTGATATCTGGCATTGGGATGCATATTCTAGAACAACAGTAAAATATTGGTTTTTAGCAAGTGGGATGCTCTCCCATTGAGATGATAGATATATAGTGGGATGCTTTTATCAGATGTAAACTATGCAACTACCTTTGTCCAAATTTTGACTAGGCATTGTCTCTCCAATTTTGATTTGTATAACTATTTAAGAAACATCAAAATAATATTATTAGTACCTCAATACTATTTGTGTCTTTACACTAAAATATTTGCAAGGCTTAATGCAGTGATCTATGTTGCGATTTCAGGTTATTATTTACTATTAAATAGCTAATATTCGTACAGCCATCAATCAAGTTTCTCCCATAAAAGAATGCATTCAAGTAAGTTTTCAAGCATTTTAATATGCTTTGAGCTATACCTTCATAACCAATTTTTTTCTGTATTTTTGAAATGACATATTATTAGTTATTATTTTCTAATTTTAAATTAAATGGGAAAAGATATAGCCACTACTTCTAATTAAAAAATGAATTGGTTGCTAATTAATCAATCTTTCAAGTTTGTTTCTGTGGAATGATATTTTATTAATTAAAAAAACAATCATAGTAAAGTCAAATGATGTAACCTAAGAAAAGATTCAAACTATTTCTTTGCTCTACTTTTCATATTGATCATTATTCATTTATTGATGTATAATTTCATTAAGCCTCAATGCTATTAATATACATCTATCTATAGATAGAGGTATAAACCAACCCCTCATCCATATTGGAATCACATTCAATTTCTTTAATTTTGAAAGAAGTCATAGTTTATTTGTCTCTTTCTTAGTTTACTTTTCCCTCTCTTTATTTTCCAAAAACATAATTCCAAACAGCATTTATAACATAGTTCACATACATGGCCATCAACATCACAATTGTTACAATGTTTTTTAGTATTTTTTTTAATAATAGCTATAACATCATACTTTACTTTTCATTTACTCCACCCTTTGTACTTAGAGTTGGAACTATATTGACCACTTTTATGGATTAACTAATTTGAAGAGAAAGATAAACTATCTTTCTTGTCTATCTCTATCGAAACGAAATCTCAACAATATCCCTAGGCATAGTTATCAAAATTAGACTATGTAACATTTATATGTTTTTCATGAGTGCATCAAGATCCATCAAATCTATTCTTATTTAGACTATCTTTCTCTAAAATTTGGTTGTGTATGTCTGCACCTTTTTTCTTTGTCCCTCTTTCAAATGTTATCAATCAATATAACTATCCTCTTCATAAAAAATAGGACAAAATAATTTCTTAATAAAACTATTGAATTCATCCCAATTGATGATATTTTTTTTGTGAACCCCTCATCCATATTGGAATCACATTCAATTTCTTTAATTTTTAGAGAAGTCATACTTTATTTGTCTCTTTCTTAGTTTACTTTTCCCTCTCTTTCTTTTCCAAAAACATAATTCCAAACACCATTTATAACATAGTTCACATACACGGCCATCAACATCACAATTGCTACAATGTTTTTTAGTACTGTTTTTAATAATAGCTATAACATCATACTTTCCTTTTCATTTACTCCACCCTTTGTACTTAGAGTTGGAACTACATTGACCACTTTTATGGATTAACTAATTTGAATAGAAATATAAACTATCTTTCTTTTCTATCTCTATCGAAATGAAATCTCAACAATATCCCTAGGCATAGTTATCAAAATTAGACTATGTAATATTTATATGTTTTTCATGAGTGCATCAAGATCCATCAAATCTATTCTTATTTAGACTATCTTTCTCTAAAATTTTGTTGTGTACGTCTGCACCTTTTTTCTTTATCCCTCTTTCAAATGTTATCAATCAATATAACTATCCTCTTCATAAAAAATAGGATAAAATAATTTCTTAATCAAACTATTGAATTCATCCCAATTGATGATATTTTTTTTGTAAACCCCAATCCTATACTTGCACAAATACAAGAAGAAAACACATTATTAAGCTCATATGCAAGATAAAACGAGGATTCCCCATGAAATCCATTTACAATGCTCGATAATAGGAAAAATGAAGAACAAACATAAAAGATAAGTGAAATCCTAATTAAGCATGCAAACTCTTGATCCCATGGGGGAATTGGTGCCAATTGGTGTGTTGAAATTGGCCCTTTCCCAACTCCTTTGTTGCAATGTTGATTATTTGATGAGTGATCCACTTTGATGAAGGTTCAATCAAGCTCCATAATAAAAAATCTGCATAACCTAGCTAAGAACTTGATGAAATGGATGAAAATGGCCATGCTGGAAGATGAAATTGAGTCTAATAAGTTTACTCAATTGTAGATGATAGAATGAGAGGAAGAGTCTCATTTATAGATTTCCAAATTGGAAGAAAGAGTGAAACTGAACAATGTGGGATCATTGAACATCCAATGGCCAAGCGCCACTTGTCAAGATGTGAATGCTCGAAGGTTGTGCATAGTTTGATCAATGTGCATGATAAATGCCATTAGGTGGAATTTGAAATTGAGGAAATGACATGTGAGAGGGAAAAATAAATGAAATAAATGTCACTTGGCTCAATGCACAAGGACATGTAAGAGGAGTGAATGCTTTGTTGGAAGGACAAATCCACTTGGATTTTGAATTCAAATTTGAAAGAATATTCCTCCTTTATTCCATGTTGAGAGAAAATAGGCAATTTAATAAATCAAAGTAATTGATTTATTGTGCAAGTAGCATTCTCTAGAGGATGTGACATGGATTAAGATTAAATTAATCAAAGTTTGATTAATTTAATGAAGAATTTAGGAGATGTGACAATTTAGACTTAAATTTGATTTAAATTAGAATTGAGAGGAAATGTTCAAATAAATGTTTTGATTTATTTAACCAAAGGGGATAATGTTATATTAAATCAAATAATGTTTAATTTATTCAATTTAATTAGAGGACTTTAGGGATTTAATCAAATAAGATGAATTATTTAGTTAAAGAGGGATTGAGGATTAATTAAATTAAATTGATTAATTTAATCAACAAGGGAGAAAGACCTAATTAAATATATAACGATTTATCTAATTAAGAGATGAAAAAGTGATGATAAGCTGAGAGTATGATTTAGGATGAAACAGTGTTAGTAATCAAGATCTAGTGTGTCGGTATATTTTCCATGTCTACATTTTTCCCCTCTTTGAAGCAATGTACTTGTTGCATTGGTTCAAAGAATAAACTATTGTGATCAAAGTTAAAAATTTCTCAATTTTTTTGAATGCCCCACTATTTCCCTAGTGGAAGGAATATACTGATATATTGCCCCCTCGAGAGATTAGACAATTTTTTTGATTTTTTGGATGATCTCACGAAAAAAGAGGACAAGGTGCCCGATAGGTCTAAAAATGCCCCAAAATGCCAAAAAAGATGCAAAAAGATTCGTGATTGGACAAAACTAGGATTGGAGGACCAAAACCCTAACCAGATGGTCAAATTAGGTCAAAAAACCCTAATTTGCAGGCTTAAATAGAGCTTGATGGGTCACTTTCAATACATTTGCATACTTGGCCTTTAGAATTTTCTACACCTTGAGCTTTGAGTCCTGATCAAGATGGCGCAATATAGCTTCCCAGGAATGTGTCGAAGAGGGTACGAGTGCACTGGAGGCTAGCTAGTGTAGGACCCGTGGTATGTACCCCTATCTTGACTTTTTTATTTATTTATTTATGTGCATTTAATAGGGTTTAGGTCAATTTTATGCCGAGCGACGCTATATAGCGCCACTGCAAATGCTCAATCGGCGTCGCGTGGTCCCAAATTATGTCATATTTGAAAATAACATCACTACAGGCTAGTTAGGAGAATTAGGGTTCCGTCCAAACTCCGCCGCATATGCAAATTAGGTTGCGCAACGCAGTTTGGAACTAGGTTTCAGCACAAAGTCAGCCGCACATGAAAATTGGGTTGTGCGACGTACTTTGGAGTTTAAAATTTCTCAAACTCCACCGCAAGGACGCAATTTGGAACTTTTCAAATTGGGTCGCATTTGAAAACAACACAGCATTTGTTGTTTCAAATGCAAAACGCTAACGCGGGAGACATATTTTTTTACAAGACTTGACGCGGTGGTTTCCCTTATGCAGTCGGACCTCGACATACTTCACTCGAGGGAGCATAGATGACCGTTGTTTGGTAGATTGTAGGGTATGCACATGTACCTTTAGGAGAAGCCTGGTATTCTTGGCCTTTGGTTTGTTGTGTATGTTCCTCCTGTTCGGACGTCATTCCTCCTGTTTAGAGGCACTTGGGTATGATGATAGCCTTGGCCAAGTGGTGGCATAGTGAGACCTCATCTTTCCATCTTCCTACCAACGAGCCCACCATCACACTGGAGGACATCTGGCGTATCCTCCAATTGCCTATCCATGGAGCCAGAGTGATTTATGATCCCAATGCTAGTAGGAATGTCTGCTTTGATGTGATGGGTGTTGATGAGATCTATCTCTCTGATGAACAAATTGACTAGGAGCGTTAGCAGGGTATAGCGCCCACCTACAAGTTGATCATTGTAGCCATCATTTCCAGTCTTGTGGCACCAAATCGGTGGGGCTGATACTTCAGTCTAGGCTGGGGACTAGCATGGAAGTGGATGATCATCCATCGGGAGTTCTTTGCTTGGGGTCCAGTGATGTTGGCTTCCCTATATCGGGATCTACATGATTTTTCATACCTGGACAACCCAGCTCCTGAGGCCAAAGTTACTTTGTTGCATATCTAGGCATGGGAGATGATTCCAATGCTTCGTCTAGATGTCATACCAATTTTTCTTGATATTAATGACCCCGTTCTCTGGTGGTATGGCTGGGCACAGATCCACTTTACTCATACTAGCACAGGTCGCATTTCCCATTGGTGATAGGCTCTTGATGAGATGAGACAGTTCATTTGGAGGCCTTGGATGGGCATAAGCCCATGGTATGATGATGCAGAGAAGTTATTTTTCACTCGGTAGGACAAATGGATGCAGGTTCGAGAGATTCTATGATAGAGTGGTAGCTTCTAGATAGGGTGGACCAAGAGTTCGACAAGATTCAGGATTTTCTTGATAATCAGTATGGAGTGATCTTTACCCATAACATGAGAGAGAAAGCATGGGGCTAGTCCATCTCAACAGCTGAGGTAGTGTCCTTATTCAGATAGCTAGTGGTCAGGTCATGGCCATATGATCAGGGGCTGGTAGATGCAAGAGTAACCTGGGTATACAGAGCCTTGTTTAGGCCTCTATTGAGATTGACAGTTCTAGGTGTGACACTCCCATAGTGGAGGCCCAGAGGAAGGTCAGTCAACATGGGTAGAGGACAAGGAGGCAGAGGTTACAGTGATGGGGACAGGGACAGTGGAGGAAGTGGACCATCTCCTCATCAAATACCCCCTCACAGATCAGGCAAAACACACACCTCCATAGGTAGGGATATAGGATGATCAACCCAAAGATGGTGAGAGAGCAGTCCCGCAATAGCAGCCACCAGGGTAGCCAAATCACAGAGATGCACTTATCCAACAATTGTAAGGTCAAATTCAGATATTGACTGCAGAGAGAGAACAGGCTTGGCAGTTGGTTTTGGCATTCACTACTGAGAGGGACCAGGCTCGATTCAAGAGGGATCAGAAGATTAGTCGGAGGCGACAATTAGAGAGTATAACCTTATCCACCCAGGGCCAAACAATATCCTTGAGAGCATACTAGGAGGTGGTGAGAGAGGTTGAGTACCATTGGCAACACTACAGGTAGGCAGTTCCAGCAGTAGTTTGCTTGCCAGAATTTTCACAGCAGACCTGGATGAGGCTGCCAGAGGATCACAGTGATAGGCCAAAGAGCAAGGGTCATAGCCAATAGGGCTAGCCCTTTGATCTTAGGCAATTTTCCATTTTTTCATTCATGGCTCTGATTATTGCCCCTTTTGTATCATGTATTTTGATGTACACTAGATCCAATTTTTGTATCATGAGAGTTGGATTATTTTGATGATATATATGATATGGTTCTACTTATGAGATGTTCTATGATATATGGTGTATGGATGCATTTTAATTTCCTATGTGCAATGATATGTTTATGGAATATTCTATGTTTATGCAATATGATGTATGTTTCTACATGATTATTATGGATGTATTTATTTTTTGTATTTTTCTATGCACTTTGATGACAATCATATGGATGCAATGTATGCAGATGATTATGATTCAAATGATACACAAATGATTATGTAATGATAATGGATGCTAATTATTTCTATTATGTCTTTAATGATTTGTGTAATGTATGAATGTAATGCAATAATTTCTTAAGATACATAGAATAAAAAATCTATATTATTCTTCATAACTTAAGATGGTGGTAATGCAAGATGATATGATGTGGTATGATCTATATGATATGATATGCACTTATGCTGATGATTTTATGGATGCAAGATGGATGCATTAGCGATGTTTTGATTAACTGTCATGGTACCATGTTAGTATGGAAAGAAGATAGAAGAAAAGAGATCCAATCAAGTCATTGAGATGATGATGATTTTTTTACCAAGAGTCAGGATGTTCAAAGGGCCAATTACTTTATGTTTGATAACACACATAGGTATGATGCATCAAGGTATAATGAACCAGAAAAGCATTGTACCTAGTGTGATGGAATTCGACTTGACAATCAGATAGGAGTATTCTTGTTCACACTTAGCATATGGAACCTTGTTCAGGATGTAGTCCAGATATTATAAACATCTCAGGCCAAAACATAGAAAGGAAAGCCTTCCTATGTGCTCAACAAGATACCTAAAACACCCTTCCTACAAACCAAACAAAGCACACATGACTAAGTTATTTTACAAGAGTATCCCACAAGCACAATAGATAAAAAATATAATGATCATTGCCCCATTCCTTTCTCTCTAAACCCGATTTTTCTTAGGCATCATCGAGAGGTCCTTGAAATGAGTGCAAATTAAGATAAGCCACAAAGACCAAAAAAAGTAAACAAACAAGCTAATCTTCTTCATAGCGCTAGTCAAGGCTAAACTACTGCGAGATACCTAATTCTTATGTCCATCGTGGGAGGGATACATCCTAGGACATGTTGTGATAGGGCTTTTTATGAGATTGATTGGATGATAAGCTATTGATACTCCGAGTTGATCAACTTGTCTGCTTACTGACCTAGATTTGAGACTTTGATGATTAGGTGTTTACTTTTGAACCTACTAGACTTTCTTCTGACTGCTTCAGGGTATGTGCAAGATCATCATGGAAAAAACAGGCCCTTAAGTGGCAATAAGAAGACAAAAAATTAGAGTTAGACAACTTGACATAAAAAATTGAATAAGTTATATATATTATTTCAAAAAAAAAGTTAAAATAGAATCTGTAGAAAATTGAATGTACTTTCTAAACTACTAGACCTTTATTTTTTTTTTAAAATCTATTTGGTGAAAATTTGAAATTTCAATGTTGTAGTATTTAAATTTCAGAGTAAAAATAAGAAGTAGGTGTATGTCTGACCACCCTAACCACAATAAAATGATAATATTTTTTTATAATCTTTTAGATATAAGTAGAGGACTCATGTCTCAATGTGATGCATATTTTTTTATAATTTGTTTTCATGTAAATAATTAATTATGAATTTTTTATTACAACTTTAAAAAAATGTAAAAGCTCGGCTGTCTAACCACCTTAACTTGGTCAAAAATTCATGAAATTCAATTATTATTTTTTTAATCCTATAGTATGTAAAGCATAGAATGTGACACATGTTTCAGATTTAAAAAATGTGATACCATTTGAAAGTTATAGATGTTTTTCAATCAACCTATCAATCGAGGCTTTATTCGTAATTCTAATAGAAAATGAATAATAATTATTTATTAAATTCAAAGTAAAGAATAATTTATATTGGTGGAAAGCTGATAATCTCCTCTAAAAACCCTTTCTGTTTCATCAATTTTGGGTTACAAAAAAGTCATCAACCACATGGGCCATCATATGGCTTACATATCGTCACTTTTTGGCCCATCATGATCTTGCACATACCCTTCACCAAAGGATGAAGGCGATGATTTATTTATTATGAGTGATGATTATTTTGGGTGAAAGCGAGATGATATGGATGCACCATTTTGGGTTTTTCAAATGTTTTGAGGGTATTTTTTGAATTTTGAGATGTTTTAAAAATGTTTCTATTATTTTCGAGATTTACTATGAAGAGACTAACTTAAAGACCTATCCTAGGGGTCTCAAGAGCTGATCCATAGATTATCTTTTCCTACATTATATATGCATAGACCACGTAGTTCGACTAATGACAAACTTGACTCAATGATGAGAAAGATGGGCAAAGGGATTGCCAAATTGTGATGAATGTCTAAAGGACTGACCTAGGGTGTCTCAAGGGATGATCAAAGATAAAAATTCCCTATGTTCAAGCTCAGAGATGAAGTAGTTTAGACTAAATGATGCCACTTTTGATTTTTTAAATTTTTGACATGTTTTTGAATTTTGAATGATTTGGATGTTTTTGTTGTTTTTGGGTTTTCTGAATGTTTTCGGATGTTTAATGTTTAAAGAAGATCATAAGAATATACATGAATCTAATCTAATGCAGGTACAGGAACATGCCCCGAGTGTGATGTGATAGAATACTTCTATATAGGCAGGACAAACTGGCCTTAGGAATATCCCAAGTAGTACTAGGGTGGAATATATGATACGAGCACAAGATCAAGCTATGGTATAGATGTGAATGGATGATGGAAGGATGAATGGAATGTAATGGATAAGTGAGTGTGGGAAATAGGCCATGAAGATCCTGGTGGATGGAGAGCACTTTATTTATGCTTGGTGCCTGTTTGTCAGGTTTTCACCAAGGTACTTGCCCAAAGCGCCACCGAACTGGTTTTCACTAGAAGATGATTTTTTTCTTTACTATTTTCAATCCTTTTTTTTATTTTTATTTTTTTGGATTTTTAATTTTTGATTTTTTTGCTATCACCAAGACACCTGTTTACCAGGTTTTCATTAGGGTGACCATTTTTTTAGGATATTTTTCTGGTTTTTTTTTTGTATTTTTCGGTTCTATACCTTGCAATTTTTTAGATATAATTTATTTTGAGGTGACAATTGTTCAGGGGCTCCTGCAGGGGCTCGTCCTCTAGTTTTGATAACTGATATGCCACTAATTTATAGCTCATTGTGATGATGAAAGGTCACAACCAGTTAGGCTCAAATTTTCCTTTTCTTTCTTGATTTGTCACATTCTTCTGGTTCTCTTTCAGCACAAGTTCGTCGACTTGGAAAGTGTGTCTCCTGATCTTCTTATTGTAGTTGCACTTTAGCCGGTTCTGATAAACTTGTAGATGGTTGAGGGAATCCATCTGCCATTCATCCAATAAATCAAGCTCATTTAGCCTTGAAACCTGATATTCCTCATTTGTAATGAGGTTTTGCAGTGATATCCTTAATCATAGGAGCTCGATCTTGATTGGGAGGATGGCTTTTGATCCGTGGACCAGGGAGAATGGGGTGGCACCTGTTGGCGTGGATGTTGGTGTGATAGGCCCATAAGGCATGATTTAGTTGTAGATGCTAGTCACGATCAAAGTCATTGACTATTTTCTTAAGGATTTTCAGGATAGTTTTATTAGTGGTCTCTACTTGGCCATTGCCTTGGGGGTAGTACGAAGTGGAAAAGCGATGCTAGATTTTGAATTTTTGGCATAGATCATGGAAATCTTGATTCTTCAAAGGTGTCCAATTATCAGAGATAATGGATTGAGGGACACCGTATCGACAAATGAGATAGTTTAGGATGAACTTGGATATCTATTTTCCTATTACATAGGTCATGGGAATCACTTCGACCCACTTGGTAAAGTAATCTGTGGTGGTGATGATGAATTTGTGGCCATTGTAGGAGGTGCATGTGATTTTTCCTATGAGATAAATCCCCCACTATGAAAAGGGCCAAGGTGTAACAATAGGATGAAGCTCTTGAGCTGGTGCATGAATAAGGTCTCCATGATTCCGACACTATAAACACTCTCTGACAAAGTCATGTGCCTCTCTTTGCATTGTTGGCCAGTAGTACCCAATTCTCAACAACTTCTTAGCCAAGGTCATAACAATAGGGATAAATTTAAGAAACCCCCCCTCGGCCAAGGTGTAAAATCTTGGGGAATCTTTCCTTATATTTGAAAAAAAAAAAAAAAATTGGCGAATCTTTGCACATTATTAAAAAAGTTTTTTAAATCCTGGAAAATCTTAATGAATAATTGGTAAAAATAATAATCACAGTGCCAAATCCTAGTGAATATTTACTAAAAAGATTAATGACAATGGTGAATCTCTCCTTTAAAATTTTGCATAGTTGGTCGATGCGATTCCCCCATATTTTTTTTTTGTTTTTTGTAATATTGAAGTAGGGGCCCAAGGGCAGCAACCACTGGCAGGGTCAAAGGGAAGCGCCCCTTGTGGGGGTCAAGAGGCAGCGCCCCTCGCCACTAAGCATAAATTCAATATAAAAAATGTATTGGATAACACATGGATTAAGTTTTTTTTTTTATATCTCACTTTAAAAGTAAGAATAAATGAAAAGTGTAAATGTTGCCATCGATTAGTAATTTAGCTTTTTAATCGGACGCTTGTAGGTTGATTCCATGGCATAATTCACACATTCCTTTTAAAAGGCTTGTTGAGGCCTAAAATTTGTTTTGGGCCACAAGATTAGATTTAATCTTGTGGCTGAAAATAAATTTCGGGCCTCAACAAGCCTTTTAAAAGGCATATGTGTATTAGGTCACGGAATCAACCTACTACCGTCCGATTAAAAAGTTAAGCGATGATTTGATGGAAATAAATAAAAGACTTATTCAGAGTTAAAATGTCCTTGAAATTAAACGTTAATTTATTAATGTGGTGATATCTCCCCAAAATTAATGGTATTAATATAATATTACTAGCGAATATAACCGATATTTGTGATTATAGTATAAATTGTTGGTGAATCATATCCAATGACACATCATTTAAAATATAATGCATAGGCGAATTAATCGAGATGCAATTTTTTTTTTTGTAAAAACCTGGTGATTTAGAATCATTTTTATCTTGTACTATTCACCATTTCTAGAGGTCTCGATTTCAATTATTCGCCAATTGGCGAAGATTCGCCACTAAAGTTTTCCTTGCATACCACTTGAGTGTGAACCGCAAGTGAAATTTTGAACCTTAGTCAAAGAAGTAAAATCTTCCTGAGTATTTAAGAAACGTAATAGGGTTCCATCAATGCTCCTACGATAGAGGGTTTCTTCTAGGATGACAAAATGTAAGGACCTTTTGACAAAGGCTCATTTAAGGTTTGGGGTTATTTCAGCTGGGAGGAATCCTATTCTTAAGTAGGTATAGATTTCGTGATACCAAGGATCACTAAAACCAACGAGGTCGCACCCATATTCTAACTCTGGTACCTTGAATGTGGGTATGAGAAGCTACTCTACCAAGAATTCATGTTTTGAGACATTGTGAGGGATATCCAGTAAGGATCCAATTGTTAGCCCATGGTATCTTCTCAAAGGGGATATCGATGAATGAATCTTTGAGGATTTCTACTAACTTCTTGTATGGTGTCAGCTTATCATCCTTAGTTTGGTATTCACCATTGACTTGGTTGATAATAAGTTGTGAATCCCCATAAAATTTTAGTGCCATGATCTACCACTGTGTTGCAATCTTGAGACCTATGGTTAAAGCCTTGTACTCTATGATGTTGTTAGTGTAGGGGAATGCCAATTTATAGGATCTAGGTATACAATCCCCCTATGGGGTGATGAAGAAAACACCAGCTCTTGATCCATGTTGTGTATATGAGCCATCAAAGTAGAGTTTCCAGTGATCGTCTATGTTGAGATTAAAGATGGAATCATCTGGAAACTCTGATATGAGTGGATTCTCTGAATAGATTGGAGCCTCTTCCAGTTGGTCTGCAATTGTTTTCCCCTTGATAGCCTTGCACTCTACATATTTAATATCATTTTCTTTCAATATTATGACTCACTTGGTTGTTCGTCCTGTGAGAGTGGCCTTATAAAGTAGATATTTTAGTGGATCTATCTCTACAATCAACTTGATTTGATGAGCCAACATGTAGTGTCTGAATTTTTGGGCTGCAAACACAACTGTCAAGCAAGCTTTTTCTATTGGTGTGTAGTTGAGCTCATTCACTACCATTGTCCTATTGATGTAGTATATCTCTCTCTCTCTTCCATTTTCATTGTGTTGAGCTAGTAAAGCACCAAGACCTGCCATGGTTGTTGAAATGTATAGAATACGTGGTTCTCCTAGAGTAGGTGGCATTAACACTGGTGGCGTGAGTAGATATTATTTGATTATACTAAATGTTTGATCACACTTGTTGTACCACTTGTACGCTACTCCCTTGTGGAGTAGATGTGAATATGGAATTTGTTTATCCGTCAGTTGTGCTATGAAATCTGTGGATTGATTGGAGCCTTCCCTATAGGCCTTTGATTTGTTTTAGGGTCCTGGGTGCTTCCATATTGAGAATCCCTCTGACCTTGGTGGGATCAAATTCTATTCCTCTCATCAATACTATATATCCTAGGAGTTTCTCTAATTGCACACCAAAAACGCATTTCTTGGGGTTAAGTCTAACCTTGTATTTCTCTAGTCAGTCAAAGATGGCGCTTAGAGCTACTATATGATCATGTCTTTTCCTTGATTTTGCTAATATATCATCCAAATAATCTTACATAGTTTTGTGAATCATGTCATGAAAAATTAGTGTCATGAGCCTTTGATATGTTGTTCCTGCATTCTTTAGCCCAAATGGCATCATCCTCCAGCAATAGGTGCCCCATGGACAAGTAAACACTATCTTATGTTGGTCTTCCTTTCCTATCATAATTTTTTTATACCGTGAGAAGCCATCCATTAGTGATAGCATCTCGTGTCTAGCCGTCATGTCCACTATCATATCAATGTTGGGTAGTGGAAATTCATGCTTAGGAAACACTTTGTTTAGGTCTCTGAAATTAGTGCAGATACGGATGCCCCCATTTGTCTTTATAATTGGCACAAGATTGGACACCCATTTTAGATAATCAATTGGGCATATTAAATTGAAATCCAAGAGTTTTTATAATTCTTCCTTGACTAGCAAGGCTATCTAAGGGTGCATCATTCTCAAATTTTGTCTTACTAGCTTTTCCCTTGGTAAGACAACTAAATGATAAACCATGACTTCTAGATCGAGACCCAGCATGTCAGCATAGGTCCATCCAAATTTCACCTTTCTTTCTCTTAGAATTGCCGCTAAGAGCTATTTTTCTTCTTTTAGAAGTGATTCAGCATAGAAGGTGATGTTTGGAGTTTCTTCTATTCCTAGATTGATGGGATTCAACCATTTCGCTAAGACTATTGATTTCTCTTGATGTAGTGCATTCAGGAGGATATTGAATCCTTCAACCTCTGGTGCCTCAGAGAGGTTTTCACCATTGGATGCAAACTTTATTTTTACTATTCTATGGTTAGAGAGTGCCACAGTGTGGTTTTCACTGAATGACCCTAAGCTTATTCTCATTCTTTTGCTTTTGTGACTAAAGGACTCAATCGTCTCCCCATAATAAGCATGTGTATCTAGTGTGATTTTGAATCCAACTTTATGATCTTCGTATGGTAACGTATCCCTTAGCCCCATGAATTATGAGAGTGCCTCATCATTTTTGAATGTGTCTAGAATCAGTGGTCCTCGTTGGTCGTAATCAATGAGTTGAGGGTAAACAAGGTTTATCTTGTGGGGTTGATGGTCTGACTTGCAACATTATGTACTAATCATGAGTAGGGAGGAGTCCTCAAAAATTATGGGAAGGCCTCCTATGGTATCCTCGTCATCACTACTACTACATAACTCGTTTATGTCAAAGGTAAATTTTCTATGGGTAGACCTATTGATATGGGTAGTTGAAGGGCAGTTGTCGATAACTGGGGAGGAGACCTAACTGCTCTACTAGGGGTAAATTTTCCACGTACAGTTATACTCAGAGGGGTACATCCAAGGCCAATATTTCTCATTCATCTTTCCATGATGATGGGTTCCAGTCATCCATCACTGTTCCTTCCAAGGCTTTCATTTCTATTGTAGCACATACCAAGATCATTTGCAGTCCTCATCTAGCTTCATCCATGGGTAGGGTGGGTATGGGTCTTTCATCTTGGTATAGTGTGCTTGAAATATCCCATTCTTCCACATTTTCTTGACTTAGATCACCCCAACAAAAGAATCTAGAAGGGTCTACACTGAAAGTGTAGGCAGGTGTTTTAGTTTATTGAGGTCATCCATGTGACCTAGGAGATTGAGGTAACTCTCCTACAAGAAATTATTTTTTTCTCATTTTGTAATCTCGACACCCATTATCTTGTATCATGAGCTTGATGTCAGATATATCGGGAATGAAAGTTGTCTTTGTCATAGAGGTGGAGGCGAGGTTAGATGGATCCACATAGGGAGTGGAGGGGACTTCATCATTTTTTGGTACTTGGGGAACTTTGTAAAACTTGGCTTCCAAGTTTTTGCAATGGGCAAATGACTTCGAATCACCATGTATTGTTACTTCCTCATCTTGGTATGAAAATTTTACACATTGATGAAATTTTGAGATGACCACCTTCATTCCATGGATCCATGGGTGTCCTAGGAGGATGTTTTAGGGAAAATGAAGGTCAAGGACTTGACATATGGTTTCCATAGTAGGTGGCCCTACTTGGATTGGGATCTTAATAGTGCCTTGAGACATTCTTTTCTGGTCATCATATGCTCTAATGGTAGTACCTTTATTTTTGTTGATGGAGTCTTCTGAGATTCACAAGTTCTTTATAAGTTTAAGAGAGAAAATATTGAGGCCGGTGCATCCATCCACCAAGACCCTTTTGACCTTTCTCTTATGAACCTAGACTTGAAGGTGAAGTGCACAGTTGTGAGATGGTTCGGTGGGGAAGTCTTGGTCAGAGAAAGTAAGGATATTTTGTGTGACAATGTTACCAACCATAGCCTATATTTATTTTGTATCAAGGTTAATAGAGATAGTGGACACAACTAGTGCTTCATCAACAATTTTCCTATGGCCAACAAAATTTTTCAATAATTCGACGATGGAGATTTGAGCGGGGGTTCTTTTTAGCTGGTCAATGACGTTATAATCATAGGGAATGAATTTTTTATTTGAGATGGGGGTCTTAGATGGCTGCGATGCCCCTACAATAGTGACCTTGTCGTCTTGTGTGGTGACTACACAATCATCATTAGCTCCTTTGATGCTAATGACAGTGACCATTTCATCTATGCATGCGATGACACCTTCGTGTACAAGGTTTGCATTGGAATACATGTGTTTCCCTTTATTGTTCCCTTGGTTATTTCCTTGATTATGATTAGCCATTGGATTCATGTATATTCTAATATCTTGATTTCCAGCGGGTTGTTCGACATTTATGATTTTGTCCTTACTAAGATCCTGAATGATATTTTTTAATCTCATGCAATTTGCAGTTGTGTGCCCTTTGATTTTATGAAAATCACAAAGGCGATGTTCATTGTACCATGGTGGTTTTGTTATGGGTTCCGCATATTGCTCTTAATTAGAAATTTTGATAAGGTTCTCTTTAACCAGTTTCTTCATTATAGATTTGCTTGGCTCCGCAAGCACTATGAACTTTTGCTTAGGAGGATACTTGTGTCAAGGAGGTGGTCCTCCTTGATTGTTCAGATTATTGATTTGATTGTTCGGAATCGGTTGTTGTTGTTTCACCATATTAGTTTGCAGATTATTGTGGTTGTGATTTTGCGGTTGATGATGGGTTTGAGTATTTTTCTTGGGAGCACTGATGACAACCTTAGCATCAACCACTCCATCATTTGTGACAATTTTTTTCCTTGACTAGGTGTGAGGTTTATCGTTATAACTAGTGGATGGGCAATTATCCTGTTGTGTAGGAAATGAAGATGCACCCCCTCGCTTAGTAATGGTTCTTTCGATATTTAGCGCTTTCAGGATCAATTGATCATATGTTCTAATACATTGCATTTTCAAATAGAATGCCAAGTTTTCTTCTAGGTTGGCTATGATTGTGCAAACTTGTTTCTTTTTTGGTGTGGTCAACTTGCTCTGATTGTCCTTATATCGCCATCTTTGCAAGAAGGAGGTGAATAGCTCTCCTTTTCTTTGTTCCAGTGTTGATAGTTCCTCTAGACTAACATCCATACCCATGCTAAATGCATAGTTTTTGATAAATGCATCCACAATTTCCTGGAATGTTTTGATGCATGTGGGTAGGAAAGAGAACCATTCCATGGCAGGACTAGTTAGAGTCTGAGGGAATAGTTGCATTAGATACGTTTCATCATATGCAAATTCCATGCAATGCACTTTAACTTCCTTGACCTAATTTTCAGGGTTTCCCATCCCATTATACTTATCAAATTTTGGGATTTCAAATCCCTTTTGGGAATGGTATCATTGTAAGACTTCTATCAAAAGGATAGGGGCACAAATTTCTCAGTGTTCTAGTTGTTTTTTCCTAACTAAAGGTCCAAAACTTGCTACGATAGCATCCAACACTTGCTATGATAACAATTTGATCTGTGTTGCAACATCATTTTGCCGATCATGAGGTGGGATGAATGTGTTTTGAGGCATTCACAGTGTTTGATTGACGGGTGGGCTATTGATGATGGATTTCTGCAAACTTTCTAGTGCATTTGAGGCCTACAAATATGTCTAAATTTGTTCTAACAACGCTTATTGTTGGTCTTGTTGTTGTTGTTCCAACAAAGCTTGTTGTTGGTCCTGCTATTGTTGTTCCCACAAAGCTTGTTGTTGGTCTAGCTATTTTTGTGCCAACAAAGCTTGGTGTTGGTCTAGCTTTTGTTGCACAAACAAATCTTGTTGTTTAACTTTTTGTTGTGCCTAAAATTCTTGTAGGGCTTGTTGGTATGTTTGTTGGTGGATTGCTTGTAGTTGTGTTTCGTATTGTGCTTGCACTTGTTGAGCCTGTAGTTGGGTTTGAGCCTAAGCCTATGCTTGTTAGGCTAATTGTGCTTCTTGTGCAGCTTATTGAGCAGCTAACTACGTTTGCGCTTGTTGAGAAGCTAGTTGTGTAGCTTTTTGATTTTGTTGAAGTACCCTTTCATGAGTGGCATTTTGAAAGGCCTCAATCATGGTGATGAATGAGTTAGTCATGGTGACTTTTGGTGGAATCGATGTTGGATTGGGAACAATGTTAACCATTGTGACTTGATTGAAATAGTTGTGTTGGTGATTGAGATTTGAGTTTTGGATGGTGCGTTCGAGATACTTGGTCCTCGGGAAACCATACTTTGAGATATTTGGGGAATGGTGGATGTTTTGACCGTTGCAGTGGCTTGAATAGTTGCCATTTGTTATTGTGATACTAATGGAAAAAGGAGGGAGTTTGATGTGATGCTTATATTTCCTTGGTTTGGTAGATTGGTGATGGGTAAGGGAGGAAGACCCAACCCAAGAGGTGATACAGATGTGAGTGGAAATGGAGGGAATTTTGGTGTGTTCCCTTCGAAAAGTGATCATGAAAAATGATCAATTACTCCCTTCGTCCTGAATAACCCATCCTCTCCTTACGAAATCATGGGGAGAGAAGTTTGTATATTCAGCCGTTAGATTGGTGTTGCATGAAATGAGGATGAGTCTGCATGATTATGGAAATTAAGTGGAACATATAGGTGCAATGAATTTACCAGGAGGGATTTATCTATTGTGGTTTTTATGTTTATCTCGTTGTTGTTTCCAAGGCGATGCTTTTGTAATTCGCAAAATATGGTGCTTCCCTTGTTAACAACTAGCAGGGTTGAAGTGATTATTGGTATGACTTGGCGAATATCTTGAGTGAAGTTTGGGAGTGATATTGGAGGTATGCTCACAAGAGGCCTTTCCATATTGGTACTCATTTCAATGTTAGAAGGGATTTTGGCCCCTTTTAACGCATGCATATATAGAGAGGGATTAAGTTTCAACATGGCATTGATGATTCTATGATTCTCAAGATTTTGAACCATTTCAGTTATTTCCTCTTGCGTCATTCCCAAGTCATCATTTGTGATGTCCTTTATATGACCCTCCTCTAGAGGGTTTTGTGATGGTAGAGATGATTTGTTTGGAGGGTTGCTTGATTCCACTAGATTCTTCTCAGTGGCTGTTTGACTTTGGTCACTTCAAGTTGATGTTTCTTTAGTGATTTCCATGTTCTTCTTGTATTGGATCTTGTTTGAACCATAAAATAGATCGTTTTATCTTGATCTTTAGGCACAAAAGAGAAGAAATAGGAAATTTTAAGGATCAAAAAGTGATGATGGGGATGAAAGATGGATGATGCGGGTGAGTGAAACTCTTGAAGAACCTTGGGGGGAGGAGATGCTAAACCTTTTAGGGCTTCAATTGATTTGATTTTGATAGTTAGAATAGGTGTGTTAAGCCAAACAAGGTGATGATGAACTTGTAAACCCTAGGAAGTTGCATTATCCTAGAGAAAACTTGTTTGAGAGGATTATTTGACTAAGTGTGTTAAGCCAAATGAAGTGATTTTGAACTTGTAAACCTTAGGAAGCTGTGTTATACTAGGGGTAAATTTTCTCAAGACGGTTGCTAATTTGACTAGGTGTATTAAGTCAAACAAGGTGATGATGATTTTTCCTATAAGTTTAGTATGAATGATGATTCAAAGCTATCCAGAGTTTGTTGGTAAAATGAAATTTGATTTTCATGATTGAGAGATGGATGAGATTTATCTATTTTGATCATAAAATTGACCTAGACAAGACTCTTTCTTATAAGACCTCGATATTGAAGAACATATCATACTTCTATGTGAGAAAATAAAATTTTTGAAAAAGAATTGGATTTTTTTTATTATAGAACTCATACAAACTTGGGTTTTTCTTTGAGGCCTTCTTGTAGAAATTATATACCAATCTTTCGCTAACTTTAAAAAGCATTTCAAGATGTTCCTCACAAGCCTTTGGACTAAGCTTCTTGAACCTCAGTGTTTGGATTTTGATCTTATGGGAAATCATTTAAGAGAACACATGTGTGAGGTCCAATTGTCCTTATCTTTTTTTAATGAGTTCCTTTTATCAAAAGAACTTTCTTGATTATGATTTCAAAATAAATGTATATACCTCAATTGATTTTCATTCCACAAGGTCCATTATGTGAAAATCAAGGTTTCAAGAGCATAGTTTCCTAGGTTGACTTTAGTGAAAACAAATGATGATTAAACCCAAGCACTTAGAAACCTCTAAGGATATAATCCCTAGGGCAAGCAAGAGCACTTAGATTCTTCAAAAGATATTTGTTTCCTCCAAAGGGTTTGAAATTTGAATCTCTTTGTGAATGATTTTTTTCAAATGTTTTGAGGACCAAGCAATGAATTTTTTGATTCCAAGAACATGTACAACCCTAGGATGAAGAGATAATATTTTGTTGGGTTCCCACTTGGATAAATCCAGCTACGCATATTCAGTGCAGATGATTAGATGCTTGACCACACAAGCTTCCCCTTATAGTGTACTCTCTTCTTGGGTCAATCAAGCATTAATACCCATGAATCTCCCAGGGCACACTTTTCATTTGTACAATAGAACCACATGTATACGTGGGGTGGCTTCAAAGGTCATGAAATTTTGCACCAAAAAATATAATTAAGGATTTGGCCTTTGCTAAAAAATGGTTTTAATTTGAAATTTCCATTCGTAGGAGTTTACCCATGCGGCGAGAGACCATTGTTGCCCTTCTTGTCAGATCCAAGCATGTGATACTTTCTTTTGTTCTAGTACCCACTTTTATATCCCGGTTGGCACTACACTTGTCCTTAGTGTTACTAGTTGGGTTGTTCCCTTGGGTGAGTACTTTTTCCCACAAGGAAGGCCCGCTAAGATAAACAAAAAAGAGAAAACATATCCGTAGTTCGATCAACCTTTGTTTATAAACAAAGGGAGAACACACGCAATAAGCTTCCTCACACTCGCAAGATGTTTTATTCAATTTTAAACCCAAAATGAAATGTGGAGGTAATTATTTTACTCAACCTACGATCACTAAAAGAGATTTTTATTTTCAAGATCATCATGAGGCACGAGAGAAGCATAAATGTCCTTTTGATGATATTATTTTGAGTAAACAATTACAAAACAAAACAACATTTGTTCATTTTAAGCCCACAAAGAAAAAGTGACTTATTTTTAAAGCACTAAATCAAATGTGGAATTTTCCTGTTCAATTATTAAACCTCAAACCAAATCTAGTAAATTGTTTCTAAGGTTATTTTTAAGCTTTTTGTTTGCAAGCTTTGAAAGAAAATTTGTATTGTTCTTTTTAGAGCCCAGAAGGAAATTTATTGTTCCCTAAAGCATAAAAGATGAGAAATTTCTTATGAGAGATTGAAAAATATTTAAGAATGTTAAACAACACTAGAGTGTTTAAAAAAACTTGGTATGGGATAAGAATGATGTCATAATGTAGCCCTCCATTTTTCTTTCCTCCTTGCCATAACCTGCAAAATAATTAAAACCAGAAAATATAGAGATAGAAATTAAGAAAATAACTCACAAAAGCTGAAAACAAAATGGCACATGTTAGAAAAAATAAAATTAGAACTTTTTACTATCATCCAGCAGGGCAATCAGAAAGTGTGGTGCAGTTTAGAAATCCAACGACGCAATATAGCAGACAAAGAGTGCAAAGGTGGTCTTATATTGGAATGTGGCGTAGTTTGGAGTGCGGCATAGTTTGCGAATTTATAAATTTTGAGCGGGAAAGCAAGTGAGGAGGATTTTGAAGTTGGAGTGGTGCAATATAAAACTGTTGGACAGATAGCAATGCAATATGGTGTCATCGGCCTGTAAGTGGTGCAATTTCCTCCAAGCACAAAAAAATGTCAAAAGCCACAAAATTTTAGAAAAATGTGATGAATTTCTCCAGCTCATCCCTCCTTCTAGTCTCAAAATGGACACCCTAATCCTATACCTACACAAAGACAAGAAACAAACACATTAGTAAGCTCATATACAAGATAAAATGAGGATTCCCAATGAAATCCATTTAAAATGCTCAATAATATAAAAAATGAAGAACAAACATAAAAGATAAGTGAAATCCTAATTAAGCATGCAAAATCTTGATCCCATGGGGGAATTGGTGCCAATTGGTGTGTCAAAATTATCCCTTTCTCAACTCCTTTTTTGCAATGTTGATGATTTGATGAGTGATCCACCTTGATGAATATTCAATCAAGCTCCATAATGAAAAATTTGCATAACCTAGCTAAGAACTTGATGAAATAGATGAAAATGGCTCTTCTTGAAGATGTAATTGAGTATAATAAGTTTACTCAAATTGTGGATCATAGAATGAGAGGAAAAGTCTCTCATTTATAGATTTCCAAATTGGAAGAAAGAGTGAAATTGAGCAATGTGGGATCATTCAACATCCAATGGCCAAGTACCAATTGTCAAGATGTGAATGGTTGAAGGTTGTGCACATTTTGATCAATGTGAATGATAAATTCCATTAGGTGGAATTTGAAATTAAGGAAATAACATGTGAGAGCAAAAAATGAATTAAATAAATGCCACTTGGCTCAATGCACAAGGACATGTAAGAGGAGTGAATGCTTTGTTTGAAGGAAAAATCAACTTGGATTTTGAATTCAAATTTGAAGGAATATTCCTCCTTTATTCCATGTTGAGAGAAAATAGGCAATTTAATAAATCAAAGTAATTGATTTATTGTGCAATTTGCATTATCTAGACGATGTAACATGGATTAAGATTAAATTAATTAAAAAATTATTAATTTAATGAAGAATTTAGGAGATGTGACAATTTAGAATTAAATTTTATTTAAATCTAAATAAAATTTAGGAGGTGAGTTTGTGAGGGGGTTGCTTTGGAAATTAGGCCTAATTGTGAAGCTTGGAGCGAGGGAGGTGTATTGAAAGTTCACATTGGTCCACAAGAGTTATTATTGGTTTTGGCATATGTTGTGTAACCCTGAAAAGGGAATCTTAATCCACATTTAAATGGTTAGGTGTTTTGGAAAGTTTGGGAGAAATTAGGCTTGGACTGGGTTTTGAGTTTGGTGCAAGAGCACCTACACCACATCAACAATTTCTTTTTATTTGAATACATCAATAGGGAAATTTTAGTGTCTTTAGGTTTATTTTGTCTAATAAGATTTGACAGATCAAGAATAATACAAATAAAAGGTGTTTTGTGTCTTAGAAGTCAATTAGAAATCATATAAGTTGTAAAATGCTGACAAAGCAACTTTAACACAAACAAATGTAATTAAGGGACTAACTAATCCCAAGGTTGGTTATGGACGTTGGGGAGAATATGGTTGTTGTAAAATGATTTAAAAATCCTTACCAAGGCTCGAATGAGAGAGTGGAAGAAGTTTTGTACCAATTTTACACAATAAAAACCACAGTTTTGAGCAATTTTCTAGAAAAATACCGTTTTCTTGATCTTTTTGAGTGTTATACATGCACATATAGGTTCTTCATGGTATAATAATTTTAGAGGATGTGTTTATATGTTTCATAATTCATTTATTTTTTATTTGGTGTCTTAGCGCTTTGTTTATATAGAGAACCAACACAAACAATGATTGTCCTACTGTTGATGAATCAAGGGTTTAAGGGGAAATTTGTGATGTAACAATAAATATACCTATTGTTTGCTACTATATCTCAATGGATTGATTGAAAACATGTTATAATAAGTGTTTCAAATCATTTTGGAATAAGGATTCATTATTATGTGGTGTTTTGGTGACTGTTCTAGGACTAAACAAGGGTTTTCCAACATGGAAGTGATGAACCAAAGAAAGGTTTTTAAGAATTAATTCCTGTAAGGGTTATGTGAGGGTCTGATGAGTCTATACAAAAGTATGTTGAAGTGTTTTGGGCTTTGGACGTGTTGAGAGAGGTCTGGAGTTGTATGTTTCTTGAAAACCCTTGATTTTGTGAAGGTTTAGGAGGGTTTCTTGGGTTTTGTGAGTTAGAGGATTTGTAGACACAAAATAATGACAAAATTTGAGGTTTGGCACCATTAAATAAGACTTTCCAAGGTGTTTGGATAGATACCTAAATTTGGAAGGGTGGTCCCTTTGGAAAAAAGGTCTAATTACGAAGCCAAAATTGAAGTAGGTGTGTTGAAATTATATGTCAGTCCAAACGAGAGACCACTGATTCTTTGGTATGTTGTGTAGCCCTAAAAAGGGTATCTCAATCGATCTTGTAATTGTCTAGTGTTTTGGAAAGGTTGGGAGAAATCTGGCTAAAACTGAGTTTTGAGTACTACAAGAATAACCAGTCACAAATGTGAGTTTTGGAAACCTTGATGAATTTGACTTAGGGATTGTACTCAATTGATTCAATTGTCATTGTATGAATTTTGATGGTATTTGTAGGGCCTTGATGGAGTCTTGTTGTTCATTTTCAAGGTTGAGGAGTTGAGACCCTTGAGGGTGGGTTGATGCCTATTAGGCTAAATCATTATGAAGAAGAGTTCTTGATTGAGAATTGACATTTCTATTGTTATGAGTCTTCTCCACCTTGGATCTGCATCAGAGTGCTACAAGGGTGGATTGTTAGGTAAGGTGTTGAATGAGGAGTTTGTTGAGAAACTATGTCTCAACTTCCAACCTGAAGCCCAAACTTTCAAAGTCTTGGCAAAAAATTGTTCTTTTTCGGCTTTACCGCCTTACCGAGGTTGTCCCCTTTGTTGTTCTAGTGGTACCGTGTTGAAGTGTTTGGTGGTTACCACCATACCACGAGCTGTCTTCCTCCTTACCGTGGTGGTCGCAATATTGGCCTTTTTGTCTAGCCTGGTGGTTACCGCCCTACCGCGGCTAGCCTAGAGGCTTACCGTGGTGGCCGCAGTAAGACCACCAGTGACTGGCTGGCAGTTACTGCCATACCATGGCCAACCAAGAGGCTGACCGCGGTGGCCACAGTAAGACTGCCAGCGCTCAGGCGGACGGTTACCGCTCTACTGCGGGGTGGCCTCTTGGCCCCCGCGGTAGCGCGGTAAGACCGTTAGCGGTCCCACTAACCGGTCATCGCCATACCATGGTCTTGTCCTTTGATTGAAATGGTAGCGCGATGGTATCGGTGCTGAGGCGAATGAGCTCGATGGGGTTTTTCGGTGAGCTCAAATGAGCTCACCGCTATACCAAAGGGCGACTCGGGTACTGCAGTGGTAGAATGGTGGTTGCTTGGAGGCTTGGCTGGCGAGCTCGGTAGGCTTACTGCCATACCGCGAGTTGGTTAGATGGGCTTGGTGGTAGCGCGGTAAAGGTTGTGAGGAGATTGGTGAGCTCGGTGACTGGGTTGACCGATTTGGACTTGAAGTCAAAGAGCGACAGTGAATACAAGATCGAGATGTGGCTCAGTGCCATGCAATTATTGGTTAAAGGCCAATGTAGTTATTGCAGCAGGGGTAGGCCAACCAAAGGTGGTAGTTTTGAACTTGATCTGGTTAATGGCATTTATGCCTGGGTGGCTTGAGGCAATGAGATCGGTAATGGGCAGAACTTTGGTGTGATTGAATCAGACATGATTTGTACTAGAGATCAGTGGTTGACTGACAAAATTGAATGCAACATTGGACTTAAGGAAGTTGGTGACACTTTGCATAAGAGATTAAGTGAATTGGAACTATATGTTTTTTAGTGAGAACATTGTAACAGTAAGATAATTCGAGTGTGCTACTGTGAGCTATTCAGAGAAGACTGTAATTTTGTATGTAACTGTTTTGTTACTATAATACAAATTGTCTGGACTTTGTATGGTGGGTTTTTTACCTGAAAAAGGTTTTCCCACGTATATCTGGTGTCAACTATGAATGCTCGTTTTTGTGTAATATTTATTTTACATGCTTGTACTCATCTTAAGTAGTTTTAGAGAGCTATTGAAGCTGGTTTATGCTTTTCTCGTCTATTGTATTAGTGTTAAGGGAATGTATTCCACACTATTGGGTCTCTAGATCCATGCCTATTTTCCCTTCAAGTGGTATCAGAGCCTGGCCCGTTGTGCTATCCTTGTAGGAAAGAGTAGTTTTTTGTGCTAATACTATTTCAGTGGGAGTCTTGTATTGTTAAAACTTGTTTCTGTTTGACATGGTCAATACATCTAGTAGAATAGACATTGAAAAATTCAATGGCAGTAAATTTGAGTTATGGAAACTCAAGATAGAAGATTTGCTTGTGGATAGAGACCTCTGGACTGCAGTGTCTGGAACTAAGCCACAAAGTACAACACAAGAAGCTTGGGATCTTGCTGACAGAAAATCAAGAGGTTTGAGAAGACTAAGTCTAGCCGATTATGTTCTCCTAAAAATCCATGAGGAGCAGTCTGAAGCTTCATTATGGAAGAAGCTTGGTGATATTTATTAGAGAAAGTCTCTGGTAAATAAGTTATTCCTGAGGAAGAAGTTGTACTCCTTGAAGATGGAATAAGGTGCATCTATTGTAGACAATCTGAACTCGTTTAACATGAGCATTACTTAGCTGGCTTCTATAGGTGTAAAGATTGAGGAGGAGGATCATTGCATGCTCCTGTTGTGTTCATTACCTGACAGTTGGGATCATCTTGTGATGGCCATTGGAAGAAATATTGTTGATTTCAAGATGGAAGACGTTTTTGCCTCATTGCTATCTGAAGAGATGCAGAGAAAGTATTCAAAGATGGCCAAAGAGGCTCTTGAACATTCGAGGTAGACCAAAGGAGAAAGGCAAGAAGAAGGATAAGAAGTCAAAATCCAAATCTCCAAGGAGATCAAAGTCTCCTGGTAAAAAGTTCAAGGTGAGATGCTGGAACTGTGGGCAACCTGAACATATCCGGAAGGACTGCAAGGAGAAGAAGAAGAAGAATGCTTCTGATAATGAATCTTCTCAAAGTGATGCAGATGCCTTAATTGTAGCAGCTTTGACAACTCAGGCATCAAATGATGTCTGGCTGGTTGATTTAGGTGCTTCTTTTAACATGACATCAAATAGATAATGGTTCTCCAAATACGAAGAGTATGATGGTGGAAAGGTGTACTTGGCAAGTGATTCAACATTGGAGATAGTTGGCAGGGGAAGAGTCAGAATTCAATTTCCTGATGAGAGAGTCAAAGGTATTGGTGGCATACTTCACATACCAGGTCTGGCTCGAAATCTTCTTTCTGTCAATAAGTTAAATGATGTTGGTGTAGAAGTTTCTTTTTCAAGTAAGGGGTGTAAAATAGCTAGAGGTACAATGGTGTTGGCTAAGGGTGTTCGTACTAGCACTCTGTACAAGTTGGATGCACGCCCTATTCTTTGTAACAATGCATCTGTAAAGACATGTAATGCTGCACCTGTAGAGAAAGATGAAGACTCTTCTCTGGCTGAAAATGCTATGGAGGTAAAACTCCCAGCTGAGAAGACTATGTTGTGGCATCACTGACTTGGTCACATTGGTGAGAAAGGTTTAAAAACCTTGAAGAAGAAAAATCTTGTAGAAGGGCTTGATGATTGTAACCTTGAGTTCGACTTTTGCGAACATTGTATCTATGGAAAACAACATTGTGTTTCTTTTTATTCTAGTCCTCACAAATCTTCTGGTATACTGGATTATGTTCATTCTGATGTGTTTGGTCCAGTTAATGTTCCTTCTTTATCGAAGTCTAGATATTATGTTTCCTTTATTGATGACTGTTCGAGAAGGGCATTTGTATACTTCATTAAAAGTAAATCAGAAGTGTTCAGTCAGTTTAAAGAATTTAAATCTTTGGTTGAAAATCAGACTGGAAGGAAAATTAAGTGTTTGAGGACAGACAATTGTGGTGAATTTTGTTCTGTAGATTTTGAAAGGTATTGCACTGATCATGGTATTAAAAGGCACAAGACAACACCGTACACTCCATAGCAAAATGGAGTTGATGAAAGGTTGAACAAGATGCTGATGGAAAAGGCAAGGAGTATGCTGAGTGGTGCTGGTCTGGAACAAAATTTTTGAGTTGAGGCTATGGCTACAACATGTTATTTGATAAACAGATCTCCGTGTTTAGCTCTTGTTGACAAGACACCTTTAGAAGCATGGTCTGGTAAGACGCCCTCTCTAAGACATGTCTGAGTGTTTGGCTGTGAGGCATATGTCTATGTGCCAAATGAAAAGAGATCTAAACTGGATAACAAGGCTATCAAATGTATTCTCATTGGCTATGGAGTTGGTGTGAAAGGATACAAGCTTTGGAACCCTATTACTGAGAAGGTTGTGTACAACAAAAGCATGATATTTCGTGAGCTAAAACCTTCAGTTAGTGATCAGCAGCTTGGGACAAATCAGAGTGACAAGAAGAAGGATGCAGTTGAAATCCCCCAAACTCTAGAAAGGGAAGAGTTGCATGGTGTACTTGAGACTGAGGAGAGCTCTGGCAGCTCTGGAAGTTTTGATGATGAAGAACAACCTCAACCTGTAAGACGATCTACATGAGAAAAAATGAAACTTGATAGGTATGGTTTCTCTATGTTAGATTCAAATTATTCCTATGCTTTAATTACCAACACTGATGAGCCTAGGACTGTAAAAGAAGCAATCAGCATGGCTGACTCAAAGTCTTGGCTGGAAGCCATGAATGAAGAAATGGATTCTTTGAAAAAGAATGATACCTGGAATTTGGTATCACTGCCTAAAGGGAAAAAGCCTATTGGATGTAAGTGGATATTCAAAAAGAAGATAGGTCTTGATGGCAGTGTTGAGAATTACAAGGCATGACTGGTTGCAAAGGGTTTTTCTCAAATTGAGGGAATAGATTATGGAGAGATTTTTTTCCCTGTAGCAAAGCTGACATCCATCAAATTTCTATTGTCTTTAGCAGCTATGTATGATTTTGAAATTGAGAAGATGGATGTGAAGACAACATTTTTCCATGGTGAGATGGAAGAAGAAATCTACATGTCCCAACCTGAGCATTTTTTTGAAAGAGGTAAACAAAATCTGGTTTGCAAATTAAATAAATCTCTCTATGGTTTAAAAAAATCTCCTAGAATGTGGTACCAAAAATTTGACAAGTTTGTGTTGTCAATTGGATTTGTGAGATCAAAATCTGATCATTGCATTTATTATAAATCTGAAAATGATCGTGTGCTTGTTATCACCCTGTATGTGGATGATATGTTATTTATTGGAAATAGCAAGACTATGATTTCTGACCTTAAATCTTAGTTGTCTGCAAAGTTTGAGATGAAAGATCTTGGTGTAGCTAGGTACATTCTTGGAATGGAGATTACCAGGGACAGAACAAGCAGAAAGCTTTGGGTTAGTCAGAGTAAGTATGTGAAGACAGTTTTGGAGAGGTTTAGCATGGATGACTGCAAGCAACTTGTTGGTCCAATCTTGTATGGAACTAAGCTGTCTATTGAAGACTGTTCAAAGTCTACTACTGAAATGGAGGACATGACCAGTGTGCCTTATGAAAGTGTTGTTGGTAGTTTGATGTATGCTATGGTCTGTACAAGACTAGACATTGCCCAAGCAGTGGGAGTTCTAAGCCGATTTATCAAAAATCCGGGAAGATCACATTGGGATGCTGTGAAGAGAGTATTCAGGTATTTGAAGGGGACTTTAGATTATGCACTGTGTTACCATGGTAGTATGGTTGCATCACAGAGGACTCTCAGCATCCTTGGATATGTTGATTCAGATTGGGCAGGGGACATTGATAGCAGGCGATCCACTAGTGGATACACCTTCGTGCTTAATGGTGGAGCAATCAGTTGGATGAGCAAGCAACAGGTTGTAGTTACTTTATCCATGATAGAGGTAGAGTACATGGCTGCAACTCACGCTTGTAAAGAGGTTGTTTGGTTAAACCGTTTGTGTTCAAACATTGGATTTATTGTTGGGCAGATTTCAATCTGCTGTGACAGTCAGTGCCATTTGTTTGGCAAAGAATCCAACTTTTCATGCCAGGACCAAACACATTGATGTGCAATATCATTTCGTAAGGGATATGGTTGAAGATGGAAAGGTCATTCTAGAAAAGGTGGACACCCTGAAGAATGTTGCAGATGCTTTGACAAAGCCGGTTAGCATAAACAAGTTTAGATGGTGCGCAGAATTGATGGGCCTTGGGGCCTATGACAGACAGTGATTTTTCATCACAATCAACTATGTCTCAACTTCCAGGCTGAAGCCCAAACTTTCAAATTCTTGGCGAAAAATTGTTATTTTCTGGCTTTACCGCCTTACCGCGGCGGTACCAAAGTGAAGTGTTTGGCGGTTACCACCATACCACGCGTTGTCTTCCTCCTTACTGCAGTCACCACGGTATCGGCCTTTCTGTCTAGCCTAGTGATTACCGCCCTACCACGGCCAACCTAGAGGTTGACCGCGGTGGCCGCGATAAGACCGCCAGCGACTGGCTGGCGTTTACCGCCATACCGTGGCCAGCCAAGAGGCTGACCGCGATGGCCATGGTAAGACCGCCAATGGTCAAGCTGATGGTTACCGCTCTACCGTAGGGTTGCCTCTCGGCCCCCGCGGTAACGTGGTAAGACCGTCAATGGTCCCACTGATCGATCACCGCCATACCATGGTCTTGTCCTTTGATCGTAGCGGTAGCGCGATGGTGTTAGTGGTGAGGCAAACAAGCTCGAAGGGGTTTATTAGTGAGCTCGAATGAGCTCACCGCTATACCATAGGGCGATTAGAGTACTATAGCGGTAGCACGGTGGTTACTTGGAGGCTTGGCTAGCGAGGTCTATAGGCTTATTGCCATACCGCGAGCTAGTCGGATGGGCTTGGCGGTAGTGCGATAAAGTTTGTGAGGAGCTCGGTGAGCTCGGTGACTGGGTTGACTGATTTGGACTCGAAGTCAAAGAGCGATAGCTAATACAAGATCGACACATGGCTCAGTGCCAGGCGATTATTTGTTAAAGGCCAATGTAGTTATTGCACCAGGGGTAGGCCAACCAAAGGTGGCTATTTTGAACCCGATTTGGTAAATGGCATTTATGCCTAGGTGGCTCGAGGCAATGAGATTAGTAATGGGCAGATCTTTGGTGCGATTGAATTAGACATGATTTGCACCAGGGATTGGCGATTGACTGACAGAATTGAATGCAACGTTGGACTTAAGGAATTTGATGACACTTTGCATAAGAGATTAAGTGAATTGGAACTGTATGTTTTTTAGTGAGAGCATTGTAACACTGAGATAATTCGAGTGTGCTGCTGTGAGCTGATCAGAGAAGACTATAATTTTGTATGTAACTATTCTGTTACTATAATACAAATTATCTAAACTTTGTGTGGTGGGTTTTTTACCTGAAAATGTTTTAACATGTATATCTGGTGTCAACTGTGAATGCTCATTTTTGTGTAATATTTATTTTACATGCTTCTACTCATCTTAAGTAGTTTTAGATAGCTATTAAAGCTATTTTATGCTTTTCTCCTCTGTTATATTAGTGTTAAGGGAATGTATTCCACACTGTTGGGTCTCTAGATCCATGCCTATTTTCCCTTTAGAGTTTGGTTTGATGGGGCTTTGAGGTTGTGTAGATTGCTCAAAATAGGTTGTATTAATCTTGTTAGGATCCCTTTGAAGGCAGGTTGTTAGACTGATTGGGTTTGAGCCTCCTTGCCTCTGCATCGGTGAGGCACAAGTAATTGAAGAATTCCAAAGGATACAAACCACCACGAATGGAGCTTATTTATACAATGCGCTTTAGATGTGGCTTATTGAGCATTCAACAATATTTAATTAAGCATTAGATGTAAAATAAATCCATGCCTACAACATTCAATAATACAACTTACATGATACACATGATAACATCATTCAAGAATGTCAGTAGAAAAATAAGAGTTTCTTTAATGAAAAATCCGAAAGGCTATACAATGATATATATTGATAAAATTATATAAATATATCCAAAAAAAACCATATAGGATTAGTACAAAGGAGCCATTTAGATATAAAATAGCATGTACATATATCAATAGTACAAAACATATGTTCCAAAATGCCACATAGGCATACAACAAACAACTCTAATACATAGTCATTTCCCTCTAGGGGAAGGAAATAGATCTCATGCTGCCTTCAAAATTTGGTTGGATGGAGTGACTGTTTCTTGTCTTGTCTTTCGAACACGCCCGCTACTCCTCCTCTCTTCAGTCTAGACCTTCAACTAATACAATTAAAATTAAATATGTTAAAACATAGAAATTGAATTATGGAATGGCATATAACAAAATATAATCACTTACCGCATACATATAGTCATCATGCACATTTAAAGCATCACCATGTCCACGATTTGGAGTGACAACCACCTGTAGCAACCATGAATATAGAAATTAAACTACATAAAATTATTGTGAAAATTTTCTATAATAGACCATAAAAGAGAAAATATAATGTCAAATTGACTAATCTATTCCATACCTCTCTCAATGGATCAGAACTGGCTATTGCTACAGCAACTCCATGGTCCATCATGCCACTAACATCACTAGGGCTATCTCTTGTCAGCAGCTGCAAATGAAACAATATCTCAGGTATCATATTGATATAGGAGAACATAATGTGACATGATCAAGGAATACTTGAATACAATGTTTGTGTTTCTCATCAATTTTTTAGATTTGTATATACACAAAATTATGAAAACTAGCTAACATAGATTTACAACCCTATTAATGAATAAAGGCTACCTGAGTGTATGTTGTTTGAGGATATGAATCGCAAGGTGTGGAGGAAGAAGGTGCACCTAGAAACTGTTTGAAATCCGAAGGATGTTATGAGACAAACATTCAAATATAACATTTAGTTGTTCAAATGATATAATAATATCTTTAATACTAGTTGCATACCTGTGGACTCATCGTCGAGAATGTATAAGGGTTTATAGGAATAGAGCATCCCTCATGAATAGTGCGACCGTGAAATTACATCATATCAAAATTATACTAATTCAGTTATTCTTAAATTTCAAAATATATTATAATAACAAACATTAAAATAACTTGCTAAATTTTACCTGAGTGTCAATGCCGAATGTATCATTCAGAATATGATTTGTGAAATCCATCACCTCTGCAACTGACATAGGTTGTGTAGCTACATCATGAGCACCTTGATAATCGTACGTGCAAACAACACCAGAAGCGCCACAATGGTGGGGTGGAGCTCGGGGCCTACATGCCTCCTCCACATCGGGCTCTACTAGAGGACTCACACACTGTAAAATGGTCTGGGTGAGTGAGCCAATCGACTTCATCGTGCCCACCTCTACACTTTCCTTAACAATGGAAGGAACAACGACAAGCTCCACCATGGGTTTGCCCAAGGCTCTCGGTGCCAACTGTGGATTCCGTCATGCAGCAGGTCTATCATGTGTGGAGCCCCCACCTCTACCCTAAAAGTCTAAGATGTCAAAATAGTTTGGAATTTTATTGAGGACAAACTCGCAATAGAGTTTTCTCAAAAAGTATTGCAGCACCTCATGGTTATTGCATGGAGGTTGGTCAAATACCATCCACCACCACTCCCAAAATTTGTTTCTAATTAAATCATGGTGGCACCAATCAATGGGAAACCTCCTGCATGCATGCGACAAAGTTTCATTGGTTTTTGGGTCTTTAAATAGGGCACACAACTCGACTTTACTAATTTTTAGTTTTTTGACATTTGCATATGACAAACCATTAGCATAAAATTGCCTCATGTCATCTCTCTTAGTTGACCAAATATTCATTTGCTCACTCATTTCTCCTACATGAGTTAAAATTGACTTCAATGATTCAGCAATCCCTCTCCTATAAGGGTGGGTTTCAACATGCTCGTTTAATCTTGCAATTAATTGTTGAATGTCTCGTTTATTGTTTTCAATTTTATTTTGAATGTTTTCTTGTGTTCCTCGAGGATGCCTATGAATTGATGGAGGGGTTTCAAGTTGTTCTTGTATAGGAGGCTCTTGATGAGGGGATTATTGTGAATTCTCAATGTTTTGAGGTGGAGATTCATTCCCTAAGAATTAGATCAAATTTTTATTATAAAATCTATTTAAAGTTGCATTCCAAATCAAAGTCGAAATAAATAGAATAAAAATATACACCTCTTTGCTATCTTCAACCTCTCTGACATGTTGGCGGCATCCTCGTGGAAAATGGCAAGCTAAGGATGCAAAGAATGGAAGAGATTTGGTGAGTGCGAGTTGCAGACCTGAAATATTCCTTCTCAAGCCGTGGGTTGAAGACAAAATGAGGGTTCGAAACTTGACTTTTGCATTTTAGTCATTTGGCGTGCGCCAAAGGCCTTATTTCAGGGTTTTTTAATCCTTTTTTCAATTTGGCACCTAACTTGTGTCACAAATTGGTGCACTTACCCATAAATAGAGTTTTAATGTTGTAAAATATATAATTAGAACTAACATAGGACAAAATTTCCTAGAAGAGCATATGATTCCTTGTTATGGTTTTTTATGGACTTAAATGCTGCTAAATAGTCCACATAGAATACCCAAAAATTAAGTAAACTAACTTGCACTGGGACTAAATCACCCAGTGAGATGTATGAGTCCCAAATTAGGGTTTTTGCATGAATTTTGGTAAATTATGAGTGAATGTTATATTTTTTGGTTTCAATTTTGTCTAGACTAAGTATAATTATAGATTTCAATTGAAATTCAACCTATATGCACTTACACTAATACAAAGAATTTGAAACCCTAAATGCAAATTAACTAATGCAAGACTCAATGCAAGGTTGATGCAAGCTATATCTAGGACTATAATGTACTCCAAGTTAGAAAAGAATGTGTTCTAAAGCCTAGGTTCACCAAAATTAAATGTGAGGAAAGTAGGTTTCTCCACCTTTTAAGAGATGGAACACAAGGGTAGGATTTGAGGACCTTTCAACCTATTTACTTAAAATTTCATTGAAGAAAAACTTAGGGATCTGAATCTAGAGGTGAAATGAGGGAAAGAGATCTAAAATAAGGTTTCCTAGGGTATGGTCAAATAATCAAAGAGGGTTCACCACAAAGAAAGGCATTGGAAAGAAATAAATGATATGATATGAGAACCTAATATTGCAACCCAATATATATTAAACTGAAAATAAGAAGAATGGAATGAGAATGGATAAAGGTGTACCTGGAAACTGAAGGGGTTTGAATTGAGGTCTGAAATCCTATAAAACTCTAACTTTTAATGCACACTAGGACTCATACACTAATAGGGACAATTTAATCCTAGTTCAGGGTTTTTGGCCAAACCTAAAATCTCAAGCTGTTAAACCAGGATCTATAGAAAATGCTTGAAATATGGTATATTGGGACTTATACACCACAAGTGGTAATTTATTCACAGTATTAGAGTTTATTTAAAACTATGATATCCTCTATTGTTCTCCTATAGCTTCTTTCTTGTCCAATCTCTAATTTTGAAACCTGTAAATGTCAACCTGTAGGTGACTTTCTATGATCTTGCAATGTAGATGACAACTTTGAGAACTTCTAACTTTGTCCAATGTTTCTCTTCAGAGGATCTTCAATCTAGATCTGCAAATAAAACATCAAGGAAAGGGGAAAATATTGTTTTGTTAGTAAATAGGCGTTTTCCTTGGTAAAAATCCATCTTTTTAGTCAAACCTTGAAATGAGATCAAATAGAAAGAAGGAATGATTAATGAACAATGTGTAATGTTGAAACTCACCAAACCCTTGAACAAAACGCTACAAACATGAATGTAATGGCTAGAATGAATGTGGATCTTTACTCTTTCTTGTATATGTTAGAAATTGAGATGTTTCCATTGATGTCAACAAAACAGATAATGAAATTTTGATGATTTTCAGTATTCAACTACTCTAAAAATAAAATTCTTTTGATTTGATATTTTCATCTAGATTATTCTATTTGGTAATTATCTTCTCAAAATCTCATAAAATTTCCTATCTTGATACCTATTGCATCTACTTACGTGTTTTTAGCTAACTAAGTTGTATGGTTGGAATTGTATAGTCACTAGTAGCTTGGAAACAAAACTATACTTATATAATGACTTTGTCCAATAGTTTTTTGGTTTGGATTCTATCTCAAAAAAATATATCATTACATGAATTTGTACATAAGTTTGAGAATAAAAGGTGAATTATCCTGTAGAGTTCTACAATTTCATATGAAATCATTTAGAAGATAGAAATGATAATATTCTGATCTGTAAACTACATTAAGCCTTCTTACAACACATTGATGTGGGAGATTTCAAATTTTCTCATATTTTATTATCATATCATGGTGTGTTGAAGATAAGTATTTGATGTCTTCCAAAGGAGAGTTCATTATGTTAACAAGTTTCGGCTTACATGCTTGATGGATTGGTGTTTTGTGTTTTTGGTTTAACTATGGTCGACCTAATTATAGTTGTTAAATGACACAATAAATGTCTATCATGGAGCATCCTAGTAATCATGAAAGCATTGAGATACTATTTTTTGGGGATTCCCTACATTAGAGTATTAGAAAATTTAATGTAGAATAACTTAGTTGCAAAAAAAATCTATATAGTAAGGTTTGAAATGTTTTAAATGAAATTAGGCTCATAAGACTAAGAAAATGAGTTTTTATACCAATATTATAAAATAATTTCTATTTTATATTTTATGACTGAAAGGAAGCCACATGAGCAAAAAAATATTCCTACACTAATTTAAGTAGAGGAGAGTTGAAAAAATAATTATTTTAAAAACCTTATACAGTTAAAATGAGAGAAACACATAGGAATAATGAAATATAACAAAAAGTATACAAATACAACATACACAAAATATATGTGGGGAAGACCCTTTCAGGTAAAACACCTCACCCTCCAAAAGCACATTGTTTTTGTATTACATCAAACAAGAGTAACAATATATCCCCACACAGAAATATTTCTTCAAAAATTGCTTCGAAACAAACACATGTTTTGGAGTGATACTGACAACACTTCTTTACTTGCAAACAACATTCTACAATGCAAGAGACTCAATATATAGAGAGATACAAGCTCCAAGAAGAATTTAGAAGGAGAGGGGCATCCAAATCAACATGACATAAAATCCAACACCATAAACATTCATTTAGACACATAACATTCTCTTACACCCCTTACAAGTTATCCTTTGAGCTTCTTCATGATTCCATTCTTTTGTTTTATTTTCATATTTTTCTCTCTTTTGGAGAGGATTTTCATCTAATAGGGTTTTTCTCATTTTATCCATTTATAACAATTTTTTTTCCATAGGTATTTCATTAGAACTTGTTCCTAGGACCCATCTTCTACATATTTTTCATCTCCCATTGTTTTTTCCTCCTAGAGTTGCACTTAATGGGGGATGTTGGTGTGAATAAATTATTGTACCTAGTTAATTTCTTACAAGGGGACTTACGGGACTTATTCATATGTTTAAGTTTATTTAGGTCTTAGGATTCCTTCTAGAAGTTTTAGTTGTCTTTTCTACATCTTATCTAAACCAAGGTAAAAGGCTCCTTTGATTCATACCATGATATCTGACTCCCGCCATGTTTACCACATAGAGTAGTAAATTTATTCTACCACTTTTTTATCAAACTTATTGAGGTAAAAATTACAACTATGAAAAATTATGAGGTCTAAAACCACTCTAATGGGCCTAAGAATAAATTAAAAAGGAAAAAACTTGATAAAAGGGGAAATACTATCAAGTTTTAAAATATTGTAACCATAATATTTATAGAACATTGATAAGAAATGTAACACTATTAAATATATAATTAAAATATCCAAAACCCCATCTTTACCAATATGAAAATTATTAGGAATTTAGGTTCACCAAGATGACCATCATCTAACTATAAAAATGGATGACCATAGAGCTCCATTCTTTCTATTGTGGAAGACATATAGCTCCATAAAGACCTCAAGTTTGACCAACAACATAATTCATAGTCTTCTTTATCACCATATCACTCACATATTTCTCTATAATAGATCATAGTAAATTAGAAAGATCACAACATACAACTAACATCTTAAGAATTACAAAATACATGCACATAATAACATAAATTCACATTAATCACATAAGGCTTTAATCTAGGCATAAACCATAGTATTTAACATCAAAAGAATAATGATATAAAGCTACCACAATTTATAATATTGTTGAAATATTATTTTTGGATTTGAATGTGTTGGTATTTTTTCATCAACTTTTTAGATCACAATCCATGATCCATCATTAGCGAGATATAGAGATGTGAAGGAGAAGAAATGATTTGTCACAGACCAAGAAAAGAAAAATTAAAGAGGGTTGATAGGGGGAAGGTTGCACACATTTCATGGACTAAGGTTAATTTGTAAAATGAAAAAGAGCTAAAAAGAGAAAAATACATGCATCACATTTAAAATAAATAAGGAATATAGATCTACCATAAAAAAGCTAAAAATACATATATTGTTTCAATTTTCTTTCATTCATAAAGTATATTCATTAATTATTTTTGAGGTGCATGCATTTGTTTCTTTTTATCTCTTTGATATTTTCTAGATTAAACATAGTCCTTGAACCATGTGCAACCTTCACACTCTCTCCCTCACTCCCCTCTTTATTTTTATCTTGTCTTGTTCTGCAACAAAGTATTTCTTCTCCTCCATCTCTCTATCATTTTAAAGATGGATCACAAAATGTGATCCAAAACGTTGATGAAAAATACCCTAACAATCAAATCCAAAAAAAAATTAAACATCGCAAGAAACAAACACACACACAATAATGTGCATAAAGTATTACTTCAGGCATTTCAATGTCACCAAGCTTTAACCCAACTGATTACTCCATCAATCTTTCTTTTTTCTTCCCTTTTTATTATAATTTTCTTCTCCATTTTGGATTACCTGCTAAACCAACCTACACATATTCAAAACCTTCTCCCTAAGTTCTTTGTCATTACTTTAACTAGTTTCTTAATTTTTTTAGACTTGAATTTCATTGATTGAGTTGGGAGGTCTACTAACTCCTTATATATGTTTGTCTAGGTTTCTCATTTATCATTTAAATTATAGAATTTCATCAACTATAGTTCATGTGAAGGTTTTAATGTTTTTCAATTGACCTTCCTTCTAGCAATGTGCTAGGATGGCGATTCTACCACTTTCTTGGCATCTCACCATTTTTAGGGTTATTTATTTCCCCTTGTTTATCAAATCATTGATCCAATTCATGCTATTCATGAATTTTCTAAGTGGCCTTGGTTTTAATGAATTTCTATAACACTCTTAGCTTATTTATTTTGGGTAAATTTTCTTTGTTTTCTATCTAACCAGTTATATCCATCAATGTAAGTTTTCTCATATCATAGTAATCAACATTTAAGTTAACTTTTTTCTATATTAACTCATTTGTACACCACCACTAGTTACCAATAGAATCTTATGAAATAGAATTACCTCTTTCTATTTAGTTTTTTCCAATGTACATCAACAATAATTAAACATTCATATAAATTGATAAAAAAAAATCAAGAATAAAATTTAAATATAAGCTTTAAACATAATTCTATATAAATAATAATATAATAATAAAATTTCAAAACCAAGTATTTTTTAACCTAAATTTGAATCCTATATAAACTAAAAAAATCTAAACAAATAACTTAAATCTAACAATTATGAATCTGAAACATTAATCTAAAAATCAATAATAAAAAATCATAACCTTCATTATATAATTATTCAAAAATAAATTAATTAAAATAATATTTTATTTAATACAAATATTAATCCCACTTAATTTTGAATTTGTTTATTAACTTGAACAAAAGAAATCTAAAAATATTAATAATTTTATCAAGTTTAATTCAAATAATTTAGATTCAAAGAAACAAAATCAAGACTACAATTTATTTTATGCTTATCTTCTTCCAGCAGTAATTATAATCATTCGTTTAACGTGAAAATGATGCGTCCTTTTAACATAATAAGCATTGGAAGTACTTGCAGTCACATAAATTTGATGATATTGAATTATTAATGCACCGCTCTGTACTCGGGAATCTCCAAAATAAGGATGAACTGGAAAAATGTGACTTGCTATTATGAAATAAATATTTCTATCATTACTTCTATGCCAATATGACTTGGAGATCGAGTATATAACCGAACAGCCAAAAATAAGCTTTTACAGTATTTCATAATGATCAAGCATAGGGGATATATAGTGTTAGAAACATCGGTATAGGAAGTGCTGGAAAAAAACATGTGTTAGTGTTTTGGCATGCAAAAGGATTCAGCCAGCAACTGAATTATTATTTGCATTATTTTCGTTTGTTTTATTTTTATTTTTTCAGTTATATTGATTTTATTTTTTTTTCTTTTCAATTTTTATAAAATCTATTATTTATAAAGTTGAAGGATTGTAAATTTGTGTAAATTTTAGAAATTCAGTTTTTTTAGTTTTTAATTTAACTTAATTAAGAATGTATAAAATCTTCAAGCTCAACAATATTTTTTTTCTAGATTTTAATTTTATTCTAACATTTTTATTACTTTAATACATATGATCTGGGTCTCAATTTTGATATTTAGATTATTTCATATTAATATTAATTTAGTAAGTATAAATTACATAAGATGTTATATCATAAACATGTATTATATTACTAATCAAAAGAATGTCAATAAATACTTAAAAGAGAAACAATGACACTATTAATGTGTGATTGGAAACATAGAAAATTAATAAGTTTAACATCTATATCCATCTTTTTAAGAAAAGTTATAAGTATTACTTGCACCTTAAGAAGAAATCTTGAAAAATTGTAATGAAAATTGGTATTTTTCTTGTGCTAATTTAAACAAATATATAGTAAAAATGTTTCTCTTAAGTGTGATTTTGTCTTAGTTTATCATTTTCAAAGCAAGTTATATTGAATATAAATTTGTTTATAAAAAATTACAATCATTTTTCTGCATTAATGAATAGAGACAAATTGCTACTTCATTTTTAAATTCTCAATATCATTATTTTGAATAATTTTATTTACACATCATTAAATTGTGTAAGATTTAATAATACTAAAAGAAAAAATAATCTATTTTGAAAATCATAAAAATAATCTTAAATATTATTTTACACATAAATATAAATTTCAAAAAAAATAAAAAATCTTATATACTAAATAATAATGCTAGTAGATGCACCTCCTTTCTAAAAGATTCCTTCTAGATGGATTCGGTCATGGTGTTTTTCCATTTATTACAACTGGGACCTACGATTATGTAAACATCATTCATTTACAAGCGACGGTAATATTATCCTTTTTTCTTATTCACAGTGCTATGAAATTCTATTATACAGAGCGGATGCCAAGTCATGAAATTTGCTATCAATCGCACAGAGAAACTGAAAATTGACGCTAAGACTGGTTACTTGCATTGTACATTTAATAATATATGTTGCTCTCTATACTTTTCTTTCCTATTTTTTGAATCATTTTTATTGAATTCACTTATCTTTTTTTCAGTTGGGAGAATCCAAAGCAGGGCTTTCCATAGTAGAGTATCTGGTCTCAAAATGTGCAAAAGTATCCAACAACAGGACTGGATGTCTAGAGCTCTTGAAAGAAATGCTTGTGCTTGCATGCTGTGGCATTGATTCTATGTTCGGCTCCTGTTATCTTCAGACTTCTCTACCAACGTATGTATGAATTTTTTTTCTTGCATAAAATGGTTGGATGTCAAAATATGCCATACCATTCCGAGGCTTAATTTGGCCTCTTGGCTTAATTTGGCCTCTTTTGTCACAACTTGGATGGAGCCTTGAGTGCAATAAGTTGATATTGGAAGCCATCAATAAGAACTGTGTTGATATGGATAAGTGCAAGGATTTATTGTAAATTTGTAATATGGGTCCTTATATAAAATTATAAATAAATCTATTTGGATCAACTATATGTCAGCATGATGATAGAATTGATAGGATTGATGCAGAGATGGATGGTGTTTAATTTGTTTTGTGAATTGGAACTTCAGAACTGGTGTGTTAATATGATAGCTCAAATGTTCCATGCACCTATTTGTGATAAAGAGCAAGCTATTGGTGTTGGGAATGTGGGATCTTCAGAGGCTATAATGCTGGCTAGCCTTGCATTCAAGTGCAAGTGTCAGAACAAGAGAAGAGCTCAAGGGAAGCCTTATGGCAAGCCCAATATTGTGATTGGTGCCAGTGTTTAGGTTTCAACTTACAAGCAATTCTTTTTACTCTGTTTTCCTGTAATCCAAAAATGATTAGCTTAGCTCTGCATTTTTTGGTAATGCTAATTGATGTTGTTTACGAAATTGTTTTTAAGGTCTGTTGGGAGAAATTTGCTCAGTATTTCAAGGTAGAACTAAAAGAGGTGAAGTGGAGAGAAGGATATTATGTTCTGGACCCTTGAAAAGTTGTAGAATTGGTCGATGAAATCACCATTTGTGTTGCCGCCATTTTAGGGTCTACTTATAATCTAAAATTTGAGGATGCGAAACAATGATCTTTTGATGGAGAAGAACAATAGAACATATTATGAACTAATTCAAATTACTTAGTTTTCAAATTTATTAAAAAATTTATTTATTTTGATCAAAGTAGAAGTAAAATTTTTGGATGGGTCCTAAATCTTTTGTAGGGATTTGCTCAGAAATGTGATTATGTGAATGTTTAAATGGGAAATTCAAATACATGTTAGAATGATGTGAATAGGTCTTCACTAGGAACTAGTTAGGAAATAACCCCATTCACATTAACACCCTTCATAAATGCAACTTGAGAGTATAGTTAGTATCTAAATTATGCAAATGCAATATGAGTCCCAGCTACTTGGCCATGTGAGGTACCCATGTACAAATGAAAATGAAATCTCTTACAAACAAAGAAAAAGAGAAAACCTCATGGGACAAAACTCCTCTCCAAAAAAAAGATATAATGCAAAATCTAATGCAAATCATGTACAAGTAATGGAAGTGATGATGGAGGTATCTACATCAATACCACCAAGAGCGACATCCATCATAAGAATACAATATGATGATCGATCCAACGAAGGAATAGATGGAGACTAGATTGCACCCCGTGAATGAAGTGTCCTCAAAACCAATGAAAGGAGTCTCAAGCCAACTGAGTATCCAATGATGACAAATGACATGTCTCCCTCTAGGAAGAAACAAATCCAATGGTAGATGTTTTAGAAACTCCAACTCCATAATGAAATGGGAGGGAAGAAGCCTCATATTTGAAATCTTTGAGAAGGAACCAAGTGCCTCCAAGGTAGTCTCACCAAAACAAGGATCCCTGATCAAGGTTGATACAATCGAATGTGGGGACTCAAGAATACCCTCCAAAGTAAAATATGCATAGATGAGAGATATCTCCTCAAGAATGTCCTCCAAACCTACAAAAGTAGCCAAGTCAGAAATACCTAAATCAAATCCATCCTGTAATCCCAAGTATGGAAAAATGAATATGTT
The DNA here is from genome assembly GCA_007115665.2 of Sequoiadendron giganteum. Classification (NCBI taxonomy): domain Eukaryota; kingdom Viridiplantae; phylum Streptophyta; class Pinopsida; order Cupressales; family Cupressaceae; genus Sequoiadendron; species Sequoiadendron giganteum. Next base: position 218,432,235 of record CM021100.1, read on the forward strand.
CGTCTTAACTGAATGAGATGATGGAGCCACACAAAGAAGAGCTATGTTCAACCAGCCACCATTGTCATCATGTGAACTACTACCCACTTTAGATTTTGGGAAATCAGGAACATAAGGATCATCATCATTATAAAAGTGAGATAAGGTATAGACCCTTGACTGATGATCAACCAACCCTATAACAATGAGTTTTCCAAGATCATTCAAAATGAGAATTGACTCAGATGTAAACTCAACTATATTTCCTCCCTATGCAATTTGATAAATTGGAAGAAGATTATGGGCCATCTTAGGAATGTAAACTGCATCTTAAACATGACCTAAACCCAAATCAATATCACAAATACCAACTACATGAACTGTAGTAGCAAAAGAAGACAACATTGTATCAAACTCGGGTGCTTTAAGTCACCTTGGAATAATATGATCAAAAGAGCTAGCAACACACATTGATTCTACCGAATCAATAACCATCCTTCCCGTCTATCAACAAATGTAGTAATCAATGTATGACCCTTACCTCTAGAATATCTAGAGGTAGTTCCTTCATCCTCTTTATGTGGTGTCTCCTCTTGTGCGGTAGAAGATGAAGGTGAACTAGATGAAGAATGAAATAAAATATTGTGATCCTTGAGAATTTTTCCAGCTCACAAATCTCCATCTTAAAGTATACCTGTTCACTATGCCTTATCCCTTGTGAAAGGTACATGTGGGTTTCTCCTCCTTAGATTTTCCATCTTCTGAAGAGGTGTTGGAAGTCTCACTAGATATTGGCATAGCTTTACCCTTGTTCTTCCCTTTCCTCTTAGGTAGTGTGGTGAGAAATACATGAAATTTGGAAGTGGCATCATGTTGACTAAGCTTGGATTTCTCCCTAGTCAATCTCTAACAAAAGACCTCAAATAATGGCATGAAAAAATTATCAGCTAACCCATCCATAGTGGAATGGAAAAAAGTGGAAAAATAGGAAAATGCACCCTTTAACTTAGACAAGATAAAGAATATGCATTCCTTATCAATTTTATCCTTCCCATACCCTACTAATTGAGTATGTACACAAAGATTTAAACTTCACCAAATAGTCCTCAATTGTGGGAAATAGATTAGTGGAAAGAGATTCCAACTTAGCTTCTAATTGCAATTCTCAACATCACTAACTAAACCAAAGACAAGATGAAGGATGAGGGATGAGCCCCCTATGGAAAAATTTGGGGCCTATTCGAAGGACTCTTTGGATAGAGACAATGTTGAACCTTTTGGAAAGGAGTTTTCCTTTGCCTCTTTCCACTTTGCTGAAAGAGAAAAAATATCTATTTCTCTAGTGGACCTGAATCCTGATGACTCTTTTTTTAAACTAGAAAGAGATTTTTATGGTGATATCCTTACTCTGGCCAAAAAGGGAGTGCTCGACAATTTTATAATTTTGAAATGGGCTTTTCATGAGATTAAGGATCGCAATCTTAAAAACAGGGCTATCTCTAGCAAAATAGAAATCCTGGAAGCTAAAGTGGCTGAACAAAATTTGGCTAGGGCCTTATGGATAGGAGATGAGAAGATGGCTATCCCTAATTACCTCTAGAAAGAGGTTGACTTCACTAAAAATATAAAGAAGGACAGTGAGAACCTAGAAAAAGAGGTTGAAAAGATCAGGAAAACAATGAAAGCAACTATTGAACATAACCACATAATCGTTAAAAACAACTCCACAATATTAAAAGCTTTTGTTGAAAAAATGGATAACACCCAGCAAAGTCTTCTGATTATGGATCTAGATGTTGAGAAGAACATAAACAAGGTGGAGGACTCAGGCCCTTCAAAGAGAACCAAAGCCAACATGAAGAAAAGACTAGATGCGATGCCTCTGGAGACCCAGGACCTAAAGATGGTGGATCAGGATTTGGACAACCTGGAAGTAGAAGTGGCTGAGACTTTAAAGTCTTTGGGTTAGGTCTAGCTGATTTTTTTTTTCTTGTCATCTTTTTGCTGGTGGCTGTTGTTTTTTCTAGTTTCTCTCTAGCATACAACCATCTTGTTCCTAGGTTCTCTAATGTTCTATCTTTTTCTTGTCTGTAAACTTTGTGGTTCTGGGTCCCTATAAATCCTATTTTTTCCTCAATCAAAAACTAAACCAAATACATCTTTATATTTTTCCCATACTTGTTTAGGTGTAGTACACTCCTCAATGTGGAAGAACAAAGAGTCAAAAATATACAATGCAATTAAGCCTATTTTCTCATCCCATTTTTTCCAATGTGCAAACTTGTCATATTGTCTAATAAATTTTGGTTGTTCCTCAACCAAGGTAGACCATAATCCCTTAGACCAAAGTAACATCTACACAAAGAGAGAGAGAGAGATACAAACAACATACAATACAAGGGATCACATTATGCACATGCAATCACATAAAGAAACATGAAAAAGAAAATAAAGAAAAAGGCTAGTAAGACACATGCGAGTCAACCTATAATAGGTCGTACACATCCTAATCTCGGTTAGTATAAATTAAAGAAAAAAAACTAGCCAAAGGGACAATGCCAAGTGCCGAACTAGGGGAATCACCAAGTTCGACACTCTTATTGGGAGATTCTTCATTTAAGCTCATAGAAGAGGAAAATAATGTATACAATTCATTATGCACCTGTTCATCAATCTTTGTAATGTCAATGCAATCATCAATATTAATTGCAATAGGAGATCGAATGACAATTTCTATTTAATTTTTTTTTTGTGGGGAGGGTATAAAGTCATCATTCATTTCTTTAGTTAAGTTTTGATTTTGATTTTCTATGTTTCTCTTTTCTTCTTCATTTTGTAACATATGAGGAAAATCATGAATATATGGCTACACTCTCTAGCATTTTGGTTTCATTTCAATTTATTGTCAATTTGTGTTTTTGTAAGAGTGGGTTTTTCAATCATAGGTTTCTTATCTTCCTTTAGGGGAGGAATGAAATGAACCATAAGATATTTCTCAACCACATTCTCTTTATCTTTGTAAACTTATTTTTATCTTAGGAGTCACAATAGGATAATTTTGGTTATCTCATGGTCTCTTGTAGAAAATGGTAGGAGCTTTTCTCATAGGTTTCCCTTGGATGGTCAAAAGGAATTTTGTTTTAATCATTGTTTTGTCAAGGATATCTTGCTCAATGAAGGGTTCGGGCATGTTTCTAAGGGATAATTCTGCTATATGCTTTTCCTTGAAGTTCTAATATGATTTGAAAAATATTTCCTCTCGGGGTCTAATAGGTTTAGTAGGCTTGGAACAAAAGGATTCCAATGAAAATTTCCCCTTAGGAAGACACATGATTAAACATACTATGATGCATAGTGAAGGTATCATTGCCAAAGGGAAACATTAAACATTTATGTGCAACTGAGGGGGCAACATTCATGGAGTGAAGCGATGGATAACCTGCATCTTGATCCATGCTTTATGTTTATCATATATGTATCTTGATAGAGTTCATGCACAAATAGGAATTATTCACTGATCAAATTCTCTCTACATATGAGATCGTTGAATATCCCATTATTGAGATTTTTATTGATTCTTCCAACTATGTAAAGAGGACCATTAGGTGCATGTTTAATGTGTCTTTTTGAGAAAAATAAATATCCAGAGGCATTTTGATTGATCCCTTATGAGGTTTAGCTTCGATAGATAATTTCATTTCATTACTATTTTCATATTTTATGTTTTTATTATTAGTGCAAACATTCATCACATCATTATTTGTTTAACTAGCTTTGACAATTTAAATACTATTTTTTGGCATGGGATTTGTAAAGATTTGTAAACTTTTGTTAGGAAGAGCTACAAAATTATTGTATTGATCATTCAAACCTCCAATTAGAAATTGATTATTATCAATAAGGTCTTGAAAAATATGTTTAAGACACTTACAATATTCCATACCACGTCCATTTTGTTAGTGATAATGGCAATAAAATTCCCTATCCCCAAAGAGAACAGGAATTGTCGTCTTTATAGTAGCCACTTGGTTATTAGTTTATTGACTTGTTTAAGGGGAGTTTAGTTGTAATTTTTTTTGTCTTTCCACCATAACTTAGTAAAAAGAAAAACCTAAATAAACATATACATTAATGTGTCCAGACGGAAGCTTCTGGAGTCTTTATCGTCTCCTGCCCAACGAATTTGAATTCGCTCATCCTGAGTTCCTCCCACCTGGCTGCGAAGCCCCTGTTGTCGAGGTGTGAGCTGGTATTGGACCTTTTTGTCTCTCCTCTCCCTTTGTTGGCTTCTCTAATTGCTGAGAATGACGTTTTGGTGTCACTTCGTGATGTGGGCCCTTTGTTCGGTTGGCTCTGTTCAGCCATCTCGTAGAAAGTGAACTGTTTGCTCAAATGTAGTAGGTATCTCCCCTATTGTGGGTGTGTTTGGGTCCATCCTTTCTAATTCTTATAAGGATGAATTTGGGGCTTCCCCAACTGTTTCTACTATCGGCGCGGTTGGGACTTGCATGTTTTCTCTCGGAAGTCTTGTTGTTGGTTATCGGGCAATTGCGGATGTGGCTATCTCTTCCCCTAATGCGGATTCTGCTATAGATGCCTCCCTAAAATCAATCGAGGGACTAAGTGTTCATCCTCAACCTTCTTTTTTTTATGTTGTGAAGTCTAAGAGGTCATGGGAGGGCTTTGTGCATCCCTTGAAGTTTGCAGACTCTGCTCCTATTGTCTCTCTTGGTAAGGAAATTATTGAAAATATTGCGTTTTATTCTAAGAATGCTCCTACTTACAGGTTTTTTCATTTGTGGCCTTCCCTTCCTGACCTGCACCTTTGGATCACCAGCCATTTGTCTCCTCTCATTGATGGCTTGATGGAGATTTACCCTTCTGCAAGGTTTTTTTTGTAGCGAGTTTTAAGCTCTCGTGAAGATAGATAGGCCATTTTACACTATGGTTTGTGGGTTTGGGACTCTCATCCCCTCTCCATTAGACCTTGGGAGCATGATTTTAATCCTTTGAATGAACCCTTATTATTTTTTCTTGTTTGGGTAAGATTTCCTTATCTTCCCCTACAGTTCTAGTGCTCCTTCGCTTATGAGGGCATTGGTAATGCTATTGGTAGATTCTTGCAAGTAGATATGGCTTCCAAGAATTTTACACATACCTCCTTTGCTAGGATCTTCGTGGAGGTTGATATTTCGAAGGCTCTAGTTGGTAAGGTATTTTTGCAGGTTAATGATTGGTCACCGTCTTAGATGGTGGATTATAAGGGTATTCCATTTTGTTGCAGACATTGTTTTGGTGTTGGTCACTTGGCACATGACTATTCTCGTGGCTCGCACATTGTTTCGTCTTCTACCTTGTGGAAGAAATCACTCCGTGAACACTTAATAGTGCACACTGCTGCTGATTCTTCTTCTTTTGATGAGGATTTTATGCCTCCTTCTCCTTTTGTGAAGAAAATAATATTGATGTGGTTGTTGATGCTCCTCCTGTGGATACTCCTGTTGCCCCTACAAAATCTCATTTGCAGGCTCTTTCTGCTTCACATGAATCGGTTATGGTGGATGCTACTCCTCTTGTGGATATGGAGGCTCTGGTTTTGGATGTTCCTAATGTTTCTTATACTGATCCTCCTACTGTTTTGGAGAATGATTTCATAAATCCTACTATTTCAGGCTTGGTTTCAAATGCTTCATGTGAAGTATCAGTTGCTCCTCTTGTTTGCTACTCTAGAGGGGAGTCTTCCCCCTCAGATCAAAATGTCTTAATTTTAGTTTCTGATTCTCCTTGGACAATGGTTTATATAAAGAAGAAGCATTTTTCTAAGAAGGTTACAGTTTTGTGTAACTTTCCCTCTAAGGCTTTGCTTGGTTCAAAAATTTTCCTTGAACAATTTCTCTTTGTTAGCTGTTTCTGACTGGTCATTACCGGTTGTTGTTTCTCTCTGATTGGCTGTGTGGGGCCAGTCTATTTTGTTGTGTTTTATGTCTCTATTTTCACTTTGTAGGGGTCAAGGCCCTACCTTGCTCATCTAATAAAAAACCTAGTCCAAAAATTATTAAATTCATTTTTTCTTGTTTTATCCTATAGTATGGGAAGCATAGAATGTGTTGCATCTTTCAGATTTGAAAAATTTGCAATTGTTTGATAGTTATAGATGTTTTTCAATTAGCTTATCAATCAATACTCTAGTCATAGTGCATGTAGAAAATCAATAATAATTAGATCTATTAAAATCAAAATAAGGCATATCTTATATTGTTGGAAATATCACAATTTTTTCAATAAACTACAACATAATATTGTGAAAGTTATTAGGTAGAGGAGTAAAATTTCTTTTCCTATCCACAAAGGGAAAAGGACTTGTCATGTTTATAGTAGCCACTTGGTTATTAGTTTGTTGAATTGTTTGAGGGGAGTTTAGTTTTACAATGCCATTATTTTTCTTCTTGAAAGGTTGGTAATTATTTTGATTTGTCAGTTCAAACTTTTCAGGACGAATCGGGGGATTTTTTAGATCACAACCATAAGTTGTATTTTTATAATCATGAAGAGTTGTACATAATTGTGTAAAGGATGGGAATCTCAACATATCAATTTTATTTTGGAGTTTGTTTTTTAATTTCAGAATAAACATTCATTGAACGTTAGCATCAAGAATCTTAATGTTTACTTGTGAATAAAGTGTTTGCAATTTTTCTATGAAATCAATCACTTTCTCATCATTCTTTTTTTGGCATGCCATTAAATCAACTAGGGTCATCTTGGGACCCATGTGAATTTTGTAGTGGTTGTAAAAGGCATAAAAAATCTCATTGATAGGAGGTAAGGAAAGAATATTCTTTTCAATAAGCTACAACATAATATTGGAAAGATTAGGATCACACTATTTAATGAGAGGTAAGGAAAGCATATTCTTTTCAATAAGCTAGAACATAATATTGTGAAAGTTATCAGGTAGAGAAGTAAAATTTATATTCCTATCCCCAAAGGGAAAGGACTTTTCATCTTTATAGTAGCCACTTGGTTATTAGTTTGTTGACTTCTTTGAGGGGAGTTTAGTTATAAAATTCCCATAGTTTTCTTCTTGAAAGGTTAGTAATTATTTAGATTTATCGTTTAACACTTTTCAGGACAAATAGGGGGATTTTTCACATCACAAACATAAGTCGTATTTTGATAATCATGAAGATTTTTACATAACTGTGTAAAGAATAGGAATCTTAACATCTCAAGTTTATTTTGGAGTTTGTTTTTTTAATTTCACAATAAAAATTCGTTGAAGGTCAACATCAGGAATCTTAATGTTTACTTGTGAATAAAGTGTTTGGAATATTTTTATGAAATCAATCACTTTCTCATCATCCTTTTCTTTGCATGTCATTAGATCAACTAGGTTCATCTTGGGACCCATGTGAATGTGGTAGTGGCTGTAAAAGGCATCAACAAGCTTATTGAATGAACCAACAAAATTATTCGGTAAGGAAGAGGACCAATATAAAGAAGTATCCTTAAAGGATCTAGGGAATAACTTAGCCAATAGCTTATCTTCAAAGATGAAATCACTAAATAAGGATATGAAAGTGGAAACATGGCTAACAAGATCTCTTTTCCCACCATATTTCTCAAATTGAGGAACTTCTATACCTTGTGGAATTTGTGCTCTCAATATATCCAGAGATAATGAATTGGTTTTGATGTATTGAAAATGTTGACCATTGTTACTTTAATGCAAAGATGCAACTTGTTGTTGAATGGATGGAATGGTTTGCATAAGTGTGTTAAGGACAACATTGAATTGTTATTGTAAGGTGGAGGGGGATAGGGTGGAGTAGTGTATGTATGCGGAGGGAAGTGAATTGTAAGTTTGTGAGAAAGGATTGTTGAGGAGATATTGTATGTGAATGCATAAAGCTGGAAGAATTCCACATGGAAATACCTCAGGAAGTGTTCACACTACTAGTAGGTCAAATTGTTGTGGTTGTTTGAGTACTAGTGCATGTAGGAATTGAAATAGGTATCGTAGAAGATGGAATTGAAATTCCACCTTGGATTTTGGTACACTCCAAAGCTTGAGTAAAACTATTAATGGTAGGGGTGGTGTTGTTAAGATGAAGCATTTATTGGTTGTAGGCATGATAGTCATGGGAAATGAAGTATGCATATTATGATCCATAGGGGGTTGATTATCAAAACTATTAGGAAGAGAGCTAGAAAACCTAAGATCCACGATGAATGGTATATCATGAGACATGACATGAGTCTTGATCTACATCTAATAGTAGTATTTCTTATAGGACATCAAGTTGTTAAGCTCATAAAGGTTTCACAAACTTAGTGTGCAAACCCAAGATAGATGGAGGCAATGCGATGACCTAGGATGAATACAATTTTTAGATTTTAAACAAGGTAGTTTGTTAGATTATTAGAATTCTCCATTAAATGAATAACTTTATGGAAAAAAAATTCCACATCAGGAATCTATCTTCCTTCCACAAAGGGGTTAGTGTAGGATCATAGTGGTCCAAACTAGGCTCCTAAGTGGCATTGAAAGTTTAGAAAAATGGGGTTAAGAAACTTGACATAAAAATTTGAATCAATTATTAACATAATTTGAAAACTATATATGAACAAAATTTGTAGAAAATTGAATGTAGTTTCTAACATACTAGTCCTTTTTTGGAAAAAAAAATCTATTTGGTATTTTTTTTAAATTTCAATGCAATACTAAATTTTTAGGAAAAAATAAAAAAAAGTGTATGTTTGACCAACATAAGTACAAGAAAAAAGTGATATTCTTTTTAAATTTCAATATAAGTAGTGGACACATGTCTGGATGTGACATTATTTTTGTAATTTTTTTCCATGTAAATAATTAGTTAGGAGTTTCTTATTAGAAATTTTTAAAAATATTAAAACTTTTTTGTCTTTCCTCCATAACTTAGTCAAAAAATTATAAAATTCATTTTTTCTTGTTTTATCCTATAGTATGGGAAGCATAGAATGTGTTGGATCTTTTGGATTTGAAAAATGTGTAATCATTTGATAATTATAGATATTTTTCAATTAGCTCATCAATCAATACTTTAGTCACAATGCATGTAGAAAATCAATAATAATTGTCTATTAAATTCAAAATAAGGCATATCTTATATTGTTGGAAAGCTCACAATTTGATCAATAATCCCTTTTTGTTTAATCAAATTTGGATTCAAAAAAAATTGTCAGCCACGTTTTCTCATATTAGGACATTTTGGACCACCATGATCCTACACTCACCCAAAGCCTTTCTAACTTGAAAAAAATAAATTTATCCAATATGGGCATTAGCTTGTTAAACGTGATACTATAAAATATTTTATACACCATATTATAGAGGCTATAGGGTAGTAGTCAAACATAGAAGTGGCATCTTCCTTCTTGGGAACAAGAACAATGTAAGTAGAGTTCAATTGGTGAAGGAATCTAATAGTTTGTCTAGTTCTGCAAGTTTCTTAATTTCTTTAGACTTGAATTTTATTGATTGAGTTTAGAGGTGTATTGTCTCCTTAAATATGTTTTTCTACGATTTTCATTCTATCATTTAAAAGGTAACATTCCATTAACATCTTGATTACAAATTACTTTCATGAGATTATATAAGGCCAAATCACCTCCCTTATATACTCATATAAAGACCAAATCACCAATTACAGAGAAATAACATATTGCATCAAGAAATACAAAATAATATTTTTTAATACTTTGAAGACCAAACTTATGGGTTATAATAGTAGAGAAAATACTTGTTATGTGCTTCATTATTATATGGCACCATATAAAACATCTAATTATCCTTTTTTTCATATCTATTCCTACAATGCCACATATATGCTAGATATAAGATGTAGTATCCATAACATTGCCAAATCTCATGCAATTTCCACCATGAGTTTACCAAGATAATAGATACCTTTGGGGCGTACAATGAAATCTGATTCCAACCATATTCACCACATAGACTAGTAAATTTATTCTACCACTTTTTTATCAAACTTTTTGAGGTCAACTATCCAAAAGTCTATGAGGTCTAAAACCACTCTATTGGGCCCAAGAATAAATTTAAAAGGAAACAACTTGATAAAACAAGAAAACACTATCTAGTTTTAAAAAATGGTAGCCATAATATTTGCAGCACCTTGATAAGAAATGAAACACTATCAAATATATAATTAACATATCAAAAACCACATATTTATTAAGATGAAATTTGTTAGGAATTTAGGTTAACCAAGATGACCATCATCTTAACTATAAACATGGATGACCATAGAGTTCCATTATTTCAATAGTGGAAGATATAGAGATCTATAAAGGCCTCAAGTTTGACCAATATGGAGTCTTCTTTGTCACCATATCACTCACATATTTTTCTATAATATATCATAGTTATATAGAAATATCAGAAATTAGAACTATAGAGATCCATAAAGGCCTCAAGTTTGACCAATGGAGTCTTGTTTGTCACCATATCACTCACATATTTTTCTATAATATATCATAGTTATATAGAAAGATCAGAAATTAGAACTAGCACCTTAGACTCACAGACTACATGCACATAATAACATAATCACATTAATCACTTAAGGATTTAATCTAGGTATAAATCATAGCATTATACAACATCAAAAGAATAATGATATCAGGTACTCACAATCTATAATATTGTTCAAATATTTTCTTTAGATTTTATTGTGTTGGTATTTTTTCATTAACATTTTAGATCACAATTCATAATTCATCATTAAAATGATAAAGATATGAAAGAGAAGAAATAATTTATTGGAAACCAAAAATAACTAAAAATAAAAAGAAGTGAGAGGAAGAAAGTTACACACATTTGAAAGACTAAAGTTAATTTGAAAAATAAAATAGACTACATTCATTTCATTTAAAATAACTAATAAATATAAATCTACCAAGAAAAGAGAAAAAAAACATATACTGTTTCAAGTTTCTTTTAATCACAAAGTTATATCCCTTATTTATTTTTGAGGTGCATGCATTTGTAGTGACACAGAGTTTTGGCTTCATGCTTCCTGCATTTTTTAAACTTTGAGCTTGAAATTAATTGAAATACTTGTAGTCACACAAATTTGATGACATTGAATTATTAATGGACTGCTCTGTACTCGAGAATCTCCTAAATAAGGACGAATTTGAAAAAATGTGACTATATAATTGAACGGCCAAAAATAAGATTTCACAGTGTTTCATAATGATCAATACAGTGTTTTGGCATATAGCCAAGAAAAGGATTCAGCCAGCCATTGAATCATTATTTTGTTTGTTTTATTTTCATTTCTTCAGTCTTTCTTATTGGTTGTCTTCATTATGTGTATTATTTTAAGTTTTTAAAATTTATTTTTTAATATTTTTTTTAACATTAAGGAGGGTAAAATTTTTATTAGATCAAGGAAATATTACAAAGCAAGGGCATTAAATGGTCTTATCAAGCTTAATCAAGCGATCCAATTGTTGAGACAAATCTGGGGTAATTGGCCCCCATCCACCAAAATTCAATCTTGAATATGATCTGACACCCATTTAGCCAGGCAATCAGCCACCCCATTCCATTCTCGAGAGTTTTTTTTTAAATTTGTATCTTTTTAGTTCTTATAAAATTCATTACTTATAAAGTTGCAGGGTTGTAAATTTGTGTAAATTTTAGAAATTCAATTTTTTTTCTTGTGCTAATTTAATTGAATATTGAGTAACAATGTTTCTCTTTAATGCGATTCTTTAATAGTGTTCATTATTTATAAATTTGTTAATTGAAAATTATAAACATTTTTCTGCTTGATTAGTTAGTAGAGAAGAGTTGATCATTCAATAATAAATGTTACTTGTTTTCATAAAAGTTCTTATATTATTATTTTGAATAATTTTGTCTACACATCATTAGATTGTTTAAGATCTAGTTGTAATAAAGGTACAAAATAATCTATTTTGAGAATCATGAAAGTAATTTTAGATATTATTTTATGCATCAACATAAATTTCTAAAGAAGAATTCTTATATATTAGATTATAATACTAGTAAATTTGTCTCTTTTTTAAAAACATTTATATCTATTTTCAACATTTATATGTATTTTAAATATATCTATCATACAAACTTATTTCAATCTTTTAAAAACAGTAAATTATTATTAATAGATCGAAACAATTTCTAGTAAAAAAAAATCACTCATTTACACACATTATAAAAGATAACAAAATTTACAAATAAAAAAACTTATTTAATGATAACTATAAGTTGAAGATTAATTACATAATGCATATTACTAAGCTTTCAAGCGGTCATAATTCAATTTCCATTAAATTTTTTCATTTACCTTTCTGCAGTACAAAGCATGAATATATAATCATAAGAGATCGTATAAACAATTAATGTAATAAGTAATTTGTGTTATAAATTTGTGACTAAATATAAACTTATGTACTCTGAAAGTTCAGGCTGGTAGATCAATAAACTTAAAACTACTTTTTAATGGTCATGCACCATCAATTTGGATCAATTTAAATGTCTCTTCTTGATTTTTTGAAATTATTTTAATTTTTAAATGAGACCTTATTTTAAAGGGTTATTCTTAAACATCATAAACTATAAGTTTGTGGCATTTTATATTGACATATTTATTAGTACACATATATGATTCCATTGACGAGGTGCTTCTATTCTTATTTCTCTCAATAAGTCTTTCCCTCCAGAATTTAAATGTAGAAGATAGCATGCCTTTTATGGCCTCATTTGTAGTGACTTATATAGGAATTAAATGTTTCAAAGATATTGAATATACTATATATTATTTTCAAGTTGAATATGTATATGCTATTTTAGGTCTATACCAACAATCTCATTCATTATTTTATTTTTGGGTCTATACTAATGTTCCCTATTTTCACATGATTTTACTTGCTATACAATAATATGAAATATAATTTGGATTTCAAACTTTAATTAGAAGCATTTCCACTAGAAACTAGATCCGTTGGACAAAGTTTCACTGTGTGTGTCAACCTTTTGTTCTCATTTTCATTGCAAAAAATTCATATCAATGCTTTGTCATTTCAAATGTAGGATTTTCCTATTTTTCATTGGTTGAGTTTTAATCATCTCCATATTTCTGCTATTTCTCCTTCAAGAGACAAAAATCTGCCTATTGAAGAAATGATAGAGAAAATCCATAAACCAACTATGCTATTTGAAGAAATATTTTTTCTAGTGGGAGTGGTGTTGAATGCAGACTCTGATTCTAGTTGGTTCTATCTCTGAAGGGAAATGAGGAACTAGCTGATTAGCAAATCCAACTCCATATTCAAGCATAATTCTTCCAATGATAAGCTTGGAAAGATTTTGAGCTACCATGTTCAACACCACTCCCACCAAAAAAAATAAATTTCAAGCATATTTTTTTGGTGGGAGTGGTGTTGAATACGATAGCTCAAGATCTTTCCATGCTTATCATTGGAAGAATTATGCTCAAATATGGAGTCGGATTTGCCAATCAGGTAGTTCCTCTTTTCTTTTTAGAAATAGCACCAACTAGAATTAGAGTTTGCATTCAACACCACTCCCACCAAAAAAATTATGCCTTCAAATAACATAGCTATTTTCTAGACCTTCTCTCACATTTCTTCAATTGGCATAATCTTTGTCTCTAGAAGGAGAAACATGACAAAAACAAACATGATTAAAAGCCAGCCAGTGAAAAATAGGAAATCTTGAATTTGAAATGGTAAAGCATTGACATGAATGTTTGTGCAAGGAAAACTATAAACAAAAGGTTGACATAAACAGTGAAACTTTTTCCAATGGATCTAGTTTCCAGTGGAAATGTTTTGTTGGGAAGCACTGGCAGCTCAAGGTCTTGCAATACTTACCATTGGAAAATTTATGCTCAGATATGGAGTTGGATTTGCTAATCAGGTGGCTCCTATTTTCCTCTCAGAGATAGCACCAACTAGAATCAAAGTGGGCATTCTAAAATCGATCCCAAAATCCAAACTTGCTAAGAAGAAAATATAATTGGAGGTTGGAGGCAAAGGAGGTTGGAGGACTTTCAACATCCTCACGTTATCCACTAGTGATGAGGTTGTCATTTATGTTAGTGGAAATTTAGTTCATTTCTATTTTTGTATGAGTTATTTTTTGATGTACTTCCTCCTAGTGAAAAATATTATAGTGAACAAAATCATTAGTGTAGTACAGATCATGGATCTTGAAATGGTTAGTGGTAATCCAAAAAATTATATAAGGTGAATAAATGAGTTTGGTCCTATTCTTGTCTAGGTTTGTGGTAAACCTATGTGAAAACCATGAAATGTTGATGAGAGGTGCCTTTTGTATGAATCAAGATCACGAGTCATAAGAGTTAGTTTATTGTAGTTAAAAGTGTTAAAGTTTGAAAGGAGGAGATTTTGGACATCATTGATATTGTAAAAAGTTGTATAGGAGAGCAAATAGCTACAAATATTCTCTAACTATTGGAATTGTTGGAAGTGTGGTCAAGTGGTGATGAGTTCATTGGAAGTGAAAGCAAGCTAAGTTATTGTATGTAGGTGATCATGTACAATAAGATATAGATAGTAGTTGCGATCCCTAAAATGTTCTACCCTATTCTAAGATGCAAAAGTAACTAATGATGCATTAAAAAGAAAAACACAAGAAATACTATTCAAGATTAGCCTAAGGAATATCTATGGAAGAAAGATAAACAAAATAAGAAGATAAATTGTTATACCTTTTGTGCTGCTGATTCCCTTGGTTGGTCCTTGATCTTTGAGAGTTTGTGTGCTCCTTGGATGGCTATGGGGGTGAATGGATGAAAGATGCAATATGTGATAAGATACTAGTGGCTTAAAGGATTTGGTGGATTGATGAAAAATGCTTACAAATGGCTAAAATGTTGCAAATGAAAATTTACATGAGTTTGGTAGAAAAAATCTCATTATGCAGATGAGAGAAAGGAGGGGGTATTTATAAAAAAATTTGAATTCTCTAGAGAATTTAACGGTTGAGATTAAGCCAACAAAGCCAAGATGGAGGGATATGGTGAGTTGAGGACTCACAAGCCCTCACGTCTTGACATGTGGAATGTGATATAACTTAGGGTGAGATAATGTGGAAGTGAGGTGGAAGAGAGGTACATGATGTTGAGGAAGGACAAGTACCTTGTAGGTACCTTGGCAGATGAGAAGATTTTCCTCAAAAAGGAACTTCTTGTCCCCAAATGAGAGTGAAAAAGACATTTCATAAATTTTAGAATTTCTCAAAAATCTCCATGGGAAATGGGAAGGTAGTTGGAGAAATAAATGTGAATTAAAAATTCACATTCTTGAAAGAGTTTAATGGATAATAGAGGGTTTCCAAAAATATGGGGATTTGCCACATGTGAGTGATGTGACAAGTCAAAAGTTCTAGAAGTCCTTGGCACATGTAAAATGACAAGTCAAGTTTTCTAAACATTGCATGGGGATAGGGTAAACCTTGGAAGGATAAAATGTGAATTAAAAATTCACATGGGGAAGAGAGGAGCCTAGGATGAATAAATGTGAATTAAAAATTCACATGAGAAAGAGAGTCAAGGCCAAGAAAGGCAAGTGGAAAGGTTGACTAAAAAATTTATTCTAAATGTTGCTAATGACCTTGATTAAGGTTGTGCAAACACAAGATTAGGATAATTAATGAGAGATTAGAGTGAAGTGTGAGATTACGGAGGATGTGACCCTAATCTTGATTAAGTGGTGCACATACAAATCATGAATTAATTAATTTAATCTCGATTAAAAGAGGATTATGGAGAATGTGACAAGGAGAGAGAAAATGAAGAATTGAAAATTGATTTTAATCAAAAAGGTCAAATGACTAGATAAAATAAATTGTCCTATTTATTTAATTTAGCAAAGAAAAGGTGTAAGCTAAAGTATTTAATTATTCAATTACATACTTTAGGAACCTTGGGCAGAAAATGAAATAATGATTAAATGAATTATTTAATTTCACTATTAATGAAATGGATGAATAGAGTAGATGATTTTGACCATGTGGAAGTGTTCAAATTTAGATGTTTACATTTTTACCCTCTTCAAAGTATTGTTAGAATAACCATGTTTCAAAGAAAAGAAAATGAAGATGACTCTATAAAGGAAGTAACCAAGAAATGATGCCCCAATGTGGGGAGGAGGACCTGAGCTGCTCAATTAGAAGGGGAATTGATGAATATGCCCCAATCCTACAAAGGAATGACTATGGTAGGGAGAATAGATAAATAGGAAGGGTATGCCCCCTTGAGAGGGCAATGGGGAAAAAAGAGGGGTCCCACGTGACTTATAGATAGAAAGAAATGGATGGTATGGTCGAATAGAGTGCAAAAAATGAGGCAAGTTTTCCTTTTGAATGAAGTGAATCAGGCAAACGGTTTTCAAATGCCGGCCCCAAGAAGGGAAGGGATTAGTCGGACGAAAAAAAAGGTAAATAGGAGGTAAAAAATACCCCTTAAAAAGGGAGGGAAAAATAATATAAGGTAATTTTAGAAATTACCTCACCTCATTTGCACTATTATAGTTGAGAGAAGAGGAGAGGATAGAAAGCAGATGAGGAGCGAGGATGTCGCGGGATAACGACACCGAGATCATCCACCGGGTGGACGGGGTTCAATGATTCTACAATCAGTGGGTTGTGC
The DNA here is from genome assembly GCA_007115665.2 of Sequoiadendron giganteum. Classification (NCBI taxonomy): domain Eukaryota; kingdom Viridiplantae; phylum Streptophyta; class Pinopsida; order Cupressales; family Cupressaceae; genus Sequoiadendron; species Sequoiadendron giganteum. The sequence goes on from CM021100.1 coordinate 218,448,941, forward strand.
CCCACCAGGTTAGCAACAAAACCCTCTATGCATTGTGTTGGTAAATTAAATGCATTTTAATTTTTTTTTGTAAAATGTAAGAAACGGGTTTTTTGGGCGAGTTAGAGAAGAAAAATGGGTAGATAAGAAAAATAGGAAAAAGGTGTTCGAAAAATCGGGAGAGAAAAAATTACGTCGGAGGCCCATAGAGGGGTGAATCTACCCTACTGCGGGAGAGTGGGTCCACCCTGGCAGAGGGCGAATCCATCCCATGCCGGGTGGGTCCACTCTAGCATTGAGTGGATCCACCTTGGCATGGGGAGAGTCCACCCCACTGCTGGGTGGATCCACCCCAGCGCGGGGCAGGTCCACCCCGGAGAGGAGTGCACAACCCTGTCATCGGGGGCGTGTCCGCCCTGGAGCATGCAGAGGCATCCCCACCATCAGGTTGAGGGTAGATTTTCCCTTCGGTGCAGGGTGCAACCCCTTAGCATGGGGCACCACCCCGCAACTAGCGGTGCCGACGCCACCCGGCCATAGGCGGGTCTGCCTTGCGGCCAAGGGCAGGTCTACCCAGGTGCAGGGTAGGTCCGCCCCACAACCAAGGGTGGGTCTACCCAGGCACAGGGTGAGTCTACCTAGGTGTAGGGTAGGTCCACCCCGCGACCAAGGGCGGGTCTGCCCAGGTGCAAGGCAGGTCTGCCCCGCAGCCAAGGGCGAGTCTGCTCCACCGTGGGGCGGGTCCACCTCACGGCCAAGGGCAGATCTGCCCCATCGCTAGGGTGGATCCATTATGGATGGGAGTGGTGCGAGGGAGGCCAGGGGGTGAGGAGAGAGAAAGAAGAGAAAAAAAAAGAAAGAAATAGAAAGTGCTAGGGCGAAAGAAAGAATTAACAAGGTGAGTGTTATGATGAATGCAGAGGTTTGATCGATTGTGGACACATGATTGGAGGTAGGAGGCACTGGAAGCGACAATAGAGGCCATGATGGGCTTGGATTATGCAACATTGGAGCATGTGGGATTACTTCACTTGGTATAGCTTTTGGCAATGAGAGCTCATCGAGTGATGTTGACAGCTTAGATAGAGAGGTTGAGTTTGGCTGCATCGACGTTCCATATTCCGACAAGGGAGATGACGATGACACTGGAGGATGTATGGTAGATTCTGAGGTTTCCCATAGCGGGACAGTTAGTTTGTGAGGTGACATCTAGAGGGGCGAAGTTGGACCAGACCATCCTGGTGTTATTTGGATGGGATGATTTTCCCATTTAAAAGGGGCAGTTAGATGTAGAAATATGTTTGGCATTGGTGTTGCCAACATTACCATTATATTTGTGTTGTTTGATTAGTTGGATATTGCTGTCAAATCGAAGTAGGTGGTTATGTAGACTATGGTATATGGAGGTGATTTGACATATTGTCGAGTGGCGAGAGGGGTAGTTCTCATGGGGGTCTTGTGTATTAGCACAGTTATATCGAGATATGCTTGTGATTTGCTACCAGTGAGTGCAGAGCATTATGCATATGACATTATTACAGGTGTGGGGTTGGGAGCATATTATGGTGATGAGGCCCATAGTGGTGAGGAGAGGAGAGTGGGATGAGAGGGAGCCAGTGGTGTAGGGGTATGGGGGGGCAAGGGGCTGTGTCCTATGATATGAGATGCAAGGAGAGTTCGGTGATTGCAGGAGAGCATTTGATGAGGTACGAGAGGAGGACATAGTATGGCGGTCATATATGTCTCGGTGGTTTAGGGGATGGAGGGCTGAAGAGGAGAGACATCAGGGTTTCTTTATATGTAGATGCCTCTTTCTTGGGAGTCAGCTGCACATAGTGGAGGCACATCGATTAGACATAGTAGAGAGATAGTTTGGACATATTCAGGATATTCCAACAACATCGACTATCTCTCATCAGCTCACTAGAGAGGTTCCATGGGGAGCAATGATATCAGTGAGGGCAGTGAGGGAGGAGTGGGTGATGGTAGGTGGGGTGCCCTATCTAGGGAGGGTGGTGGTTCTTGAGGATGTCAGAGTGATAGATCGGTATGCTCAGTGGTTTCTCAACCACTAGTGGGAGAGGATTACATCAGAGGAGCTGATTGTGGGAGTTGCGGAGTGGGGGCCAGAGCATGAGCAGGAGTAGGGAGGATAGGAGGAGGGGGGACAGTAGTAGAGGAGATAGGAGGAGGTAGAGAGGTACTAGTATGTGAGGCATTAGAGTGGCAGAGCGAATGAGGGTGGGGCTGGAGGTCAACCAGAGAGAAGGAGGAGTAGGAGGTGACATCGAAGGAGGGCTAGAGAGATGATGAATGTAGGGGAGGAGATGGAGGAAGGAGGGTTGGATGGTGGGAGAGTGGCAGAGGGAGATGTGGTGAGACTAGGGAGTGAGCCGAAGGTGGAGATGCTAGGGGTGGTTAAGGGAGGGTTTTTGGATAGATAGGTATTGGTGGTAGAGTACGGTGGAGGTGAGGAACATAGATCAACAAGAGGGAGCATAGGGGAAGACAAATGCTAGAGGATGTCTAAAGAGGATGAAAGAGAGCAGACGATAAAGGAGGGTCTAGCCATAGATCCGGGTGGAGTAGGAGACCCATACCATAGGGATGAGAGAGGATGGAGAGGAGTCAGAGGGAGAGGGGCCAACTGGAGGAGAGGATAGCCAAGGAGGATTCAGCTGATGAGCTAGGTGGAGCAGGTTCAGGAGGAGATGGAGGGGAATGCGATGGATTGGGATGTGTAGGTGGTGGAGCCATTAGCAATAGTACCGGAAACTCTAGTTGAGGATCCACTGATTTTATTAAGAGGGGCCCAAGCGAGGCTACGGGTGTTGGAGGAGTGCAGAGGCAGAGGTGCATAGGGTGAGGGAGATAGAGTAGATACAGTTTGAAGTTGTTGTGTTTGGGCTAATGGAAGATGTACAAGATGTGAGCAGAGATGGAGAGAGTATGGGGTGAGCTGGCTCGGGTGACTTGGGATCAGAACAAGTTAGAGGCACTGATGATAGTAGCACAGATGTGGGGTTAGCCAGAGCTAGTAGGGGGAGGAGAGCATGTCTTAGTGGGGTGTTTTCAGCGAGTTGAGAGTGAGATGGAGACACTGAGAGTACAAATGGTAGGACTACTGGGGGAGGGGAAAAATATTCAAGAGAGGGTATCTACTATAAAGGTATCCTTAGAGGAGATGAGAGTGAGGGCTGAGGAAACAGAGGCCAAGCTAGAGATAGTGCAGAGAGAGAGGAATACAACATATGGAGGTGTAAAGGCCCTCTAGGAGGTGAGAGATAGTACATAGAGATAGGTGCAAGTGATATAGGGGGAGGGATATGATGCACTGAGATAGGTCTAGGCAAGACAGGGGGAGAAAAATGACGCACTAAGATAGGTCAAGATCCTACAGTTTCAGAGAGATGCAACAATGGCTCAAGCAGAGAGTGTGGTGAGGGACATAGAACATAGGAGGTCACAAATAGTGCAAGGTGATGATATAGAGTTAGCCGTATAGGGTTTGTAGGCATAGCTACAGATTGTACAGGCAGAGAGGGAGAGGACCATAGAGCAGGTATGACTGCTGACAATAGCGCATGAAGAATGGGAGGAGGAGCAATGAGCCATCAGCAAAGAGCAAGATAGATACAAGCATGAGTGGAATGCCGCTAGGTTCTAGGTTGGACAAAGGGATGAGTATATGCAAGAGGCGAGCTATTGGAGATGTGCATATGAGTAGGCAGTGCCAGATCTAACGCAGCGTACAACATGGTATGTTAGGTAGGTACCACAGATTTCAATACCGTCCTAGTCTTTAGGGACACAAATGAGAGGGTATAGTGATTTTTCAGCTGACTCCTCAATTTGGGACTCCTACTTGTGAGTCGTAGGGGACTCTGAAATATAGCGAATTGGTGCCTAAGTCTCCTCAGAGGTCAAATGTGATCAACTTAGAGTAGGTAGAGGATAAGTGAGAGGATATAGGTGCTTTGACAGGTACCTGATGGAGGTGTAGCACATATTCTTAGATTATGCTCCTTATTTGAGGATGATATGTAGGTGATTATGATGTGACTATATTTTGGATATGAACATTGTATTATTTTGATGATGATATGTGATGGTCCCCATTGACATTATGTCGAATATTTCTGTGACGGATTATTTATGTTATGCATATGGTTATATATTGATGTTTGTATGAAAGTTGATGTATGTTATACACATGTATATGATGATTTTTTTTGATATGGGTGTTGTGACTATGCATGATGTTAGGGTGATCCTACAATAGTGGTTTACAATTTTTGGCCAAACGGGACACTGAAATTATTATTTTTAACTAAATCTTCACATTCGGGCACCTATAGCAGCTAAACCATGAGGAATTTGAAGATGATGCAAACTAGAGTCTCATCACATTTTTTTTGTAGATTCTAAAAATATGTTTTTCAAACTTTTTGGAATAAGATTGCACTTTTGTTTCCATCTCCCACGATAACTGGTTTTTTTAGAAAACATCATTTTTAAAAAGTGATGCTCACCGTATACAACATAACTTTTTTTGTATGAAGGATAAAATTATAATTTTTTCGAATTTAGATTTTTAACTATGATATCTAGTACTTTCATTTGGTCTCATAGTTTTTTATTGAATTTTTTTTCCTTAATAGAGTTTTGAAGTCAAACCAATTGCAATTAAGACATAGGTGGACTATATACAACATAACTTTGACTGTATTTATCAAAATTCAATTTATTTTTTTTAATGGATCAAGGACATCAATACCTAACACGAACATATTTTTTAAAAAATTATTTTGATAATTTGCTATTTTTCCACATGTGCAAAACAGAGAGCTTGATTTTCAGTGAAAAACCTATGTTTAATAAAACTAAAAAAACACATACATAATAAAACCAAAACATATTAAAATTATATTAATGGGATGGCTCGATTTGAGGACTACCATAATAATTTGAAACAAATTTTAAATGAATTCATTTGATCCCCCAAAAAGGTAAATCAAAAGTGATTTTTTATCAGCATTTTGATAGGTGTAAAGGAGACTCATTTATAGGTATGGTTTAAAACTAGCGAGGTTCTATCCAACGGGTTTTGATCTAAGGTGGTTTGATCAAAGCCTTTTCAATTGGAATCCTTAAAATGGAACTTTTAAAGGATTAAAGTATTATATTTTCTAAAAAAATGTGATTTCAGCAAAAATCAGTTTCTCTCAGAAATTGTAAACTAGCTTTGTGGGATCACCCATTAATGATTTATTTATGCGTGTATGGATGATGTGATTATGGATGATTTTGATAATTTATGAATGGTAATGCAATTGTGTATATGATGTAACTAATATGGGCCAAACAATATATTTACAAATAGTAATACATAGATGAGTATGAAAATATATTGAAATGTATGGATGAATGAACATAATATACTTAACCTAATGAACTTATGCAATATGGATAAATGAACCAATGTAATATAGATGAATGAACCTAAATGAATTGATGTAATATGAACTGATGATCCTAAATGAATTGATACAATATGGATGAATGGACCTAAATGAATTGATGCAGTATGAACTAATGATCCTAAATGAATTTATGCAATATGGATGAATGAACCTAAATGAATTGATGTAGTATGGATGAATGATCCTAAATGAATTGATGCAGTATGAACTAATGATCCTAAATGAATTGATGCAGTATGAACCGATGATCCTTAATGAATTGATGCAATATGGATGAATGAACCTAAATGTGATGCAGTATGGATGAACTGAAATGAATTGATGTAATATGGATAAATGAACCTAAATGAATTGATGCAATATGGATAAATGAATTGATGTAATAAAATAATGATCTAACAATCTAATTATAATGTAGACATGAGTATCAATGGGTAGGTGATAAGCATATGGTGCGTGGGGCACGGTACTTTTCAAGAACTGTAAGGCTCTTGAGAAGAAAATTCAATAAGAAGGAATGAAAGTTTGCACAACCAAAATCATGAGTCATAGATGCAGGAGCAAGGATGGATGAAGGGGGGATATGCAATGAGTTGAAATGCAACATGAATGCAATTTTCCATCCTTTAGAGCACTGATTTTTTCTATAGCATAAGACATCGGGCGTCAGGGTATGTAACCAAGATGGATTACTGTCTAATGCATAAAAAAAACACAACAAACAAGAAGTCTATCCCAATACCCCGAAGTCACGATGAATTTGGTCGAGCCAAGTATTGCAATAACCACAAGAACAAAGGGATTCCCCCACATAACACAGGACCCAGGAGGAATCCTGGTGGGTACTATGTGAAGCATCCTAGTAGACAACAACAATAAAATAGTCAAGAGATACCCGTGTGTTGGCTAGGAAAAACACACCATAATATGATGGATCATGGCGATCTTGACTAGTTAAGAGAGGGAGCTCAAATAATAAACAAAAAGCCAAAAGTACCAAAAGATCACGATCAATTGCAAGTGTTCTTTTCCATAAGATCCCAAGGATGGATGAAGTGGATTTGGTATGTTAGGAAGGATTCATCCTATTAAGACAGATGATGGATACTAAACTAAAGTGACCTAGATGACACAGGATAATTGACATTAAGAAAATATGTTGACATGAGAAGATCTTGGTTGTGAAGAATCAATAATGATAGGGGCATAATTGACAACAAGACAAGAGGACAAGACACAACCTAAAGACCTAGGGGCTCATGGGCTCATCAAAGATCAGCCTTGCCTACGTGAAAGCGTAGAGCCCTCATAGTTTAGGAAAATACCACGGTAAAAGAGTAGAAAGTGGATTGATGGAAATTGATGGATGACGAAGACAAACATAAGCCCCAGGGGCAAATCAAGAGATCAACCTTGCCTACGTGAAAGCGTAGGGGAAATGTAGTTCAGAAAGGATGAAAGATCAAGGATGGAAAAGATCAAAAAGTGGACCATGAGGATGAACGATGAAGAACAAAATTCTTCAGGGGCCGATAAAAAGATTAGCCTTTCCTACATGCAAGCGCAAAGGCATCGTAGTTAAAGAAAAGACATGATGAGACCTAGATGGAGAAGGGCATGATGAGTGAACCTAGATGGAGACAACCACAACAATGAGATGACACAAGCTTAGACTAGGATAAAAATCTCAGGATGTTAGATAGCGGATGGCAGTCGGCCAATGCTCAACTAGAAATATACCAAGCGATGAGGTGATGCAAGAAGATGGGAGGATATGGGGATTGAGGAGTCGATGGATAAATCATAAAGTAAACAAGACGTGAGGTAGATAATGATTAAGCCCTATATGAGAGGCGCCTATTACTAGGATTTCACCAATTGTACATATCCAAGGTGCCACGCAGGGGTGGTTCTCACAATAGGATGAATTATTTCTCTTTACTATTTTTGAATTTTTCTAATTTTTTTGGTATTTTTTCGACTTTTTTGATTTTTTTGTATTGTTTTGACTTTTTTGATTTATTTGTATTTTTTGAGATTTTACCAAGAAGGATCCCCCAACTAACCTAAGTATAGAATTTCCTCAGATGCATGATGTTGATGGGTTCTTCTAAGGGCTCCCCTTCAGGGGTAGATAGCCTATAGGCACCAAAACCATACTTGGTGATGATTACATAAGGGCCCAACCAATTAGCTTCAAACTTACCCTTTTTCTCTTGATCTCACTGATTCTGTTGATTCTCTTTAAGGACCAAATCACCAACATTGAATTGGCGAGGGAAAAATTTCTTACTATAGCTCCTTTTGAGTTGATGTTGATAGGTTTGCAGATGGTTATAAGCCTTGACCCATTTTTCATCTAGCAATTCGAATTGTGTTAGTCATGCCACTTGGGTGTCTTTGGCAATGATGAGATTCTTGAGTGATATTCAAAGTGAAGGGATTTCAAATTTTATTTTCAAGATGGCTTCAGCACCATAGACAAGAGAGTATGGAGTAGCACCGGTGGGGGTGCAAATGGATGTACAGTAGGCCCAAAGAGTAGGATGGATATGGAGGTGCCAATCTTGGCCAGTGCTATTGACCATATTCTTAATGATTTTGATCAACATTTTGTTTTTTGCCTCTGCTTGTCCATTACCCTAGGGGTAATAGGGGGTGGACCAATGATGTTGGATATGATATGTTTTATAGAGGGAATTCATGCACCTATTCTTGAATGGATTTCTGTTATCAATGATGATGGCAAAGGGGATACCATACCTGCAGAGGATATGGTAGAGGATGAATTTGGAGATTTGAACACCAGTGATTTGAGTGAGTGGTATGGCTTCCACCCACTTGGTGAAGTATTCAGTGGATGTGATGATAAAAGTGTGACCATCAAAGGATGGAGGGTAGATTTTTCCAACCAAGTCGAAACCCCATTGTGAAAATGGCCAAGGTGTCATGATAGGTTGTATCTCTTGTGCCAGAGCATGAATAAAATCTATATGTTGTTGACACAAAAGACATTTTTTGAAATATTCAAAAGCATCATGCTCCATTATAGGCTAGTTATACCCTACTCTTACAATCCATTTGGATAAGGTCATACCATTATAATGGGCCCCACGAATACTGCTATTCACTTATGTTAATGTCGTGCAGGCTTTGGTTTCATCTAAAGAACAAAGGAGAGTTTCATCATACCCACGTCGATAAAGTGTATCATCGATGATGGTGCAGTAGGTAGTGCATTGGATAAATGATTTATGTTGGTTTCTTGTGAGATCGGATGGGAGTATGTTCTCATGAATATAGGTGTAAAATTTGTGGTACCCAGGGGATTCGAGACCTACAATATCACACACCATGTCATTTTTAGGGATATCATATGCTAGGATTAGGAGTTGTTCGACTAGAAACTAACAATCTGTGCAGTGTTTTGGCATGTCAAGGAGAGAACCATTGGTAGCCATAATTTCTACTGCCTTCTTCTATAATCTTGGGATCTACTCAAATTGGATGAAGGAAAAATATTTTTTGAAGTCATCCACCATGCATTTGTAAGGAAAAAACTTGTCATATTTGTTAGAAACTCATCATTGACCTATTTTCTTACTAACTAGGAGTCGCCAAAAACTTACAAATGAGTGATGTGCCATTGAACTACGATTCTAAGGCCTGTGAGAAGGGCTTCATATTCGGTGATGTTGTTGGTGCAGGGAAAAGCCAATATGAATAATATTGGTATGTAATCACCTTGGGGGCTGATAAGCAAGACTCTTGCCCCCAATCCATTATTAGTGTGTTATCCATCAAAGTATAGTGTCCATGTGGTAGCTTATGATATGACAAAGAATCCTTCATTTGGAAATTTGGCTTCTATGGGATAGGTATCTACTAATGGAGCATCTGCCAACTGATCTGCTATTACCTATCCTTTGATTTATTTTCTATCCACATATTCTATATCAAACTCACTTAGAAGCATGATCCATTTAGCCATTCGGCCAGTTAGGGTTGTCTTAGATAATAGGTACTTGAGGGGGTCAATTTTTGATATCAACTTTACTAGATGACTAAGCATATAATGATGTGATTTTTATGTACTAAAGACCACATCAAGACATGTTTTCTCCATTGGTGAATAAATTAGTTCATAACTAACCAGTGTTTGGCTAATGTAATAGATTTATCACTCTTTTGAGGATTCATCATGTTGTGCCAACAATGCCCCCAGTGCAACTGAAGTGGCAGAGATGTATAGAAAGAGGGGTTTCCCAGGGATAGGTGGCATTAAGATTTGTGGGTGGTCCAACTATTCTTTTATCATATCAAAACCTAACTGACACCATTGATTCCATTTGAAGGTGGTGCCTTTCTTTAGAAGGTCGGTGAATGACTGACATTTATCTACAAGCTGGGCTATAAACCGACATATGGATTGTAGCTTTCCTTGAAGGCTCCTTAACTATTTCAGGTTTCTAGGTGGAGGCATATTCATGATAAATTTTACTTTACCATGGTCAACCTCGATGCCCCTCCGGGAGACTATGAAGCCCAAAAATTTCAATGACGTGACACCAAACACACACTTTTTTGGATTTAGTCTTAGCTTGTATTGCTCCAAGCACTCGAAGATATTTTATAGAATGGCAGGGTGCTCTTCTCTAGTTCCAGATTTTTCCAGCAAGTCATCGACATAATCTTCCATGATAATGTGGATGAGGTCATGGAATATAACAATCATTGCTCATTGATATGTTTCCCCCGTATTTTTGAGGCCAAAGGGCATGACATTGTAATAAAAGGTACCCCAAGGTGTTCTAAAAGCGGTTTTGTGTTGATCTTCAAGGGCAATTCAGATTTGATTGTAGCCAAATAATCCATCCATAAGAGATAACATCTCATGTCCCGCAGTAATGTCGACCAACATGTTGATGTTAGGCAATGGGAAGTCATCTTTTGGACAGGCTTTGTTGAGAATCCTAGAAATCTGTGCAAATCCTGATGTCTTCGTTAGGTTTAGCAACACGTACTATATTAGAAATCTAATCAAAATATTTAATGGCTCTAATAAAGCAAACATCTAGTAAGTTCTCCAATTCTTTTCTAACTAATAGTGATACCTGCGGGTGCATCTTTCAGAGCTTTTTCTTGATAGTTTTGGCATCTGGATGTACATACAAATGGTGTACAACAAGATCAGGATCCAGGTTGGGCATATCTGAATAAGCCCATGTGAAATTGACAACCCTTTCTCTGAGAATTTGGACAATAGTAAAATACTCTTCTTCTGATAAAGATTTTTCTACATAAGTGATCCTTGGATTTTCTTCTGTCCCCAAATTTACCTCTTGCATCTCTTCAGTGAGAATAGAAGACTTGTCAAGTATTTGTGTTCCCACAAGGGGTAGATGAATGTACCCATCTTCCAGTGTTGTATTAAGGTTTTCACTATCAAATACACCCTTTTTTTTTACTTTTTCTGAGTCAAAAAGTGCCTTAGTGAGGTTTTCACTTGATAACCTATTTTGTTTTTGTTTATTTTTGATTTTGTGGTTAGGGCATTCATCTTCCCCCAATCCCATGAGATGTACATAGGTATCCTCTGAGGGAAATGTGTTGATAGGTGAGCTACTTTGTAGGTCATGATCTATAAGTTCAGGATGTTTGAGGGATAAGGTTATGGTGCAAACAGAGAAGCATTCAAACATGGTAAGGAGATCAACATGATTCAAATCATTGTACGCATGTATGATGGACTGTTCTTCTAGTATGTCTTCAAGGGAATCTTCATCAACACTAACATTATTAGAAGTGTTAGAGGATCTCATAGGATCCTTTTGTTTATTATCATAACCCAAACCAAAATTTATTGGTCAGATGTTAGTTGCTTCAATGGGATAGCGTTTTCCTTGTTCTTCCACACCAAGGCCTCTGCCTTGGTAATGACACTTTCCAATGAACTTGGAGGCACATGGATAAACTTCTTGGAAGTATTATTTAAGGGGATGTGGTGGGTCAGGTTCCTCTTGATAAACTCATTGGCTGATATCAGCTCCCATTTGATCCTGAAGGGATCATAGATCATTGAATGTTGTTGAACCCATGTTCTTGGAGGTGAGTGTAAGTGTTTTTTTTTCTATTTATGGTACTCTATGATTTGGTTGTCCATATATACAGGGCGAGGTTGGCATGGTTTCCACATTTAGTGTGGTATGCATTTCATATTCGCCACATCCCTTGTCTATGATCTGGACCTTTGTGATGGTGGAAGTAGGTGTGGACGATGGTGTAGATGAGGTGAGGTGTTTAGTGGATGAGATTCAAATGTTTCAGATGCCCCCATTTCGACTCCTAGGTAGTAATGTGAATGTGGAAAGGAAGCTTCTAAGGAACGAAAATAGTCAAAAGGTTTTGGATCAACTTGTATGGTAACTTTCATTCCTTGAAATTAGAACTTTAAACATTAATGGTAGGTAGATGAGACGACTTGCATAGAATGAATCCACAGACAACCAAGAAGATGTTGTATGGAATTTCAAGGTCCAGAACATGACACATAGTGTACTATACAATAGGGCCCACTTTAATGGGGAGGAAAATAATTCCTTCAGAATCCCGTTATGCGATATCATATGCCTTGATGGTGATAAATTGATAGCTTAAGTTAGCATGGGTGTTTCCAACCTATTGTATGAATTTTAATGTGCAAAGATTTAGGGTCGAACCATTATCTACCAGTACCCTTTTACTTTTTGGAAATTTACACCAAACTTGACATGGAGGGGGCGGTTGTATCTTGAATCAAGATGTGACATGTCTTTTTGGCTAAAGGATAATTGATAGGTTGATGAGATATTTCCTACAAATGCTTGGAATTGGGTGGGGTCAATGTCATCAGGCACTTGTGTGCTTTGAAAAGCCTTAGTCAGGATGTCTTGATGCACAAGAGATGACTTAAGCAGATCCAGGATGGATATTTGGGCTGTAGTTTCTCTTAGGCGGTTGAGGATATTATATTGTGAACTGACGGATGGCCATTGGGTAGATGGAGGAGCTATTGGGACTATGATGCAGGTTCATCGAGTGGTAATAGCACATTGCAGATATTTTCCTTTTACATGTATCATTGATACATGCGGCTCCACTTTTTCTATATATGAGACCACACCTTGGTATTTGAATGACACATTTTTATAGCTGATGTTATTGGTGTTATTATTTTGATTGTTATTGTTGTTAGATACAGGATTAGAGTTGAAAGTACTAGGACACTGATTGTGGTTCGAAAAAGCATTTTGATATATCTGGAGTTGAGCATTGGATGAAGATGATGTGTTAGCATCTACATGGATTTCACCTCGATCGATGAGGCCTTGAATGTAATTTTTTAGGCATTGACATTTATCTAAGGTATGTCCCTTAATCTTGTGAAATTCACAATATTCATTTTCTTTAAAACAAGTAGGTTTGGGTTTAGATGTATCAAGAGGTTTGGTGATAGGATACATGATGGGATAATTAGCTTGAAGAAGCTTGTTAAACACCATGCTAAGGGGTTCTCCTAACAGAGTGAACTATCGTTTAGTCCCCCCTTGGTTATTGAAGGGAAACTGGAGGATCAACTAGTGACCCAATAGTGCGTAAAATTTCCCTTAACACTAATACAACAGAGAAGAAGAGCTTAAAAAAAGTTCCAATAGCATCTAAAACTACTGAGATAAATACAAGCAGCACAAAAGAGATTACATAAATTTAGCATTCACAGATGACACAAGATATACATGGGAAAACCTTTTCAGGTAAAAAAACCCACAACCCAAAGTCAAGAATATTGTATTTCAGTAACAAAGAATTACATGCAATGTTCGCTCTTCTCTCTGATCAGCTCACAACAGCTTAAAGTTATCTCTGAATGTTATAATGTTATATTTTAACATATAGTTCAAAGTTAATCCTACATTATTGTACTTGACTTAGAAATTCATACGTTGTAATCAATGTCATCAACTAAGCACCAACCATTAGGTTCATTAATATATCATCCAATCACACAATCGATCTACCCATGTTGATCTCCTTGCATCGAGCCACCCAGGCATTAATGCCATCACCCAGATCAGGTTCTGTTCGCCAGCCAAAGTCAGCCTACACCTACTGCAATTACTTCTTTGGCTTCTAACCAATCATCATTCTGCCACTGAGCTATGTGTCCACATTTGATTTTTCCATCACTTTTTCACCGAGCCCAACTCAGTCAAAAACAAACCCAAGCTCATCTTTCATCTCTAAGTCCTTACCAATCTACTGCCGATCTCGTTCGACCTGCTTGCAGTATGGCGGTGAGATCATCCGAGCTCACCCCAACCATACCTACGCTAGCACACCCCTATCGATCATGCCTCGTGGTGACACGGTGAGCCATTCAAGCTCACCCTTCGAATCCACTGAGCTCTTCCAAAGAAGCCTGTGCTACCGTCGAGTCCAATCAACCTATCCGCAGTGTGGTGATAACGACCACCCAAGCTCCCTATCGACTTCCCTGTGTTCTCCAATTGATTGCCTCGCACTATCGCTATCCACATTGACACTAACTATGACAATGAGGTAATCGGTCTCAGGGACCACTGATGGTCAAACCATGGTAGCACGGGGGATGACAAGCCACCCAATGGTAGAGCGGTGAATGTCAGCTAGATTATTGGTGGTCTTACCGCAGTCACTGTGGTGAGCAAGATCACTATCTGTGGTGCTGCAATAACCGCCAAAGCCACCATTGGAGGTCTCACCATGGTCACTACAGTGAGTGGACCCAAAGCCCATGGTGCGGCAGTAACGGTCAGGTTGACCACAGGCAGTCACACCATAACCATCGCGGTCAAGGACTTAACCATTTACGGTGCGGCGATAACCAGAGAAATATGCCAAACGAAGCGAACCGCAACCACCGTGGTTAGGGACGAGACTGCGAATGGTAAAGAGGTAACCACTACCCTTCCACTACAATACCACTAGGGTAAGATAAGAATATCATGGTAAAGTGATTAAAGCTATAATGAAGTTAGGCGTGGTATGGAGGTAAACTACAGAAAAACTAGATTTTGGCCAAGGCATGAAAATAGGGCCTTCAAGTTAGAAGTTGAGACACATTTTCTCAACAAGCTCCCACTTGGCTAACACTTCCAGATCTCTCATGAATTTCAAAATTACTATCTGTCATAGGCCCCAAGGCCCATCGATTATGTGCAACATCTTAGCTTGTCTGTGTTAACCGGCTTTGTCAAAGCATCTACAACATTCTTCAAGGTGTCCACCTTTTCTAGACTGACCTTGCCATCTTCAACCATATCCCTCACAAAGTGATATTGCACAGAAATTTGCTTGGTCCTGGCATGAAAGGTTAGATTATTTGCCAAAAAAATGGCACTCTAACTGTCACAACATATTGAAATATGCGCAACATTAAATCCAATGTCTCAACACAAACGGTTTAACGAAACAACCTCTTTACAGACATGAGTGGCTACCATGTATTTTTCCTCAGTTGTGAATAAAGCAACTGCAGCCTATCACTTTCTCATCCAATTGATTGCTCCACCATTAAGCATGAAAGTGTATCCACTAGTGGATCACCCACTCTTAATGTCCTCTACCTAATCTGAATCAACATACCCATGAATGCTGAGAGTACTTTGTGATGGAACCAAACTGCCATGGTAGTACATAGCGTAGTCTAAAGTCCCGTTCAAATACCTAAATACTCTCTTCACAACATCCCAATGTGATCTTCCCAGATTTTCCATAAAACGACTTAGAAATCCCACTCCTTGGGCAATGTTTGGTCTTGTACAGACCATAGCATACATCAAACTACCAACAACACTTGCATAAGGCACAATGGTCATGTCCTCTATCTCAATAGCAGATTTTAGACAATATTCAACAAATAGCTTCATTCCCTGCATGATTTGAACAACCAGCTGCTTGCAATTGTTCATATTGAACCTCTCCATAATCATTTTCACATACTTACTCTGACTGACCCAAAGTTTTTTGCTTGTTCTGTCCCTGCTAATCTCCATACCAATAATGTCCCTTTCTTCACCAAGATCTTTCATTTCGAACTTTGTAGACAACTGAGATTTAAGATCAGAAATCATAGACTTGCTATTTCCTATGAATAACATATCATCCATGTATAGGGTAAGAAAAAGCACACAATCATTCTCAAATTTATAATAAATCCAATGATCATATTTTGATCTCACAAATCCAATTGACAAAACAAACGTGTAAAGTTTTTGGTACCACATTCTCGGAGATTTCTTTAAACCGTAGAGAGATTTATTTATCTTACAGACCAATTTTTTTTTACCTCTTTCAACAAAATGCTCAAGATGGGACATGTAGATTTATTCTTCCATCTCACCATGGAGAAATGCTATCTTCACATCCAACTGATCAATTTCAAATTCATACACAGCTACCAATGACAATAAAAATCTAATGGATGCCAGCTTTTCTACAGGGGAAAAAATCTCTCCATAATCAATTCCCTCAATTTGGGAAAATCCCTTTGTAACCAGTTGTGCCTTATACTTCTCAACACTACCATCAAGGCCTGTCTTCATTTTGAATATCCACTTACAACCAATAGGCTTTCACCCTTTAGGTAGTGGTATGAAATTCTAGGTTTCATTCTTCTTCAAAGAATCCATCTCTTCATTCATGGCTTCTAGCCAAGAATTTGAATCAGCCATACTGATTTCTTATTTCATAGTGCTAGGCTCATCAGTGCTGGTAATTAAAGCATAGACATGGTTCAAATCTAACATAGAGAAACCATACCTTTCTGGTTGCCTTTTTTCTCGTGTAGATCTTCTTATAGGCTAAGGTTGTGGTTCTTCACCATAAGAACCCTCGGAGTTGCTTGAACTCTCCTCAGTCTCAGGTACATCATGTAGCTCTTCCATTTCTAGAGTTCGTGGGATTTCAAATGTATCGTTCTTTTTGTCTCTCTGATTTGACTCAAATTGTTGATCACTTACTGAAGGTTTCAGCTCATAAAATATCACGGTTTTGTTGTACAAAACCTTCTGAGTAAAAGTGTTCCAAAGCTTGTATCCTTTCACACTAACTCCATAGCCGATGCGAATACACTTGACAACCTTGTTATCCAATTTTGATCTCTTTTCATTTGGCACATAAACATATGCCTCACAGCCAAAGACACAAACATGCTTTAGAGAGGGATTCTTACCATCCCATTCTTCCAAAGGCGTCTTATCAACAAGAGAAGAGCAAGGATATTAGTTTATTAGATAACATTTTGTAGCCACAAACTCAACCCAAAACTTTTGCTCTAGACCAGCACCACTCAACATGATCCTTGCCTTTTCCATCATCATCCTATTCAACCTTTCAATAACTCCATTTTACTATGGATTGTACGGCGTTGTCTTATGCCTTTTAATTCCATGATCAGTGCAATACCTTTCAAAATCTGCAGAACAAAATTCACTGCCATTGTTTGTCCTCAAACATATAATTTTCCTTCCAATCTGATTCTCTACCAAAGATTTAAACTCTTTAAACTGACTGAACACTTCTGATTTACTTTTAAGAAAGTATACCAGTGCACTTCTTGAATAGTCATCAATAAAAGAAACATAATATTTAGACTTCGACAATGAAGGAACATTAAATGGACCAAACACATCAGAATGAACATAATCTAGTATACTAGAAGATTTATGAGGACTAGAATAAAAAGAAACACGGTGTTATTTTCGATAGATACAATGTTTGCAAAAATCAAACTCAAGGTTACAATCATCAATCCCTTGTATGATATTTTTACTCTTTAAAGTTTTTAAACCTTTTTAACCTATGTGACCTAGTCTATGATGCCATAACATGGTCTTCTCTGCTGGGAGTTTTACTTCCAAAGCATTTGTAGACAAAGAAGAGTCTACATATTCCTCTACAGGAGTGGGATTGCTTGACTTTGCAAAGGCACTATTACATTGAACAAGATGTGCATGTCCAGCTTGTATAGAGTGCCAGTACGAACACCTTTAGCTAGCACCATTGCACCTCTAGCTATTTTCCATCCTCTACTAGAGAAATAAAATTCTACACCAACATCATTTAACTTATTGACAGAAAGAAGATTTCGAGCCAAACCTGTTATGTGCAGTACGCCACTAATCCCTTTGACTCTCTTGTTAGGAAACTAAATTCTAACTCTTTCTCTGCCAACTATATCCAACATTCAATCACTTACCAATTATATCTTTTCACTGTCATAATTCTCATATTTAGAGAACCATTCTCTATTGGACATCATGTGGAAGGATGCAACTGAGTCAACCGGCTAGACATCATCTGAAAGCTGCATTGTCAAGGATGCTGCAATGAAGGTGTCTACATCACTTTGAGAATATTCATTGTTAGAAAAATTCTTCTTCTTCTTCTTCTCCTTGCAGCCCTTACGGATATGACCAGGTTGCCCATAGTTCCAACATTTCACCTTGAACTTTTTATCGGGAGACTTGAATTTTCCTGCAGATTTCAATTTTGACTTCTTGTCCTTCTTCTTACCTTTCTCCTTTAGTCTACCTCAAACAACAAGAGTATCTTTGGCCATCTCATAAGACTTCCTTCGCATTTCTTCCAACATAAACGAAGAAACTATGTCATCCATCTTGAATGCAGTGGTTGTGCTTCCAATGGCCATCACAAGATGATCCCAATTGTCAAGTATTAAACACAACAAGAGCATGCAATGATCCTCCAACTCAGTCTTTACACCTATAGATGCCAGCTGAGTAACACTCATATTAAACGAGTTCAAATAGAATGAAAAAGATGCACCTTCTTCCATCTTCAAGGAGTAGAAATTATTCCTCAAGAATAACTTAATTACCAGAGACTTTCCCTGATAAATATCACCAATCTTCTTCCACAATGAAGCTGCAGACTACTCCTCATGGATGTTCAGGAGAACAAAATCGGAAAGACTCAGTCTTATCAGACCTCTTGCTTTTCTATCAACAAGAACCCAAGCCTCTTGCGTCGTACTTTGTGGCTTAGTTCTAGACACTACTAACCAGAAGTCTCTATCTAGCAGCAAGTCTTCCATTTTGGGTTTCCATAACTCAAAGTTGCTCCCATTAAAATTTTCAATATCTACTCTACCAATTGTACTCGTCATCTCAGATAGAAACAAGTTTTAACATAACAATACTCTGACTGAAATAGTATTAGCACAAAAAATTGAGCTTTCTCTCAAGTATAACACAATGGGCCAGGCTCTGATACCACTTGAAAACAAATTGGAGGATCAACTAGTGACCCAATAGTACGAAAAATTTCACTTAACACTAATACAATAGAGGAGGAGAGCTTAAAAATAAGTTCCAATAGCATCTAAGACTATTGAGATAAATACAAGCAACACAAAAGAGATTACATCAATTTAGCGTTCGCAAATGACACAAGATATACGTGGGAAAACCTTTTCAGGTAAAAAAACCCACCACCCAAAGTCAAGACTATTGTATTTTAGTAACAAAGAATTACATACAATATTTAGTCTTCTCTCTGATCAGCTCAGAACAACTTAGAGTTATCTTTGATTATTACAATGTTATATTTTAACATATAGTTTGAAGTTCATCTTACATTGTTGTACTCGACTTACAAAGTCATACGTTGCAATCATTGTCATCAACTAAGCATAGACCGTCAAGTTCATGAATCTCTCACCCAATCACGCAATCGATCTGCTTCTGTCGATCTCCCTGCATTGAGCCACCTAGGAATTAATGCCATCACTCAAATCAAGTTATTTTCACCAGCCAAAGTCAGCCTGCACCTGCTACAATTCCTTCTTGGGTTTCTAACCAATCATCATTCTACCACTGAGCCACTTTTCCTTATTTGATTTATCTATCGCTTCTGTCACCGAGTCCAACTCAATCAAAAACAACCCCACCCTCATCCTTGCTCTCAAAGTCCTTACCGCTCTACTGTCGAGCTCATCTGAGCTCACCGTGACCATACCCATGCTACCACACCCTCCTCGGTCATGCCTCATAGTGACATAGTGAGCCATTCAAGCTCACCCTTTCAATCCATTGAGCTCCACCAAAGAAGCCCATGCTACTTGGCCGAGTCCAACCAACCCATCCGTAGTGTGGTAGTAACGACCACCCGAGCTCTCTGTCAACTTCACTGAGTTATCCACATGACTATCCCACGCTACTGCCATCCACATTGACAATAACCACAAAAACAAGGTAACTAGTATGAGGGACCACTGATAGTCAAACTACCACGGAGACCGACATGCCATGCCCTGGTAAGCCAGACTGCTAGGGGTTTTATTGCACTACCGTGAGGACCAATAGGCCACACTGTGGTAGAGCAGTGACCATCAGCCAAACCATGGGTTGTCTTACTGCAATCACTGTGGTGAGCAAGCTCACCATCCGCGATGCTATGGTAGCCGCTAGAGTCACCATTGGTGGTCTCACCATGGTCACTACAGTGAGTGACCCACCGTGCATGGTGTGATAGAAACAACCAGGCTAACTGTAGGCGGTCACATCATGACCACCACGATCAAGGACTTAACCATCCGTAGTGCGGCGGTAATGAGAGAAATAGGTCAAATGAAGCCAACCGCAGCCACTGCGGTTAGGGACGAGACTGTGAGTGGTAAAGAGGTAACCGCTACCCTTCCACCATGGTACCTCTAGGGTAAGATAATACTACTACAGTAAAGCGGTTAAGGCAGGAATAAAGCCAGGCATGGTATGGTGGTAAATTGCAAAAAAATTGGATTTTCACCATGGCATGAAAACAGGGCCTTCAAGCTAGAAGTTGAGACACATTTTCTCAAAAATTATTTTGGTTGGATTGTTGTTGAGGTGTCCCTTGGGGGAGAGATATGGCATTCTGAATTGATGATTGTTGTTGAGGAGGGTATTTTTGTGTGGTGATGGCCACTTGAACATGTTTGGTGTCAATGAAACCATCATTGACAAAAAAATTATTTCTATTCCAATAATGAGGTTTATCCCCAAAGGACTTCTCTTTATCAGAATTAAAAAATTTGACTTGCGCTTTTGTAGCAAGGGCTTGTTCCAAGATGGGACCCTTCTCCACAAGTGCCACAAAGTTGGTGATACAATGGATTTGGAATTTATGAGCCATTTCTATGTGGGAATTTTTGATAAATAATGTGACCATGTCTTTTTCTGATGCTGGGAATTTCATCCTGCTAGCCAAGGCATGCCATCTTTGCAAGTAGTTTTCAAAGGTCTCCCCATCATTTTGTTTTTATTTCAGGATATCAAATGTGTCAATATCCTTCTCTAGATTAAAAGAGAAGTGGGAGACAAATTGTTTAGATAATTGTGCAAAGGTTTTAATAGATCCTTTTTCAAGTCCCATAAACAAGTTAAGGGAAAATCCCTGTAGAATTTTAGGGAAAAGTTGCATAAGATAATTGTTGTTATGCATGACCTCTTGGCAATGGGCATAAAATTATTAAAGGTGGGCTCTAGGGTCCCTGGTTCCTTTGTATTTATCAAATTTCGGTATCTCAAAATGCTTGGGAAAAGGAACCAAGGAGATGGAGGGATCAAAAGGATAAGGACATATGTCCTCAAACATGAAAGTCTATTTACCCATTCCAGCTTGTAGATCTTTTAATGTTGATTTTACTTCTTCCAAGTCCTTATTGATGGGAGTTGTGGGAGTCAAAGTGGACTGGTTATATGGATAGTATTGTGGATATGATGAGGATGGCCCTACTATTGTCAAATCATAGATGGGTTGAGTCGGATATGAGTGTGTTTACTGATTATAAGTGGATTAATAGTTGGATGATTGATTGTGATGAGGGGGAGCCACTTGTTGGTAAGGCAATTGTTGTTGACAGTAGGAAGCGAGGGAGTGGTCCTTTTATTGTGTAGCAGTTTGGTAATACATGGAGGTAGGGCCTCTTTGTTGATGTGATGATGGTTGTTGGTAATAAGGGATGGAAAGTGTGCCCTACTGGTAGGTTTGTTGTTATTGAAGGTAGGATGGATAAGGTTGGTATTGTTTCGCAATGGTGGGTTGTTACGTGCTATATGAGGACGTTTTTGATGGTTTTTGGTGGGGATGATTATGTGGCTATGAAGGATTGGTGTAAGGTGGTAATTGAGTTTGTGTTTGGTTTTGAGAATTTTGATGAGGACTCGTATTGAGGTGAGATGGAATAGTGTACATGCTAGAGGGATGATAGAGGTACTTGGTAAGTGGATTATTGTGTGTTTGTGTAGGGATATTCAAATGTTTCTATGGAGGTCATTGTTGTGGTTGTTATTGGTGAGGTGGGTAAGATGTGATATGTTGTTGCTAGGGGATGGCCACGAAAGGGGCATGCGGTGGTTGATGTTGCTACGAGGTAGTTTGTACCACTTGATGTGATGGATATGTGGGAATGGTAGTGTGTTGCTGAGGGATTCAATTTTTTTGTTATAGGAGAGTGATAGTGTGTTGTAGATGTTTTGGATGTGAGGGTTGAGATGAGGCTATGGTAGAAATATTTTGTGGTGGTGCTTGGAGTGTGGTGGATTGGTGAGGATTAATTAAGGGTTGTTGAAATGCAAGAGGTGGAAAATTGGTAAGTATAGGTGTGCCCCCAATATTAGGATATGGGGGAGGAAGTGGTGGGGCAGATGGGATGTATGATGGCATGCCATAGGCATGCGGATCATTAAGATCTAGTGGTGGAATATTAGATTTTGTGGTCGAAAGATGAGGATACTCTTGGACTTGATGTATGATAGCATTTCCAAATTCAGGATGGTAACAACTATCCATGGGGGCGCTCTCGGGGACCTAGGAATTTCTTGGAGCATTTTGTGAAGTTTGTGGATCAACGGATGTTGGGAGGACATATAGTAAGGAATCAAAGTCAGATGGTGGTTTAAATCCCTTCATAAGTAGTGTGGCGAGGATCTTATCCTCACATTCGTTGAGGATATGATTTTTGATTTGGACGTTGGAAAGATTACTAAGGTATTTTTCAATGGTGACTTCAGGTTGAATGACCATGTTCTCGTCACCGAGTGTTGTGATATTCTAGATGTCAATGTTCGATTGGGAAGAGATGCCATTATGAGGATTGTGTGGATTGCTTGGAATGTTATTGGGATATTGATGGAAATTTGGTTGGGAACCTTGGGTTTGTTGGTCTGTCATTTTCTTTTTGTTTGTGAATGGGTTTGAACGAGCATGCATGTGCAAAACAACTAAGTGATTTTAAGATGCAAATTATAAAGGATGATCTAGGTGATGATTTGGATTGATTGATTTAGATTGGATTATGATTGTAGGATTGGGTTGGATGTTGGACCGATTGATAAGATGATGGATTAATTAATGACATATCAATTAATTTGATGATTTGGATAAGGATTGGATTTGATTAGATGATTTTGATTGGATGACGGGATTTAGATTGGATGATATCGAATTTGGATAGATTGGATTGGATTGTTTGGATCAATTGGATAAGTTTGTTTTGGATTGGATTATGGATTAGGATTGGTTGATGGAGTGGATCCTAAAACCCAATTTAGAAATCACCCTAAGTGACTTAAAATGTTGGTTGATCGAATTAAATGGGTAAACCAATGATCACGACCTCGAATCCACCTTGAGATAGAAGGGGATTGATTTGGGCCAATGATGCTAACTTACAACACAAATCCACCTCAGGATAGAAAAAAATTGATTAGGTTGAAGACAATGATTGATATGTAGGATAACGATCAAACTTAACGTCTTGGTCAATTCAAGAGATAACTCCTAAAACAAGTTTTAAGGGATTTTATGATAAAAGATGATGAATAATGAAAATTAAAGATGTCTTGATGGTTTTTTATATGATGGGGGTGTTGTTGAAGTGATCCTTTTAGAAGAAAAAACACTCTTCAAATCACATGATAAGATGGTAGAACGGGCTCCCCAAATTGTGAAATGATCAATATGAACGTGATAAATGGACTTTTAGAAAGGTTAAATAAAGGCTTGGAATGGTCAAATGGATGTTTGGATTGGTTAGATGAATGTTTGGGATGATCAAAAAGTCAAATGAAGACTAAGGGTGGTTAAATAAAGGCTTGGAATGGTCAAAAAGGGTGAAATTGTTTGTTCAGGGGTCATATCCGCCCTTCTATAGCCAAAATAGTGGATCGAGCAACAAATCTGCCCCTCTATAGAAAAACAATGGACCACGAGGGAAAATTTGCCCCTCTGCAAAACAATAGTGGACCTAGGGGAAAAATCCACCCCTCTCCAAAAAAATAGTAACTTGGTTTGGATGAGAAAGACTATGGCAAGGACTTGAAATGACACAATGAGGCTTACTTATCAAGATTTACTAGTTTCTCATAGAAAGAGACTTTAAGAAAGCACAATCCTACGATTAGTGTTAAAAGGTATGGCCAACAAAGTTCTTAATCTAGGAAGCACAAGGTTTCTAAGGAGTCCTCGATATACTCTCGATACGTGAGGCATAAACCGTGAACACTAGCCCACCAAAAGCATGAGTCAAGAACCACAATGAGATACTAAAATGCTCAGACCCACTCTTCTCATCTATCTAGGTATCACCCTAGCTTGGGTGCTCCACCATACATGACGTGACTAGATTGGGGTACAACTTTGGCTCTCCCCCTCTTTTATACCCTACCAATACGCATGGTTGGGATTGTCCCTTGGGGTGATGAAATCCCCAAGAAGGTCCCTCTAAAAAGAAGGCACTAATTGTTTCCAACTACTCCCTAGGTTCACACAAAGTGCAAGGGGAAGGTGAAAACAAATTAATTCACCCTTTGGGTACAACAAAAAATAGGCACACCACACAATAAGTATTATTTCCTCCTAATTAAGCTATGTTCCTAGATAAAAACATGGAAAGGCTTTAAAATATGAATAAATGGATGACCCTGCAAACAAATGTTAGTTGTTTTATCCTTCGTCTTTTGTGAATAACCACAAAATGCTACAAATTATTAGTAAGAAATCAAACTACACCAATAAACAAGAAAGGTTAGGGGGTTAGAACTTCAAAACAACAAAAAAATGAGCCAAAAATGTGTTGTTTAGGGAAAATCCGCTCCTCTGCAATGAAAATATTGGAATGACAGGGCAGATCCGCACCTCTGCAGTGAAGAATGTTGGAACGATGGGGCAGTTCTGCCTCTCTAGAGGAAACTGTTAGAAAATTTGGAACAGGAGGGCAAGTCTGCCCCTCTGTAGATAAACTGTGAGAAAAGTTGGAATAGAAGGGCAAGTCCGCCCCTCTATAGAAAAACTATTAGAAAAGTTGGAACAGTAGGGAAAATATGCCCCTCTAAAGAAAAACTACCAGAAAAGTTGGAACAAGAGGGAAAATCCACCCCTCTACAGACAAACTTTCAGAAAACTTGGAACAAGAGGGAAAATCCGCCCCTCTGCAGCACAAGAGAGAGAAATTCCACCCCTTTATGGGGCAAATCTTCCCTCTACAACCTAGACCTACAAACAACTTTAACAATAACAAACATGAAATAAAGGGATCCATTTGTGGGTCCCAACGGACATGCCAGAAATGTGATCCCTAAAATTTTCTACCCTATTCTAAGTTGAAAAACTAACTAATGATGCATTAAAAGGAAAAACACAAGAAATACTATTCAAGATTAGCCTAAGCAATATCTATGCAAGAAAGATAAACAAAGTAAGAAGATAAATTTTTATACCTTTTGTGATGCTAATTTCCTTGGTTGGCCCTTGATCTTTGAGAGTTTGTGTGCTCCTTGGATGGCTATGGAGGTGAATGGATGCAAGATGCAAAATTTGATAAGATGCTAGTAGCTTAAAGGATTTGGTGGATTGATGAAAAATGCTTGGAAATGGCTAAAATACTGCAAATAAAAATTTGCAAGAGTTTTGTAGCAAAAATCTCATTCTCCAGATGGGAGAAAGGAGGGGGTATTTATTGAACAATTCAAATTCTCTATAGAATTCAATGGTTGAGATTAAGGCAACAAATCCAAGATGAAGGACTATGGTGAGTTGAGGACTCACAAGCCCTCACATCTTGACATGTGGAATGTGAGATGGCTTAGGGTGAGATGATGTGGAAGTGAGGTGGAAGAGAGGTACATGATATGGAGGAAGGATAAGTACCTTGTAGTTACCTTGGGGGGTGAAAAGATTTCCTCAAAAAATAATTTCTTGTCCCTAAATGAGAGGGAAAAAGATATTTAAGAAATATTAAAAATTTTCAAAAATCTCCATGGGAAATGGGAAGGTAGTTAGAGAAATAAATGTGAATTAAAAATTCACATGCTTGAGAGAGTCTAGTGGATAAGAGAGGGTTTCCAAAAAGATGGGGATTTTCCACATGTGAGTGATGTGACAAGTCAAAATTTTTAGAAGTCCTTGGCACATGTAAAATGACAAGTCAAGTTTTGTAGAACTTGCATGGGGATAGGGTAAACCATGAAAGGATAAAATGTGAATTAAAATTCACATGGGGAAGAGAGAAGCCTAGGATGAATAAATGTGAATTAAAAATTCACATGGAAAAGAGAGTCAAGGCGAAGAAAAGAAAGTGAAAATATTGACTAAAAAATGTATGATAAACGTGGCTAATGACCTTGATTAAGGTTGTGCAGGCACAAGATTAGGATAATTAATGAGAGATTAAAGGAAAATGGGAGATTATGGAGGACATGACACTAATTTTGATTAAGTGGTGCACATCCTAGTCATGAATTAATTAATTTAATCTTGATTAAAAGAGGATTATAAAGAATGTGACAAGGAGAGAGAAAATCGGTATGTGCAGATCATGATGGGCCAAAAAGTGGCGATATGTAAGTGATATGATGGCCCATGTGGCTAAAAAATTTTTTTTACCCAAAATTGATGAAATGAAAGGGTTTTTAAAGGCGATTTTTAGCTTTCCAAAAATATAAATTATGCTTTACTTTGAATCTAATAAATAATTTTATTTATTTTCTATTTGAATTACAACTAAAGTCCTGATTGATAGGATGATTGAAACACATCTACAACTTTCAAATGATATCACATTATTTGAATTTGAAACATGTGCCACATTCTACGCTTCACATACTATAGGATTAAAAAAAAAAGAATTGAATTTCATGAAGTTTTCACCAAGTTAAGGTGGTCAGACGTACGCGTTTTTATATTTTTTAAAATTTGTAATACAAAAATCATAATTAATTATTTACTTTGAAAAGAATTACAAAAAAATATGCATCACATCGGGACATGAGTCTTCTATTTATATCTAAAATATTGTAAAAAAATATTATCATTTTATTGTGGTTAGGCTGGTTAGAGAGACACCTACTTCTTATTTTTCCCTAAAATTAAGTACTACAGCATTGAAATTTCAAAATTTCACCAAATATATTTTTTAAAAATAAAAATAAACCTAGTAGTTTAGAAACTACATTCAATTTACAACATATTCTATTCTTAGATATTTTGAAATAATATAGTTAACTTATTCAAATTTTTATGTCAAGTTGCCTAACTCTGATTTTTCTAAATTTTATTGCCACTTAAGGGCCTATTTTTTCCATTATGATCTTGCAAATGCCCAAATGAAGAATTAAAAATTGATTTTAATCAAAATGTTCAAATGAATAAATTAAATAAATTTTCCTATTTATTTAATTTAGAGAAGAAAAGGTGTATGGTAAAGTATTTAATTATTCAATTACATACTTTAGGAACCTTGGTTAGAAAATGAAATAATGCTTAAATAAATTATTTAAGATCACTATTAATGAAATGGATGAATAGAGTAGAAGATTTTGACCATGTGAAAGTGGTCAAATTTAGATGTCTACAATAGTATGTAGACCCAAAGTATGCATAGGCATACAAATTCTATTGCCAACTTGTGTGATGTTCTTTCTCCCATTGTTCATAGTAAGAGGGGGTGTTAGAGATTAGAATTCACACGTTTAAATTAGTATTATAAGTATGTGTAGTAAATATTAAGTTTTTGAGAAAAATCTCAATATTATTGTTAGCATGGTTTATTAGAAAATTATTGTATTTGGTAATATGGTATTGCATTAGAAGTTGTTAGAATAACATGTCTAAGTAAAGGAGTGGTTATAAGAGGTTATACTAGTTCTCTTATAATTTAGGAGATAACACTCCTATAAATATGTAATATCTTATTGAATTAAAAATTAGAATAAGAATTTAATATGTTTGTGTGTAAAAATTTGTAGATTGAATTTTAATAAAAAATTATTAGGAATTTAAGTTCACCAAGATGACCATCATCCAACTATAAAAATGAATTACCATAGAGTTTTATTCTTTCCACACTAGAAGAAGTATATCTCAATAAACTCCTCAAGTCTAATCAACAATTTAATTAATATAGTCTTCTTTGTTACCATACCACTCACATATTTCACTATAATATATTATAGTTGTACAAAAAATATCACAACCTAGAATTGACATCACAAGGCTCACAAAATACATGCACATAATAAAAAAATCACACATTAATCACATAAGGCTTTAATCTATACATAAAACATCAAATTTAAAAACATCAAAAGAATAATGATACCAATTTTTCACAATCCATAATGTTCAAATATTATTTTTGGATTTGATTATGTTGGTGTTTTTCATCAATGTTTGAAATCACACTCCATGATCCATAATTGGGATGATAGAGAGATGAAAGAGAATAAATGATTTGTTGCAAGCCAATAAAATATAAAGATCAAGAGGGGTGAGAGGGGGAATTTTGTACACAGCTGAAGGAATAATGTTAATTAAGAAAATGAAAATGCACGCTAAAAAGACACAAATGCATGCATCTCAAAAATAAATGAATATAAATCTTCCAAGGAAAAAGAGCTAAAGAGACATGTATGTTTCCAAGTCTCTTTCCTTGGAAAAGTTATATTCCTTATTTATTTTTGAGGTTCATGAAATTGTGACTTTTAAACTATTTTTTTATTTTTCACATCAACCTTAGTCCTCAAACCATGTGCAAACTTCCCCCTCTCTCCCCTCTTTCTTTGTATCATATTTTGGTCTATGAAAAACCGTTTCTTCTCCTTCATCTCTCTATCATCCCGATGATGGATCATGAAGAATAATCCAACACCTTGACGAAAAAATTCCCACACAACCAAATCAAAAATAAAATAAACAAAATCATAGGGCACAAACACACACACAATACATGTGCATATAGTGTCACTTAATGCATTTCAATGTCAGCAAGCTTTAACCCAAATAATTATTCCATCAATATATTTCTTCATCCTTCCATTTTTCTTCTAATATGCTTCTCCTTTTTGGCTTATCAACTAGACTATCCTAAACATGATTATGATAGGTTCAAAACCTTCTCTCTAAGTTCTTTTTTAATACTTATACTAGTTTCTTAATATCTTTAGACTTTGATTTCAAATAATGTGAAAAATAATATTTGTGTTATAAATTTCTAATTGAGTACAACTTATGTCCTCCAAAAACTATGATTTAATATTGATGAATAAACTTTAGCTATATTTTAATAGTCATGCACTACCAATTTTGATTAATTAATTTAAATGCACCTATTTTACCTTTTTAAATTATTTTATTTTCTAAATGAGTTTACCTTATTTTAAATGGTTCTTAAAAAACACAATCTATTGATTTGGGGCATTTTAAGTTGATATATTTGTATGAATATGTGTTGCTACTTTTAGTTCTCTCCATTAGTCTTTCCCTTTAAAATTTGAATGTAGAGGATAGAAGGCTTTTCATGGATTGGTTTGTAAGGCCTTATATAGAAATTATAGGGTTGAAATATACTATATATGTATATGTCTTTTTGGGTATATACTAGGAATCTTATTTATTATTTTATTTTTTGGCCTATACTAATGTTCCTTATTTTTGCATAATTTTACATGTCAATGCAATAACACAAAATCTTATCCGGGTTTCAAATTGCAATTAGAAAAATGAAAACTTCTTTCTATTCCTCTAGAGTCATATGTTTCAAAATAGAATTGTAACATTTCATATATGATGTGCATATCTTATTTAGAAGAGGAGCTACATATTAGAATAAGGGAAAATGTATATTTTACAATGAAAAACGATATGGATTTACTACCAACCTTGATTCTATCATGTTTCCAAGTATACTAAATAAATGAGTTTTCTATTTTCCTAGTATTCATAGATGACTTACCCATATAGTATTAGGCTCTTCTAAGGCATCATATTATATTCATTGAATCAAAGGAAATAGGGTTCCACCTTTTGAGAGATAGAACAACTAGGGTTTAGGAGCTCCTATTTCACTTTTCGTTTATTCAAGGAAACATAGATATCTCAACCTAATGATTTGGGTTCTCGATAAGGGGTTGCTACAAGGTCTCCTTGGTTATGATTAACAAAGCGGGAGATTCACCACTAATAAAATGCTTAGAAAGAAAGAGATTAAAATATTATGCAAACCTAAGTATTTATGACCTAGAAAATGAAACTTGAAATCAGATAACTTAACAAAAAGATACAAAAAAGTACCTAGAGGATCGAGGATGACTAAACAAGACCTAAAAAACCTAAAATTTGATGTTGATGATGTGTACAATGACTCATACATCAAACTGGGCAATTTAGTCCCAATTTAGGGTTTCTAGGAAAAAATTGGAATTTGACAGTGACAAATGTGAATCCACTGAAATCTGGCGAAATACGTGTACCGAGAATCATATTCTCAAGGTGGTGATTTAGTCACGTTCTAATTTTTTGAAAATTTGGGATTTAAATTTTTTCTATGATCTCTACACTTCCTTCTTATATCTCTCAAGCCTTGCTTCCATATATAGACTTGTTAAAATATGCAAAATAAAATGTTGTATTAATTTTCTTATGGGGGATTTACCTTGGGCAAACCCATATTTTGGTAATTAAGCCTTGATAGAAAGAATAGATCTTGAATATAAATGTGTGTGAGAGTTCTTATCATAATTGCATCTAAGATTAGGAGATCTAAAGTACAATGAAACCCTACTCTTGTGTGCTAGAATAGGATGTATGAATGAAACATAAAGATCATGACTCACTTTGGGAGATCTCTAATCACCCTAATAAACCATAATAATGCATGTAACTTCCTTTAGGTAGAAACTAGAAGGATAGTGGATGATGGAATCAATTAGGCTTGCTTGAATGGCTAGTTGCATCTCCCCAACCTAGAATCCATAATGATTCTCCATAGGCATCCATCACCAACCATTGAAAATGCTTGATCTTGAAATGAAAGTGAGCATGAAGACCTACAAAAACAATAATATGCTATTGCAAGACTTCAACTTTTTTTGCTACATTCTATTGAATGTTCTTTTGAAATTATGCTTGAGTTCTTGAGTTGATATTATGAATTCTTAGGTGAAAATAATGATTCAAAACCTTCATTTTATAGGCATCTCATTTAATTTTCCATTTATCAAATCCCAAATGTTGACATCAGCCA
Organism: Sequoiadendron giganteum; assembly: GCA_007115665.2. Lineage (NCBI taxonomy): Eukaryota > Viridiplantae > Streptophyta > Pinopsida > Cupressales > Cupressaceae > Sequoiadendron > Sequoiadendron giganteum. The sequence goes on from CM021100.1 coordinate 218,480,003, forward strand.
AAAATATGAATTATAAATTTTAATTTCTCTCTCAAACCCTAAAAAGGGACCACACAGGACTCATATGTCCAAGGTGGCATATGGTTCCAACATAGGGGGCCTCATACACCCAAGGTGGTGTATGAGTTCCACCCTAGATTTTTAGGGTGAAAAAATGGTAGGGTGTTATAAAATTTGAATGGGTTTATTAATTTTGTTGGGATTTCAATCAAAATAAGCCCCAGATTCTCAAATAAAATGTCTTAGAGGACTATTAATTATGAATTAAAGGGTATTACTGCAAGGGATACAAAAATAGGTCCAAATTAAGTGTGAAATTGTACTATCTCCAAGAAGGGAGTACAATTTTCTACACTACATTTAGCCCCCACTTTGGTGCCCAGATGACTCTACGTGCATATGTAAGCTAAAGGAACTCAAGCAATAAACTTTATAAAAGGATGCTCATATGGATTTGTTTGAGAAACATGGGAGAATGAATCCCCCATTGTAGCTATCTACAAAAACCACAATTTTAGGAGCTACATCTTGCAAAACTAATTCGTTAGTTGTTCAAAAATCCTCTTATCTATCTTCTTACAGAAATAAAATTTGAGGTTAGATGTATGCCCCTTGATTCCACTTTCTTTATGGAAGTGGAATCAAGATACAAGTCTAACCACATCAAATTGGATAAGTCATATCATAGGGTACTTCCAAGTACCATACCACATAGTGACAGACATTTGAAGGGACTAGGGGTGGAGTTACAAATCCAATGTAACAAATGACATAAGAAATGGAGTTCATTGGCCGCTAGTATGTTAATTTGAATGAAAAACCACTTTTAACCCTATTGTGTAAATAACCTAATTTGAAAGTATATAAGAGTAAAAATTAAAGTAGTTTGTAATCATTTTTTCTTTTACCTTCTTTTAATTTGATTTTGGTGGAGAGAGAGTGGCATTGATGAGTGTATGACCTTAAGTACCTTTGAGACTTGAGAGCATGTACACAAGAAGGTGGCACAGGGGTGATCTACAATATACACTGAGTTGATTCTTCTCAACCTTAGCTTTGTTTGTATGCATTTATTTTAAGTTTTAAGCATTTCTAGATAGATTTAGAACCATAGAATAAAAATTCACAAAGTGTCCCTATTTTGGAAAGTGTCCCTTTTTCGCAAAGTGTTCCCAAAAAGGAATAAAGTGTCTAGGACCCTCAGAACAATACCCTAGAGACAATTTAGCACAATTTTTGATTGTTAAAGTATAGATTTCAGATCTTATAATTCTTAAAGGTAATATTTTTTCTATTTTGTATTAGATTCCTCCCCAATTTTGACAACATCTTGGTGGTAGCCTTTTCTATCACCTACAATACCTAGTTATAGTGCTATTAGAGGAGGAGACAAAAAGATTTCAAACTACAAGTATATACTAGGAATATCTCATTTCTCCCATGAGATTCATAGTGCTATTAGAGGAGGAGACACAAATATTTCAAAGTACAAGTATATAATAGGAATATCTCATGTATCCCATGAGATACGATGATGCCATTTTGATGGTGTTAGAGAAGAGGTGGGATGTGAATACCTACATCTTCATCTACCCATCAGGGAGATGAATATCAGTCTAGAGGATGTTAATCACATTCTTTGAGTTCCTATTCTAGGTTAGACTATACATTTTGTAGAGGACTATTCATATAGAGAGATGAGAGAGAATATCTAGTACTGTCTTGGAGGTGTGATTCAGGAGGAGATTGCAGGGCCATGTATTAAGTTGCAGTGGCTACTCTATGCATGATCACCACTATTGAGGTGTACTATGATGTTTACCTTAACATTAGTACTAGCCTAGTTGGCCGAGGAGCACACCTATATGGAGGACTAGTGCACATGATATGGGAGATGGAAGAGCACCAAACTATCTATGCATGGGGTCGCGGTATACTATCCCATCTCTATTATGATTTGGGACAATTTGCTTACCATAAGGTAGATAGCATGGTGCATTGTACACTACTATAGCTTTGGTGCTTAGAGAATATCACATGTATTAGGAAGAACATATTTCCTTGTGTTTGAACCCTAGGATACCCATAAGTTTCTAGTTATCCACCAATATAGGCATGCAGTATGGAGATTTTCTATTCTAGAGAGTCTTTTTTAACCCTCTTGCTCAGGATGAGATCTTATGGAGAACTTACCAGCTGATACTGTAGTTGCCAGATCAGACCCTCCAGTTGAAAAGGATGAAGAGGGACATATTTTTACTAGAGAGGCATGATCACATAGTGAGAACATTCAACTATGATCATGTCATGAGATAGTTTGGATAGGTACAGGTTCCTCTAGTAGCATGAATCTTTTATATGTGATTAGTGTGAATTTCTCATAGGCTTGGAGATATGATATGAATCATGGTTGATGATGTTGTATCCAGTGAATCAAATGATGCAGATGTTGATATGACCCTAGTCTTCGATGTTGATGATGTGGATACTATAGATGCATATGAGGAGTGGTGGATTGCAGCATGACCAGCTCAAGTATTTCTTATGGATCAACTGATAAGCTATATAGGGCCCCTTCCAACTCATAAGGATGATGGAAAAGATACAACTGAGAGGTTGAAGGTAGCATTTTTGTTTGTATATGAGATGGAGGAGGGTTGGGACGAGGAGGTAGAATTATACTACGAGGAGGAGGAGGAGGACCAATTGATCAGTGCGGGAAGTGATATAGTATATAAGGGTCCATTTGCCCATGACTAGAGAGATTCAGTTCCTACACAAGCGACCAAATCGTAGTTAGTGGCAACAACATATTGAAACAATTATGAGTATGGAGAGGCTAGCACATCTTTCATTCCTCCTACAAGGGATGGAGTTGTTTTTACATAGCAAGCTAGAGACCACAGTGATGACACTTATTTATGTTTATGCTTATTCTTTTATGATTATTCTCATGTTCATGATTTGATTTATATAAATATATATGTCATGATGTGTATTGATTATCTTAATTATTTCTATCTTATAGGGTTTGTGAGAGAGTTACATGATCTCTACCAACAAGAGGCCACAGAGATGGCACCGCCTTCACTCACAGATGAATTTATTGGCATAAATTGCATGCCCCCACCTATCATTGAGAAACATATAGAGATATTTGATCCTTTCATGAGGTTGAGAGGAGCATACACTAGCACTTGAAAGTGTAATGATTGAGCCAAGGGTGATCTACCAACACTCCAAGCTGCCTATAATGATATTTGGTCATCTCAAGATTCATGAGAGCTCAAGAGACTTCATGGGGAGATTGTCAGACTATAGGTGTATCTAGAAAAAATTGCTAAAGCATACATGATATCAAAATGTTGAGACCACGAAGAAAATATCATGAAATAAAACCCTAATGCATCAACAAAATTGTGAGAACAAAATGCATAAAGAAAGAAATGGTAATGCAAACCCTTGTGATGTGCTTTGCTCACTCCTTTTTTCCTCTTCTTATTCCTTGGATAGATTTGACATGTATCTCTCGAATGTGATCAAATTCACTAAATATTGAAAGAAATTTGATGGAATGATCGCAAGGAAATCAAAGATGTGGTCCCTAAAATTTGAGAAATAAGTACTCAATTTATAGGTTTCAAAAAGATAATTGAATGGAAAATATTGAATGATAATCAATGGACAATATTGAATGCAAGGATAAGTTAGAAAGGAAACTTGCATTTAAAAGTGAAGGACAAAATGATTTAATTTAAAGTAAATAAAGAAAGTATTTATTTTCATCAAAATATACTTTTTCGGAAGTGGAGGAATGAAAGAGTGAAGGATGAGTTAAATTAAGAAAGAGAAGAGTTAATTGAAAATAAATAAGGAAAGTATTTATTTTCAACTAAAAGTTGTCATTTCAAAAGTGGGGAGTGGATTTGGAAAATAAGTCATGAGTGGAAAGGGGAAAGAGATAAGTAAGAATGAAATATAGGTGAGGATAACTAAAGAAATCTAGGTGAGGATAACTAAAGACTTTATAATTAAATAAGATGAAATATCATCACCTTTCAAAATTAGCAAGTTAGAAAGATAAATGCAATAAATTAATAAATATAACCTATTAATTTATGATCCCATATTAGGTAATTAAATGAAATAAATTTATTCAATTACAAAGAAGATGAAAGAGAATAAATAAATAAATGTTATATATTTATCACACTAGGATATGGGGGAAATTAATTAAATAATTAATTCCCCTAAGACATGTTAATGTTGAAAGGGTTAGTTGATTGAATGAATTAATCAATTGGACTAATGACAAGGATGATTGAAATTGAAGATAAATAAAAATATTAAAGAATTATTTAATTTGAGAGGAAAGATTAAGGGATTCAGTAATTAAAGAATTATTTAATCTAAGAGGAATTGTTAGGAAGAAATAGTGATAAACATTAATTAAATAATAAAAATTATTTAATTCATGGTTTAGAAGAAAAATAATTAAATAATTAAAACCTATTTAATTATAGGGAATTAGAAGAATAATATTAGCACTAATTAAATAATAAATTATTTAATCAATTTTAGATCAAAAATTAGTGAAATGTATCGTCGGAGACCTAGGACAATTTTTAGTGTCTATAGTAGGCAAAGCGAGACCGCATAGAGCAAGAGTGCATGGATAATTTCATATTGGAGGCTACAATCAGTGGATAAGCATGAGGGATACATGAGGTACTAGATTCCATTATATTATAATTGCACACTACCATTTCTCGATAGACCATCTCTCAATGGATGCGATCACCAGGTCCCAAGGAATTTGGCATTCACAGGCCATAATAGCATTGTATATCTGATATGTACATAAATTTTGTGATATATATAAGATCATTTATGTTTGATTGTTTATGTTTGTGTTTGACCTAGATGACAATGTGATTTATCAATTAATTTTTGTAAGAATGTTTAATAACTGTCTCCATGATCTAATTAAAAATGTCTTTGTTTCTTTAAGATGCATTATGACTGAGTATGTTATGCTAAATTAAATGCACCTATGATCTATTTGTAGAATAGTAAATGAATTTAATGATCTAATCTAACATAGTATAAAAAACTAACTTGAATTGTATGAAATTTAAAGTAATAACTCAAAACTAATTTGAATAATTACCTTAGTATTCAACACACCAATGATTGTTTATCAAGAATGAAGCAATGAGAGAGAAAATAGCATACAATATACTAACTCTAATACCACTACTTTAACATTTACACTATTCAAGGAGGTTAGACATAGTACCACCACAAATATGTGATATTAATTGGTTCTTTAAAGGGTGAACCATCCATTTATATTAACATATATGCTCTAGACCTACAACTTTCATCAATTATGTAAGGTCCTAACCAATTAACGCTGAATTTTCCTTTTTCAATCAGGGTGGCATTAATGTTACATTAATTCTCAAATAACACCAATTTTTTTTGCTTAATGAACGAGGTTTGATGTGACCATTCTAACTACATTTTATTTTCTAGAATAAGCTTGGAGATCCTCTTGAGCGTTAATGCCCTGCCCATCAAGCATTTCAAGTTGATGCATTTTTTCTTCTTTTCAAGTATTATCTTCAATAAGTCCTTGAAGAGCATTCTCAATGAAGGGATATTCGACTCAAAGGGTATTACATCCTCTCTAGATTAAAAAAAGAATATCTAGATTATAAAAAATTGAGGTGGGCTCAAATATTCTTAGTTGTTTACTCATAAAAGGTACCTTCTTTCAAATAATTTAATATCAATGTATACCATTCACTAGATATTTTTATGGTGGTTGATAACACTTATTTGACCTTATATTATATTGATGGTTGCATAATTGTAAGAAAAATGAATATGAAACCTTTTGAAGGATCTTGAAGAGATATAAGGGAAGCCGCACTTGGCATTTCATCCACATGCTAATTCTCTTTTCATGGGATGCTATCAATGGTATATGAATCAAACGCATTTAAAAGAGTCATTATAAGATACTTATATTTTGATAATGTGTCATGCTTTTCTTGATACAATCCATATATTTTATTAATTACTAATTTCAAATCACAAAATATGTTAATACTTCTAGCTCTTAGGATTAAAGAGGAATAAAATCCAAAAATTAAAGCTTCATACTTTGATATTGTGTTACAAAAAGTGTATCCTTGGACATTTTCATGCGAGAATTTGAGTATTTCTTATGGATGTTGGCCTATTTTTTTCAAATTGAATGTTGTAATGTGGCCAATACATTCACGTTAGGTTTTGGACCATTGTATCAGTAAAAACTTTATGATGTCTTGTAAAGGTGTTGTGAAGTGTTGTAACACAGTTTTACACCTTTCTAGGACATTTCTAATGTATTAACTTAAATAACCTATTTTTTATCATTTACGAAGCCTTATTTCAAAGTTTTGTAAGGATTTGTAACAAAATCTCACACTTTTCTAGGATTTTCATCAATAATTACACCTTTCTAATGCTTTAATTGACCCCATTGTACACTTAAGAGACCTATTTAAGTGTCTTTTTGAGAAAATTTTTGATAAGCATCATTTAATATATTTTAATTCCTAACACCCACTTAAATTGCTTGAGTGGGACCAATTTTCCACTTGGGGTGACTTAGTCTTGTTTGGCTCAAAAGTAAAAATAAGCTCAAAATTCTCATGGGGTTTTATTCTCTAAGACCTAAGTTTGACCTATGATGTGGTAATTTAAGGAATTAGGGCATAATTATGTATAAATACAAGGTATTTCGATTCATTTCACCCTATTCCCAAATAAACTAATAAATTAATCTTTCATTCATTCTTCAATCATTATTCTTCTCAAGAAAGCTAGGATTTTAGCAATGCAAAGTCATCAAGAAGCATTCAAGGGAAGATTCTTCATTCATCGCTAAAAAAAATTAAGATCTATCATCATGGTGCAAGTTTCTAATTCCTTCATTTCATGTTCATGCTTCATCTTGTTTCTTCTTTTGGTTTGATTACCTAAAATGGGTTTGACAAAGGCAAACCCCCATGCCCTAACATTCAATATTTTTGTCTCTTTCCTTGTGTGTTTGCATATTTTCATACCTTGAAGGCTTGTAAATTATTGAAAAATAGGTTGTAAACTTGTTGAAGAAATCTCATTATAGGCTAGGGAAAAATATCCACAAAAATTCACTTATAGTGGTGAAAATTAGAGTTTCAAATCTTAATACTTGGAGGAACAAAAAGTACAGACTGAGGGCTTCCATTCACACTTTTGGATTTTTAGAAAACCTAAAGTGAACTAACTAACCATGAATGGTGAATTAGTTCCACTACACATGGTTTTTTTATTTTTCTATAGATTTGGATACCCATTTGGCTAAAATGGGCTCTGGTGTAGTTTTCCAGATCTGGGACTAAGTCACCCAGAATGGAGAATTAGTCTTAGTAGGCCAAAATTCTAGACTCAGTAGAATTTTATGTCTTCATTCTAGTCTAAAAAAAAATTCTAGGTGAACAACTTCTATTTGACAACTTTTTGTTTAGTTTGGTTTGCATTTCTTGGTCATTTAGTATATGGTTGGATATCACAATATGTTTTCAAGCAAAGCACTGCATTCTCTAAGATTTACATTACTAGTTAGTTTCTTTTATTAGTTTTTTGCATCTAGGAGAATCTATTCAGACATAATTTAATCATATTTTCATTAGTCTTGAGTGAAACCCCAAGTCTTTCTAGAATGTATTTCTCCTTTTAGGTGAAAAACCCTAAAAGTGCAAGAGAACAAAACATATACAAAAATATACACTTCATTTTGGTGAACCTACTTTTCAAACACCTTCTTTTCTGATTTGGATTTCTTTATCATCCTAGTTTTTTATTACATTAACATTGCATTGCATTTTGCATTAGTTAAGTTGTATTGTAGGGTTTCAATTTTTGTATCAGTGAAAGTGCATATAGGTTGCACTCTTGCATCTCAAATCATTACAAATTTATGAAATTCCACATTTTCATATTAGGTTCTCTTCATATAGCACATAAAACATAAAAAAATCAATCATTTTTTTTTTTAAACTCTAAAAAATATCACCACTAGGGCTCATTCGCCACCTTGGGTGAGTTAGTCCCTTTATGGCCCTAAAACAACCTTTTATAGAGATGAAAACCCTATTTTTAAGGTTTTGTTTGATACCCTTCCCTATCTGTATTAGCTAGCTAAGTTTTTGTAAGATGCATTTCATCAGATGTAGCCTAAATTAGCTCATTTCATGTATGTGTTAAATTTTAAATTTTCATTCTCACATTGTTATAGAGCATAATCAATCAATTTTCCTCCTTACAATCTGAAAAAGTTCCATTTCCCTTTTTCATGTTTTTCTTTTGCATGGTTACATTTCAAGCTTGTAGAATAATTATTACATCATGTTTTCATTACAACAATCTATATTTATCATGTTTCGTGTTCTATTTTTAGATCTTATTGTGTGTTGTAAGAAATTTTTGTTAAGTGCATATGAATATGAGGTCCTTTCCCCTTTCCATTTTTTGTCATTGATCCCTCTCCTAGTATCCCATCTATGAGAGAGGTTAGTCTAGTGAAATAAACCTTGGATAATCATAAAAATAAAATTTGTTCTTCTCCTATTGTCTCTCCCACTTTTGAAGAAGATATTATGGTGCTAGAAGAACCATTTGCTGATAGTTTTGAAAACCTAAGTTGTTTCTCTCCTCTTACCTCTCATATTAGACATAACATTACTAAAAAAGAGCACATAATGATAAGTAATCATGATAATCACACAACACAATAAGAGACCATTGAAACCTACCTATTTTCCTCTCCTAACATCTTCTCCTCTTGTGATAGTGATGAGGATATGTTGGTGTTAGATAAGAAAACCTTTAAGATCTATGATAATCCTCTTTATGATCATTTCTCTACCTATCCTATTTTACAACACATTATGGGCCAAAGGAATGAACTTATCATTGATCATGATAATCATACTTTTTCTTCTCCTACTATCCCTCATAGCTATGACGATGGTACTTTGATGTTGGAAAACACAATGGATGAGAGTCATGAGAATATTTTCCCTCCCTTCCCTAATTTTCCTATCTTATGGCAAGATCTATTTGGTAAGCATGAAAATCATAGTTATCCTTCTCTTAATTTATCCCCTATTTTTGATGAAGCTATTTTGCAAAATGCAACCATGGATGAATATATTGCAAGCTCTCCTACTAGGTGAGCCAATATGGAACAAGAGAATGAGACCTTATTGAAAAATGATAATCAAATAGAGTCCTCCCCTAATCTCCCCAATATCGAAAAAAAGGAAAATCCAACCATTGATCATTATCCTACTTGTGAAGAAGTCATTTTAGAAGAAACAATCAATGAATGTCAAGACCATTTAATTCATAGTTCTCCTAAAAAATCTCCTCCTAGGGATAATATCATGGTTCTAGAAAATGGTAACAATAGTAATGTTTCTTCCTTCGATAATGATATAAAGGTGATTCTAGATTTCCATTTATTAGAGATACATCAAACCAAGACTATTGAGGTTATGAATGTGCAAGTGTCCATTAGATCCTCCTCGATCAATGGACCACATACACACCTCGTTGGACATCCTAAGAACCCTAGAATTCTCTACCCATCCTCACAAAAATAAAAAACTCAAAACCAACCTGAACTCATCCTTTATCCAACTTCAAACAAAACTTTAACTCAAAATATACCTGAACTTGTCCTTTACCCACCTAAGAACAATGTTCCATAGAAACTAATTCATAATACCATTTCTCACACATATCCCACAAGAAACAATCTACACTTTCCACAACCAACCCCAACACCCTTACCTTTAACCAATCCCATATTTCCTCATGATCCTCAATTACATTCATACATTAGGGAGTATGATCTTATTGAACAACTAAAGAATACTCCTGCAAAGATTTCCCTATGGGATTTAATTCAGAATTTACCTAACTATCAGACAATGCTTCAAATGGACTTACACCAACTTCCTATCCCTTCTCATGCACAACTGAATGATATCAACCCTACTTCAAGGATTGAATGCTGAAATTTTTTTCCACCAAAGTGAACTCCCCCCTTTGGAAGTACAAAAACAAAATGGATCTTTGATAATCATATCTCAATAGAAAAGAAAAGGGATAAAGGAAACCCTTGTTGACAATGACTCAAGGGTTAATTTGTGTAGTGTGACCCTTTTGAATAGGCTTGGTGTTAATAAATCAAACATTCAACCTGCCTCTTTATCTATCAGTGTATTTGAAAATGTAGGAAAGGAACCGCTTGGTGTGATCACTTTGCCTATTACAATTGGAATGACCACATTAGAAACAATGATCCATGGTACGACACATGATATTTCATATAATATTATTTTAGGTAGGCCATGGATTCATGCAATGAATGGGGTGCCTTCCACTCTTCATCATCCAATGTACATACATGAGGATGACATTGAACTAGAAAGTTGCTTGAATATTTTGAAAAATAAATAGAATCATTTAAACACATTGACACCATCTACACAAGTCAAACCTATGCAAGACAAAAAAATTTTTTGAGGGAATCATGAAGTTGTTAGACGATTATTGGGATTCCTTAGATTTCACACCTACATCAATGGGATAATACAAGATTATTCACGAAGACTCTAAAAAGGGAAACAACAAAGCGGTATTATCCACTCAAAACTTGGAAGACCCTTTGAAAGCATCCACATCAACCACTTTAGAAAAAGAAGAAAATTACAGAACGAAATTTGAGGAATAACACAACTAATAACCACCTGATCCAAAATAAATGAAAATATTTGTGGGAAAGGTTATGAGCTTATGAAACAACTGGGCTACAGTATAAAATGATGTAGTGCTAATGAAAAAGGTATCTACAACCCTATAGATCCTAACACACAAGTAACAACTAATGGTCTTGGTTATTGTCCTTTGGTAGAAATCACCAAGCCTTAACCTAACGTCTATCCCATCATAAAACACCCTTCTAAACCACCCTTAACACTAGTCCATCTCGACCTGATAGACATCAGTAATATTTATCCTTTGCAAGAAATGCAACAAATGAAGAAATCTTCACTTAATGTCAATGCCATCTTGCAAAACACTAATGATTTGAATTTTACACACTCCTCTAAAGGAGCATACAAAATATCACAATATATGGAGGCTTGTGTAGATATGGCATCATGTACTAGGAAAGACACATCTTTTTCACAAGATATAAGAAAACCTTCTACTATTGATCAAGTAGGTATCTTGTTGAGACTCCTCCAAGATCGCTTGATTTCCCTTCCTCCATGAACCTGAAATAAATTCTACTATAAACGTTTTATTTTTGCATATCATAGAGTTCATGGTCATTCAACTAATGAATGTAATGCTTTGACTAGTAAAATCTAACATATTAAGGAGTTTGGCACTCTCCCTTATGTGGGGGCACCTCATTCCTCTAATTGATACTAATTTTCACTCTAGCATGCATTTCATCAAACATTTTGGCTCATCCTTGTCCTACACTAAGTGGGGGCAGGGGGTTAGGTAGCCTTGTCCTCATATGTCACTTGTAATTACCTCTTTTGGATAGTCGTCAACCTTTTATGAATAGAGCAAGCTTGGAATGTGGACGAAATATCTTAATTTGACTCGCATGTGACATACTATCTTTTCATGGTGTAGCTTATTGGAAACATATGACTTCGAAAAGGACTTTTTGAATAAGCTCTCAGACCTTCTTCTACTTTAAAGTAGTTGCTTGCTATAATGGTATTAGCAACTGCTTTAAAGTGGGGGCATACATTGACACTCATATTTCATTGTGCAATTTTCTTTTCTTGCGATTTCCTCTCTTGCAAACATTAGGAGAAATGTTGCCTAGGATGAGACCTTGCACTTGTCCTCTCTTGGAAACAAGATCAGACCATTTCCACTTTTCCTCTCTTCGAGACATTAAACATGATGTTACTTAAGATGAGACCTTGCACAAACTAAGTAAAATCGCTTTGAACATTTCTAACACTATCTTGCATTTACAATGTGTATGAGTTTCAAGCATACAAAGTCTTGCTTGCCTCATGGAGCTCAAAAATTCATTTTATTTTATGGTCCCTTGTAAAATTTATTCAACCACCAAAAATATAACACCGGACCTAGGGCAAGAGGATTCCCTCTACTAGGCCCTTAGGGTTTTTCACCCTAGGAGCACTTGGTGTGTGGGAATGACACTCCAACCTCTTGGTGGTTAAATTCAAAGGGGAGGGTTGATTGATGAAGTCTGTGATGTGTGTGTGTAATGTGTGGCTATAAACTAAAATTAAAATGATACTAATGCAATGTATGAAATGAAAATAAAGTAAAGTTAAACTAACGCAAGTTAATCTAAAATGACCTAAATGAATGTAATAAAAAAAGTAAACAAGAAAGTTGAGAATAGGTGCACTTGGAAATGAAGACTTGTAGATGAGAGGCCTTCGGATTCTTTGGAAAATTCAAAAAATTAGTAGGACACTTATGCCATGTTGGGTGACCTAGCACTCTTGTCGGGAAATTTGGCCAAACCAGGTTTTGGGGAAAAGGGTGCCCAAAAATGCAAAACCTCTTTTTATGGCTTAGCACAAGGACAAGGTCACCAATAGGGGTGACCTAGTCCTCCTTATTCTTTCTAAGGATTTACGGTATGATTTTTTGGGTCCCAATTGGTACTTCCTTTCTCTAAAGTAGTATGTGTCCCAAAAATCTCGAAAGTGACCTGTAACTTGTCTTTTTGCTCCTTCTAGGGTTAGATTCCTTGATGTGACTTGGATGGAATTCTTTTACTTTCTCCAATAGTTTATACTTCACCAAGTCTGAGTACAAACCTACAAACACATGTAAAGACCAAGAGAATGTTGTGGTTAGGGGATAGGGGTTTGCTTAGGTCAAACCCCTTTGATGGTAACTAAACCCAAATGAAAAAAAAATTAAAGGAGAGTACGGTTTAATTATGAGCTTAATGGAAACATGTACCAAACCTTTGTTGTTAATGGTTTGCTACATGCAAGAATAGCTCCAATTGAGGTTTCTTGTGAAACCCTTGCACTTGATTGCTTGCTTGCGAAGTCTTGAGTACAAGAGTTCTTGTGAGCAAATGTAAAAATGAGCTTTGGAGAGGGAAAAATGAAAGTGAAAACCATTATTTGTACATGTAAACCCTAATTTTCCCAAAATGTAGCATGATAGGCCGACACTAGGGTTTAGTTGGCAAGATTCCCGTTAGGTTTTGTTTTAAGTTTGAAATTTATGCCAAAAGGGCTTAGGTCACCTAAGGTGGAAACCTAGTCCACTTGGGAAATTCCAAGTGGTGGTCAGGAATTGAATAATGTTTAATGAATTTTATTAGCTTTTCCTCCTGAAACACACTTAAGTTGGGACTAAAAGTACATTAAGGGGATAAATTAGCATAAGAAAAAGGGTTAAATTAGGGGTGATAAGCCTAGATAAGTGTGAAAATGCATTAGAAAACTTTACATCACTTTGTCTAAAGTCGTAGAAGGATGTAAAAGGGTATTGTTTAGGTGAGTAGTGTTGAGAGGGTCTTAGAAAAGTGAGGAAATTTATTACAAAACTTCACAACACCTTAGTAAAACACCATTTGGTTAGTGTTGAATCAATGTAAAACAAGGCAAAAATCCAATGGAAAAGGGCAAAATGAGTGAAAATTGCAAAAGACTACACTTTTTGGTAACACATTTAGGCCCCACTTTAGTGAGAGTATGAACTTAATTCAAACTCACACTAAATTAGTTGAACCATGCATGTCAAGCGAGATCTAGTGTACTCATGCTAGTAAGGTGAGATGATTATGATCGAGAAGGATGATCAATCCCCAAGATCAAGATCCCATGGAAAAATAAACATAAGCACAAAAATAACACAACTTGGAGTGATGTCAAAAGTTGGATCAATCTTTGACCATTTGTCCAACTAGTTGTGGATCAAATCTAGGTTGTTTGTTAGAGAGGAAAAGGATGTACTCACTTTGGGCTGACGAGACTTTCGGTTGTACACTAGGTGAGTATGTCCAAAGGTGGTGAGACACATACACATGGTTGGTATGCACTCACACACAAAAAGGTGGCTATGGGGAAAGTCGTGTTGCTAGTTAGTCTTCCTGCTCAACCATACCAAAGTTATACCTCCAGATAAAATTAGTAAGGCACCACAAAAGACAAGGGTGCGGTTCATGAGATAAGAAAATCCTTAGATGCTTAGAATCATTGATAAGTGCAATATGGCACCACAAGTATGCAAGGTAGCCATGTATGCACAATGAAAAAGATGCAACATGTAGAAATGCAAAAATGTAAAATGCAAAAATGAAAAATAAAAGTGTTCCAAGGAGTCTTGTTAAGTTCATATTAGGTCTTTGACTTAGGGAACATTGCATCTAATGTCTTTGAGAGATGACCAATCAAAGGATAGAAGATTTACAACTTAGGGGATGAAGTGCATCGCATTAGGCCACTAAGACGAATGCAATATGCTAAGATAAGTCACACTTATGAAGGAAATCACACTCAATGCTATCCACAAAGTTATAAACACATCATGTGAAATCATAAGGGTGCACAAGGAATCACAAACAAAGAAAAAGAAAAAGAAAATACAGAAATAAAATAGTGCCAATGTATCCCCCCACTTTAAAGGGATTTCTATACACCATTTTATGAGAAATTGCTTTAAAGTAGAGAAAGGAAATAACACAATAGGGACATGAGAGCCAACCTAAAAATCCCACTATCAAGTGATAGGTTTCCATCAAAGGTTGTGTCATGCAAAAGGAAAGAAAGAAAAGAAAAAGGGGGTTTCCCCCAAAATGAAAATACCAAACACATAAGAGATCTATGAATTTGGCGTCAGTATGTTCATTGCGGAAATGCTTGTTTAGAGAGAAAGGAACTATCATAATTCCCCAAATACATAGAACTAGAAGAAGACACAATGAGAGTGAAAGGAAAGGAAAAAGGAGAGTCAACTTGGGTCAACATGGAAAAGGCATGGAATGTCTCGATGCTTTGCATCATCCCCAAAAGGACAAAAATAAGAAAATGGAAAAAACAAATGAAAAAGAGCCTTGTGTTTGATCAACATGAAGGAGACATTGCAGTCTAGATGCCTTGCATCATCCTCAAATGAAAGGAAAAATAAAAAGGAAAAGAGCGTCATTTAGGTCAGCATGAAGGTGAAATTGCAGTCCCAATGCCTCACATCATCTTCAAATGAAAGGCAAAAGGAAAAAGGAAAAGAATTTTATTTGGGTCAACATGAAGGAGACATTGTGGTCTCAATGCGTTGCATCATCCACAATTAAAATACAAAGGAGAAAGTGAAAAGAAAAAAGGCATGCATGACACATAGAAGAATGTAGATACATATAGAAGAATGTCACAAAGAGTAAGAAAACATCAAACAAGACAAGGAATACACAAAACATAATTACAACAAAAAGAAAAATAAAAAATAGTAAGGCGCATGTACAGTACTCTACGAGAAAGTAATCTGCCACCCAATCTTGGTCATTATAAAGCTTGAGAGGGCGACTAGCTAGAGGAATGACAACAACTACTAAACTAGCATCAAGATCAATGCTTGTCTTAGGGGAATTCTTTTGAATGCTCATAGAAGAGGAGAATAGTGAATTCAAGGTTTGGTGTACCTCTTCATCAATTCGAGCATTCTCATAATCATCATCATCATCATCATCTTCTTCATCATCTAAGTTGATGAAAATGGTAGGTCGTATGTCAATATCAGTGGTGCCATGTAAAATGGGTGGTGTAGGAGCTATAGGATTAGGTTGTGGGGTTGGAAGAGGACGATTAGGAGGTATGGCTTTAGGCACAAGTGGTTTGTGATCTTTAGTGTTTTCTTCCTCATAAGATTAGTGATCAAGAGCTCGATGGCGATGCCTATGCTCTCTAGCCTCTTTATTCCATTTTTCTTTTTAGTCAAGGTGCAAGGGGGAAGGGGCGAGACAATCCATCATGGGTGATCCCACAAAGCTAGTTTACAATTTCAGAGAGGAATTGATTTTTGTTGAAATCACATATTTTTAAAAAATATAATGATTTAAGCTTTTAAAAGTTCCATTTTAAGGATTCTAATTGAAGAGGGTTTGATCAAACCACCTTAGATCAAACCCCCTTAGATAGAACCTCTCTAGTTTTAAACCATACCTATAAATGAGTCTCCTTTACACCTATCAAAATGCTAATAAAAACTCCCTTTTTATTTACCTTTTGGGGGATCAAATGGATTCATTTAAAATTTATTTAAAATTATTATGGTAGTCCTTAGAATGAGCTATCCAACAAATATAATTTTAATAGGGTTAGGTTTTATTATGTATTTTTTATTTTAGTTTTATTAAATATAGGTTTTTCATCGAAAATGAAGGTCTTTCATCAACACATGTGGAAAAATAGTAGATTATCAAAAAAACATTGAAAAATATGATTTCACCAAATATTGAAGTCCTTGATCCAAAAAATAAAATAAATTGAATTTTGATATATACAAAAAAAGTATGCATTATACGGCCATGCTATGTCTAAATTGTAATTCGTTTGAATTTGAAACTTGATTAAAGAAAAAAAAATCAATAAAAAACTATCTAACCAAGTGGAAGCACTAGATATGAAACTTGATCATGTTACTAGCCACCTTGAGGATGCCTTTTCAAGGATTTAGAGGAGAAATGATGGATCATGATCTATTTTCTTTGCTCATTGTCTATGGTTTGTCTTGACAAAAAGATTGGGTCAATTGGGTTCTTCGTATGAGTCATGACATTCCTTATCTTTTGGACTATCTATTTATTGCAATTGGATGAACTTGTACACCATGTTCTATGTCAAACCTTGGTGTTTATTATCCATTTTTCCTAATTTTTACCACTCGATGATGATTAAATGCAAGGCCTAATATTTATCTAGAAAATTATTGGAGTCCTTTCTCCATGCTAACAACCATCTCTTCCATTCTAACATTTCTTCTATCTACATCCCGATAGTGTCCTATGACCCAAGAAAATACCCTGCATACATGATCATGTTAGGAAACATTATAGAAAGCATTATCATCATAGACATCACCATAATTATCCACATATGATTGCAGGAAAAAATACAAATAAAATTATAGAGTGCATCTGTATAGCATTATCATTTCAAAGAATCATTAAATACTAGGCGTATCATTGCATTTTACATTATAATCATAGTGCACTTCCATTTATCACATTTCATATACATTGCGTTGACATTTTTCTAAACATTGCATAATCATAATCATATCATACATCATAGTTTCATTCACATCAGAAATTTCTAACAATTTCATGCATAATCCATGGACATCATGTTACATGTAATATTAATCACATTTCACATCACATCACATCATAAAATTAGGTCATCTATATTGATTTAATATTTAACATCATTGCATAATCATATAAGATGTGTAAGCAAAACTATAAATACATAATCACCCATCATATCACACCATTGCATGATCAAATAGAATGCATAACATCATAAAATCATAGAAAACCATAACATAATCATAACCATAAAGCATAATCACATAATATTGCATATTATAATGTGCTCCCATGCCTATACTATTAGTAGTGTTGCCTCATAGCTCATGTTTTGTCCACCTCAATAGGAAATATCATGTAGCTAGAAACAAAGAATACCCAATAAAAAAAGTCCCCAAGCGTAGATTGTCTCATTCTACATTGATCATACCTACCAATACCTCTCCCCACCCTACTCGGAAACCAAGGCCCCTACAACTTGTATTCAGGACACCAATGATTAATGTGCATAAAATATAGTCAAATATATTAAATATCTCTTCTAGGGTCTCTGATATGATCTCATAATCCTCTACACCAAGCTCTAACACGTCTTGATAGTCATAGTGGTCATAGATTGCCTACAACCCTTGAACGGGATCAGATCTCACTTTCTCCCTGCATATCGACAACCTATGTCGTTTATGCATGCAATTGCATCAAATGACATTCGACACAATTTCCTACAAAAAATTTCCTAGTCCTAAATGCATGAAAAATAAGAAAATCAACAAAGTGAGTTTGGACTACTTATCGGGTCCTCTACTTCCTTAGGTTGGAAAAAGGTATAGATGTGATAGCCTTAGTGTGTAGAGTGTGAAACTGGTGACATCTTCCCCCCTTCTCTCTCCGAGAGCTCCTAAATTTCTAAATTTGGAATCCACAAATTAGAAAAATTCTAAATCAAGTGCATATTTATAGGTAATTAACCAAGGGTTTTCTATGGTTTGCATTCAGGATGTGTATTGGATGCACTATTTGGACACTTTGAACCTAAATTTGACCATGTAAATGTCCTCAAAAATATTTTTTCTCACCACCATTGAAATCGTGACAATCAAATTGACTTATCGAAATAATTTTCCAAATTTTTTGATTTTTTTTTTAAATTTACAAAATTTTCTTGAGGGGGCATATGTCCACCCTACTTTCACAAAGGCATATTTTTACTGAAGTTCTTTGAAAAAATGAAATAAATTGCATTATGTCAAAGAGCGAAAAATTGTAGACACTGAAAAATGTCTTGGTCTACAAGCATTATTTTTCCATTTTCTTGGCATTCTTCCTTACATAATTAAATAATTTTAATTATTTAATTATTTCCTTTGATCACATTCCTCTTTTAGTTAAATAATTTTAATTATTTAATTAACTTGTTTTATTGATCTTCATTCTACTATGATTAATTAAATAAAATAGATTGTGTCACTAATACCCTTTCCTTCAATGATTAAATAAATTATCATTTATTTAATTATCTTTTGTCATTTCTCCACTATTAAATAAATAATCTAAGTTAATTATTTAATCCTCCTCTATTTCCTCTTATTTTAAATTGCTTTGACAATCATTTTAATTAAATACTCATTTTCCTATTCTTCAACAATTAAACAATTTAAATAAATTATTCCCCCACTTGGTCAAAGACACTCTTCCCATTAATTAAAGAATTTTATTATCTAATTATTTCATTATCTCCCCCCACTCTCTCATTTTGGAATCTCAACCATTGATTGTCTCTATTATTCTTTTGAGCTTGATCATCCATTTCGTAGCCATCCCTAGCCCACTACTCCGTGGTGCATGAATCCTCAACTATTGATCTGGGAATCCTTCTAGAAATTAAATTTTTTTTGTATGTTCAAATGGCTTTCTATAAAAGAAGGTTTTCTCCTTTATTTTCAATTTAAAAACCACATATCTCCAGTATGCGTGTTGATCATTTGTAGGTACTTTCATATAATTAACTAAGGGAAACTTGCAAAGGTTATTCAACTTCAACATGTGGAGTTTACTGTTTTATTTCTTTTAGTTTATTCCTCTAGTTTGATTGTTATTTCTTGTTTAGATTTGGATTTTGGTATAGATTTAGTGTAGTGGTTTTCACTTATCATTTCTTTTTTGATTTCCTATCTTACAGTTGCATCTCCCCAACCTAGAATCCATCATGATTCTCCATAGGCACCAATCACCAATTTTTGATAATGCTTGATCTTGAAATTAAAGTGAGCTTCAAGACCTAAAAAAACACTAATATGTTGCTCCAATACTTCAACTTTTTCTTGCTACTTGCTCTTGAATGATCTTCTGAAAGTATGCTTGAATTCTTATGTGAAAATAATGATTCAAAACCTTATTTTTATAGGAATCTCATCTAATTTATCATTTATTAGATCCCAAATGCCAACATTAGCCAAAATTTTCAATTAGATATCTTAATTTCCCACTCAAAACCTAAAAAGGGGCCATACATGACTCATACGCCAAAGGTGGTGTATGGGTCCCACCTAGGGGAAATCATATGCCCAAGGTGGCATATGAGTCCCATCCTAGCTTTTTGAGGTAAGAAAATTTCATGGTGTTAGAAAATTGAATGCATTTGTTTATTTTGTCATGATTTCAATCAAAATAAGCCTCGAGATCCAAAATAAAGGGTCTTAGAGGCCCATTAATGATGATTTAAAGGGTGTTAATTCAAGGGGTACTAAAATAGATCCAAATTAAGTGTGAAATTATACTATGTACAAGAAGGGAGTATAATTTTCTACACTACATTCATACTTCATAGCATGGTTATATTGCAAACTCTCTCCAACAAAGGCATATTTTTAATGTAGGGAGCAATTTGACTAGATTTTCAAAATCGAAACAACTTAAACAATGTTGTGCACCAATGAAATGGCTAATATGGGAGCTCTATGGTTGTGTGGCCTATTACAATGACATAGGCATTGCACTTAGATATATCAATCCTTCTTCTCATCATCTCTCTATTGACAAGGAAGGGGCCATTTAAATTAAGCTTGCAAACTTTAGATTGGCTACAATGGTGAAGGATAAAAAGAATGTTCTATTGCAGGTGAATGAGAATGAATATGGCTCATTATCGTATGGAGATTCAAAATTACTGATCAACAAAGAACTTACAATTTCTTTTCAATTGATATGTGTGCATTATGATGCATATTTGTGGAGATGGTAATAGGATAACCTATATTTTCTACATAGCAGAACAATTAAATATTATATTTTATAAATTGGGAGGCTCTCCTATTGAGATGATAGACATATACATGGATGCTTTATCAAGTGTAGACTATGCAAATACCCTTGTCCAAATTTTAATTAGGCCTTTTATATTATTAATACTTTAATGGTATTTATTTATTTACACAAAAATATTTACACGACTTAATGCATTGATCTATGTGTAGCATCAAAAAAACTAACCATTTTTCACGCTTAGTTTGGGAATGAATAATTAATCATAAAATGGACTTAGTTGTGCCTTATTTATGGTTTTGTAAATTTTTTTCTTACACTTTCACACTAATCTAGGGCTTTAATAATTAATTAAGGTGTTTCACCATAAATTGTATACCTTTGAAGAAAAGGGACAATTTTGTGCTCGTTTTGGTCTTACTTTAGGTACCCTTGCATCAATAACTCTCCTAGAACAACATTTATAGGCCTGTAAGGTTCATTAGTTTTTTACCTTGAGGCCTGTTATACCTAAGTAATTATTCAACCCCCAACAAATAACATCAAAATTATTGAAATAATACTAATCCCACTTCAAAATCCCTTGGTGGGACTAGGTTGCCCAAGTTGGTGACCTAGTTCCTTTTAGGGATTTTTGCATTTTTGAGTGAGAAAATGTTTATCTTGCTAAAAAGTCCCGATAGGTGTCAACCTCTTAGGTCAAAATTACTAACAATTAGGTATTTTTGTTTATAAATACTTGTTTTTAGGTCATTTTGCAAGCTCTATTAGTCATTTTTCACAAGCAACTTCAAGAATCAATTGCAAAAACATCTTCCTCAAGAATTTTCATCACTGTTCCACAACAAAGTTGAAGTTTTTGGACAACAAGATAGGGATTTTGGAGGTCTTCAAGCTCACTTCCCATTCAAGAACACACATTGTCAAAGGTTAAACATGGATTCCTATGGAGAATCATGGAGAAATTTAGGTTGAGGAGGTGCAACTAGCCACCAAATCACACCTAAAGATTATTTTCAATGTGACTCCATCTTCTATTTTGAACCCATCTTTAGATTTAAGGTTTGCATCCAATTTGCATTCCATTTTACATTCATTTGTAATGTTGCAGGGTTTCTTGGATTGAAGTCTTGCATCATTTCAAATCTCTTGCATGCATCCTATTCTAGCACAATAGAATAGGGTTTTGTCTTATTTCAGGTTTTCCTAGTTCTAGACATACTTAGGGCTAGGGTTTATGAAAATTTTCTATCTCTTTACAAGTTTAAATACAAACTAGGGGTTTGATCGAGGAAAACCCCACACTAGAAACCTAAATATACTTTATTTTGTAGGTGATTTTGTAGGTCTGAGTATGAATTCTGATGAAGAAGCAAAGTATAGATCATAGGCCTCCGTGTCCACTTTTAGATATTTAGAAAAGTTGAAAGGGAATAGGTCACCAATATTGGCAACCTAATCCCACTTGAGGTTTTTGTAACAAATTTTAGTGGATTTGAGAACCCAGATGGTTGGAATAAAGTCTAGAGTAGTTTTCCTGAAAAGGGACTAGGTCGCCCAAATTGGCGTAAGTGCCCTAGTTGAGATAAAACTTAGATTTTCTAGATTTTCAGAGGCTTCTACAATATCTACTTTAGCCCTCTTCAGTTTCTAGGTACACTTGTCTAATCCATTAGGTTATCTTTCTTAGTTTAGTCTTGGTTTTATCATTGTTGTATTACATCATGTATTTTCAAGCAATATAGATTATCTTAGTTTAGGTTCAATAGTTAGCTTTACTTGTCACATTTCAACATTTATCACATTCTATCATAAACACATTCAACAAATATTCAATATATAGCATTGAATGAATCAAAATATGTATGCATTACAAAGGGATATCCTCTTCCTTCTAGGTGAAAGGTCTAGAAAGTTGTAGGGGACCCATCCCTTTATAACTCAAAGAATAAATTTTGTAGTTAATATTGGTGAACCTGCATTTAGAAACATCTTGCTTCTAATTTAGTCTACATTTTCATCCTAGTAACTCTTTCTCTCAACATTGCATTGTATGTTGCGTTGTTTAAAAACTCAACCTAGGGTTTCATACTTTGCATTAGTGAAAAAGACTCATTTTTGCAATCATATCCTTGCACAATAGAGAACTTTTGCATATGCCATAAAATGTTATACATTACATTATTGAACACTTCCTTTTGGGGATGATGCAAATTATTGAGACCATAATTTCTCCTTCATGTTGACTCACAAAGGATATTTTTATAATCTTTTTCTTTTCCTTTATTTTCTTTTTGGGGACGATGCAAAGCATCGAGACACCCTATGTCTCTTCCATGTTGACCCAAAATAACTCTTTCCTTTTATTTATCTTCACTCTCTCCATGTCCTTCTTCTAGTTCTCTGTATTTGGGGAGATGATGACAATTCCACACTCTCTACACAAATATTGCAGAAAGGAACATACTAACCCCAAATCCATAGATCCCTTATGTGTTTGTGGTTGTTCATTTTGGGGCACCCCCGTTTCTCTTTTCTTTTTTCATTTTATTTTACATGATGTAACCTCCCTTGGACACCTATAACTCGACATAGGGATTTCTAAGTTGAATATCATGTCCTTTTATTTCTTTTTCCATTTTTCCTTTCTCTACTTTAAAGTAATTTCTCACAAAATAATGTGTAGCAATTTATTTAAAATGGGGACATAAATTGGCATTATTAATTTTGCATTTTCATTTCTCTGTCTCTAGTTCCTAGTGTAGCCTTATTACTTCATACAATGTGTTTTCCAATTTGTGGATGACATTGGGTGTAGTGTCCTTCATAAGTGTGATCTATCTTGTCATATTACATTCCTCTTAGTGGCCTGATGTGACACACTGCATCCCTTAAGTTATGAATTTTCTATTCTATGATTGATCCTCTTTTGGAGACATTAGATACAATATTCATTAAGTTAAAGACCTTGTGTGAACTAAATATGACTTCTTTGAACATCCCTTTTAAATTTTACCTTTTTCATTTTAAATGTTGCATTTTTCATTTTTACATTTATGACCACCTTGGATAAAAGAACTTGCAAGCCTATGGTTCCATCTTGCACTTGTTCATGAGTTCAACAAATACACAAATTTTCTTGTCTCGCGAACTTGGAACCCTTGTATTTTGTGGCACCTTATCAAAGTTATTAGGAGGTATAACTTTGGTATGGTTGAGTGGGAAGCCCAACTAGCGACATGAATTTCCCCATGGCCACCTTTGTGTGTGTGTGAATGCATACCAACTGAGTGTATGTCTCTCACCCTTTGGGGCCTTCTCACCTGATGGACAACTCAAAGTCTCATCGCCCTAGAGTGAGTACACTTCCTTTAATACTAAAAACCTAGATCTGATCCACAAATAGTTGGACAAATGGTCGAAGCTTGATCCGAATTTCCCTCCCCCGTTACCCTTTAACATTACTCCTTGTGTGATCTTTTGTCCTTATGATTGGTTCACCATGGGATCTTGATCTTGGGGGCTTGATCATCCCTCTTGATCCTAGTTGTCTCATCTTACTAGCATGAATAAATTTGGATCCCTCTCAACATGCATGACTTAGCTACTTTAGTGTGATCTTGAAGCAAGTTCATCCTCTCAAAAAGTGGGGGTTAAATGTGTAGCCAAAAAGTGTAGCCTTCACAATTTTCACTCATTTGGGCCCTTTCCCTTGGATTTTGGTCTAGTTATTCTTTGATCTAATGTTGTAATGTGGCCAACACATTCACAATAAGCCTTAAATTTTTGTAAATCAATAAAAATCTAACGGTGTTTTAAAAAGGGGTTGTGAAGTGTTGTAACACATCTTCCCACTTTTCAAAGAACCTCTCAACACAGTTCACCTAAGCAACCTCCTTTAACCTTTTTCCAAGCCTCATCCCAAATTTTTGTAAGGTGTTGTAATACATTTTCACACTTTCCTAGGCATGTCATCAACAAATTCACCCTTTCTTATGCTAAATTGGTCCCTTAATGTACTCTTAGGCCTAAATTAAGTTTGTTTTAGGAGAAAACCTTGCTCAACATCATTAAACACCACTTAATTCCTGACCAACACTTGAATTTCTCCAAGTGGACTAGGTCGCCACCTTGGGCGAACTAGTCCCTTTTAGCATAAAATTCAAAATTAAAATAAAATTCCAATGGGAATTTTCCTCCAAAACCCTAAGGTCATCCTATCATGTGTTATTTTCAATAAATTAGGGCATAGAGTGTATAAATAAGGATTTTCATCCTCATTTTACCCCCCCAGAACATCATTTTCATCTTCACAAGCACTCAAGCACTCAATCTTCTCAAGAAAGTGCTCAAGTACTTAGCATTTTAGACATCACTCATTGGAGTTTATTCTTGCATGTCTTCAAACATGTTCAACAAGGTTTTGGTGAGTTTTTTCCTTTTCTTGTCATTCAATCATTTTTCCCTTCCATTTCTATTTCATTTGGGTTTGATTACCATCATGGGGTTTGACTAAGGCAAACCCATATTCTCTAACCCTAACATTTTCCTTCTCTTTGCATGTGTGCTTTGTAGGTTTGCATGTATATTAGTCAAGGAGAAAAGTGTTGAAAAGGTGCCATAATTCCATCCACAACATTGCAAGTCAACAAGCCCTAAAAGGAGCTAAAAGACAACTTACAAGTTGTTTTTTGAAGATTTAGACACAGGTTTTTTTGCAGAAATAAAAGTATAAGTGGGCACTTATAGACTCCACCCTTGAAACTTTCAAAACCTCTAGGCAGACTAGGTTTCCATGTTGGTGAATTAGTCCATGTACCAAAATTGAAAATTGGTTTCTATAGTTCTGGATACCCTTTTACCAGAAACCCATTTTGACAAAGTTTCTTGGGAAGAGGACTAGGTCTCTCATTCTAGCATAAGTGTCCTAGTGAGAATTTCTAGTAGGTTCTAGAAGATTCCAGAGCTCCTCTCCTTCTTCTTTCAGTTCCCAGGCACACCATTTTTTCTCTTCCAATTTCTTTCCAGTTTGCATGCATTTAGGTCATTTAGTTTACTTTTCATATAGTTACATTTACATTTAGTTTGTATTTCATAGTTAGTTTTTTCATTATATTGTAACACTTAGACATGCCCTATCACACACAACACTACCCCTATCTTTGAATGAACTCACAAAAAATACATCATTAATACAAAAGAGATGCATTCTTCTAACCAAGCTCCTAGGTGAAAAACCCTAGGGGCCTAATTGAGGCATCCTCTTTCCCTTATTGTATATATTTTCGATGGTTCATTAACAACCAACTAAAAATATTGGAGAATCTCGGTAATGAGTTTTTCCTTCCTAGAACACAGTGGAGAAGTTATCTATAAGATACTCTTAGAAAAAATATACTAAATGATCCTAAGAATTGTGGTTGTTGTGAAGATAATAAGATACCAAATTCATATATTCTTGTTTGGTGTGATGGAGCTAGTGAACACCTTGAGTTCAATGAAAATCTATGGTACCTTTAGTGAATCTAAAGATTGGGGATTAAATGAAAATGATAAGGTCTCAAAAGGATATTTAAGTGGAATTGGGGTAATCTAATTGGGCCAAAAAATAAAACACATTTCAAATGGCTATTAATATTAAAAAATTATCATTATCTCAAGCTAGAAATGCTCTTGATATTTATGGAATATGAAAATTAATTGAAATAACTGATCAAATATTTTTTAATTCCTTTTTTGGAAATAAATTTGGATTGTATTCTATGTCATGTAAGAAGATGGAATGGTTGTAATTATAATAGTAAGAAAGAAATATTATTTGATAAAATTGAAAATATGAATAGAATAAATAAGCTCTTTTGACTTGCTTTAATTATTGAAATCTTATGATATATTTGGAAAGAAAGAAATGAGGAAAAGTATCAAGGAAGACAAAAGAAGAAACTGACAAAAGATATTGGTCATTCAATATAGATAACAACAAAAATTTCAACCCAAAAAATAAAACACATTTCAAATCTAAGTCAAAAGAGATAATTTTGATGTATAGGCTACAAGCAGTGCGGGGCCTATGAATGACTGTGGAGAAACCGTAGGCCAGAAAGGCCAAGACGAGGTAGAATGGCTAGGGCAGAAAGGTCAAATGACCAATGACAAGGGGATCGAGCATCTTGCTGTGTTGGTGGCGAGGACAGGGTGAAATGGTGAGACACCGAGGCAACGCCATGGGAATTTGCCATCTAGAGGGTTTATACTTGTTGCAAATGCAATGTTTGTTAACCTAAAAGTAGAGACAATTGAGGAAATAGATCATAATGTTTCAGTTCTCTCATTGCATGAGGTGATTTGTCAACTTAGGGGTTTTTGGCATAGCCTCCCTTAGCTGCACACTTGGATCTCAGAATAGTGGGATAATCTAATCACTAGTAAAGTTCATATTTTCCCCATGGCTAAGGGATTTTTTTTTGCTAAGTTTGATAATGCTCAAGATAGAAAAAAAATCCTATGTGATCGATTTTTAGTTGGCAGGATAGGTTTATGTTGATGATAAAGCCTTCGCATTCTAATTTCAACCCCTCTTCTAAGACATTTAATAAGATGTCGATTTGAGTTTGGTTTCATAACCTCCCCCTCCATTTATGGATTGATCCTCTTTTAGAGGAAGTGGGTGAGGCCCTTGGATATTTTTTGATGGTGGATGATGAATCCTCTGATATTTTTCACTTCACCTAAGCCCATTTATTGGTTCAAATGGATGTTTCTAAAGGGCTACCTGGTGAGATTTTACTTAAATCTTGTAAGGGTTCTTGGGTTCAATCTTTGGACTATGAAGGGATTCCCTTCTGATGTAGAAGATGTTTCAAAATAGGTCATACAGATTCTCATTATGACTTTGAGAAAAATGAAACGAAGGCTACATGGTGGAAAGGTGCTTCTCAACAACATTATACGGTTGAAAATAAATTTGAGCAACAAAGGAGTATTTTAGAGGTGGTTGTGATGGAATAAAAAATTCTAGGGGAATCCTCTCTGGATGTCACAAACAGTAGGGTTGTTGATTTCGTGCATGATTATCAAGTTAAAATCCCTAAAGAGAAAGAGATTGGGCCTTCAGCTACCATTTATGGTGATAGTGTTTCAACTCTCATTCTTGGTGGATTTTTTGATGAGGCCTTTCCTACAGGGAGGAATACTGGTGAAATTTCTAAAATAGTGGTTGTATGCATTCATTCTCTAGATATAAGGGCACTAGCTTGGAATGATAAGGAAACACAAGTGGAAGACGGTTGGATTTATGTTAAGGGAAAGAAAGTTAAGTTCTCTATGCCTTCTTTCGACATGACTCTCCACTCCCACAAGAGTAGCTCTAAATGTAAATCTTGATGGTTCTTGGTTGGGGGCTGGTTTTTGGTGGGTTGTAGGATCTAGGAATATAATCCCCCTTGTGGGGTGATGAAGAAATCACTGGCTCATGATCCATGTTGTGTGTATGAGCCATCGAAGTAGAGTTTCCAATGATTGGTTATGCTGAGATTAAAGATGGACTCGTTTGGAAATTTTGATATCAGTGGATTCTCTGAATAGATTGGAGCCTCTACCGGTTGGTTTGTAATGAATTTCCCTTTGATTTCTTTCTGATCCACATATTCAATGCCATACTCTGATAGTATCATGACCCACTTAGCCATCCTTCCTATGAGCATTGCCTTTGACAATAGATACTTTAGGGGATCAATCTTGGAAATGAGTTTGATTTTGTGTGCCAACATGTAATGTCAAATTTTTGTGAAGCAAACACTAATGCTAGACAAGATTTTTCAATGAATGAGTAGTTTAACTCATGGTAGGCCATTGTTCTGCTAATATAATATATGACCCTCACTGTCCCATTTTCATTGTGTTGAGCTAAAAGAACAACAAGGGCTACTGTTGTTACCGAGATGTATAAAATTAGTGGTTTTTCTACAATGAGTGGCATTAATACTGGTGGTGTGAGCATATATTCTTTGAATTTATTAAATACTTGATTGCACTTGTCATCCCACTTGTATGCTACTCCCTTGTGGAGTAGATGTGAATATGCAATCTGTTTATCTGTCAATTGGGCTATAAACCTTCAGATGGATTGGAGTTTTCCTTGTAGGCCTTTGAGTTGTTTTAGTTTCCTTGGTGCCCACATTTCAAGGATTTCTTTGACCTTAGCAAGATCCAACTCCAACTATATTCCCCTCATCGATACTATGTATACTAGAAGTTTACTTGATTGTACCCCAAAATTTTTTTTTTTGGGTTGAGCCTGACCTTATTCTTCTCTAGTCTGTCAAAAACTGCACTTAGGGTTGCTATGTGATTTTGTCTCTTCTTTGATTTAGCCAATATATCATCCACGTAATCTTCGACAATTTTGTGTATCATGTCATGAAAGATTAGTGTCATGGCCCTCTGATATAGCCCCTGCATTTTTTAGCCTAAATGGCATCATGTTCTAGCAGTAGGTGCCCCATGGACATGTAAATGTCATCTTATGTTGGTCCTCTTTTGCAATCATTATCTGGCTATACCCCAAGAAGCCATCCATCAGTGATAGCATCTCATGTCCGACTGTTATGTCCACTATCATATCAATGTTAGGTAGTGGAAAATAATCCTTGGGACATGCTTTGTTGAGGTCTCTGAAGTTTGTGCAGATACAGATAATCCCATTTGGTTTTGAAACTGGTAGAAGATTGGATACCCATTCTGAATAGTCAATTGGGCATATGAAGCTGACAACTAAGAGTTTTTGTAATTCTACCTTGACTAAAAAGGCTATCTGAGGGTGCATTTTCCTTAATTTTTGTCTTACTAGGTTCGCTCCAGGGTAAATAGCCAAATGATGAACCATAATTTCTGGATCTAGACCCAACATTTCAGCATAGGTCCATACAAATTTCACCTTTCTTTCATTTAGAAATGCTGCTAGTAGTTCTTGTTCTTCTGTCAGAAGCAACTCAACATAGAAGGTGATTTGTGGTGTTGCCTTCATTCACAAGTTGACAGGATTACACTATTCTACCAAAACTGTCGATTTCTCCTGATGTAGTGTTGTAGGGGGGAGATTGAATCCTTCATCTTTCGGTGCCTCAAATATTTTTTTACCATTAGATGCATCCTTTATTTTTACTATTATTTGGTTAGAGAGTGCCATAGTGTGGTCTTCACTCAATAAATTCAAGCTTATTCTTGTTCTTTTTCTTTTGCGACAGAAGGACTCAATTGTCTCCCCATAATATCCTTGATTGTCCAATGTGATGTCAAAATCATCCTTGTGATCTCCTCATGGAACGATATCCCTTAGTCCCATGAACTCTGAGAGTGCCTCATCATTTTCGAATGAGTCTAGAATCAGTGATCCTTGTTGGTCATAGTCGATGAGTTGAGGGTACACTAAGTTGATTTTGTGGGTTTTTTGGTTTGACTCAATGGATGAGGTACTAATCATTAGTAAGGAGGAATATTCAAAAATCATGGGAAGCCCATTTATGGTATCCTCATCATCACTACTGGTGTAGACATCAATTAACTCAAAAGTGAAATTATCTAATGGGAGAACTGTGCATATGGGTAGTTGAAGGGTGGTTTTTGATACCTAAGGAAGGGACCTAACTGCTCTACTAGGAGTACCTCTACCATGTATGGTTATACTCAGAGGGGTACATCGAAGACCAAGGTTTCTCATTCTTCTTTCTACAACAATGGGCTCTAGTTGTCCATCATTGTTTCTTCC
The DNA here is from genome assembly GCA_007115665.2 of Sequoiadendron giganteum. Classification (NCBI taxonomy): domain Eukaryota; kingdom Viridiplantae; phylum Streptophyta; class Pinopsida; order Cupressales; family Cupressaceae; genus Sequoiadendron; species Sequoiadendron giganteum. The sequence goes on from CM021100.1 coordinate 218,510,470, forward strand.
AAGGATTTTATTCCTCTTATAGCCCATACCAAGCATCATTTACAATCCTTTGTTAGTTTCATCCATGGGTAGGGTGGGGTGAGTCTTTCATCATGGTATAACATTCTTGAGATGTCTCCCTCATCCAAATCTTCTTGATTGAGATCCCCCAATGGCAGAATCCAAAAGGCTCTACCCTAAAAGTGTGGATAGGTGTTTCAACTTATGGGGGTCACCCATGCAACCTAGGAGATTGTGGTAACTCTCCTACAACAAATTCATTCTTCTTCATTCGATATATCAAGGATGGAGGGTGTCTTTGTCACAGAAGTGGAGGCAAGGTTTGATGGGTCTATGTATGAATTGGATGGACCTTCATCATTTTTTGGTACTTGGGGGATTTTATAAAACTTGGTTTCCACATTTTTTGCAATAGGAAAATGGTTCTAGATCACCATGTATTGTGACCTCCTCATTCTGGTATAGGAATTTAACGCATTGATGGAATGTTGAGGTGACCTCCTTCATTCCATGGATCCATGGGAATCCTAGGAGGATGTTGTATGGTAGGTCAAGATCAAGAACCTGACAAGTGGTTTCCACGGTTGTTGGCCCCACTTGGATTGGGATTCTGATAGTGCCTTGAGACACTCTTTCTTGATCATCATATGCTCTTATCGTTATGCCTTTATTTTTTTCAATGGAGTCCTCAGAGAATCCCAAGTTATTTATAAGTCTGAGCGAACAAATGTTGATGTGTGGGCCTCCATCCACCAAGACCCTTTTGAATTTATTCTTGTGAACCAGTACTTGAAGGTAGAGTGTGCAATTTTGAGATGGTTGGGTGGGGAAATCTTGATCAGAAAAGGTGAGGAGATTTGGTGTGATGATGTTACCAACCATAGCCTAAAATTGTTTTGTATCAAGGGTGGAGGAGACAATGGATACAACTAATGCTTCATCAAGTATTTTCCTATGGGTGGTGGAAATTTTCAATAATTCCATGATGGAGATGTGGGTGGGGCTTCTCTTTAGTTGGTCCATGATGCTATAATCATAGGGAATGGCTTTTGTAATTGGAATTGGGGTCTTAGATGGCTGTGATGCCCTTGCAATAGTAACCTTTCTGCTGCATGTGGTGACTCCACAATCAACATCATCTCCTTTGACGCTAACGATAGTGACCATTTCGTCTACGTATGTCACAATCTATTTATGTACAAGGATAGCACTGGCATAATTTTGCTTCCCTTTATTGTTCCCTTGGTTATTTCCTTGACTATTTCCATGATTACGATTGGGCATCGAATTTGTGTATATCTTCAGATCTTGATTACCGGTTAGTTGCTCAAAATTTATTATCTTGTCCTCAATGAGATCTTGGATGATTTTCTTCAACTTCATATAGTTGGCAGTCGTGTGTTCCTTGAGTTTATGATAATCACATAGGAGATTTTTGTTGTACCAAGGTGGCTTCAACTGGGGTTCACTATAATTATCATGGGTGGGGACCTTGATGATGTTCTCATTGACCAAATTTTTCATGATGGACTCGATTGACTCCCCAAGGGCTGTGAATTCCCACTTGGGGGGAAATCTGTTTCGCGGAGGTGGCCCTCCTTGATTATTGATATTGTTGATCTAGTTTTGGGGTGGTTGTTGGTTTACCACATTTTTTTGTGTGTTATTCTGGTTTTTTTTCTATGGTTGGTGATGATGTGTTTGATTATTTTTCTTGGAAGCACTGATGACAACCTTGGCATCACTACACCATCGTTTGTGACATTTCGATTCTTCGCCCATGTGTGAGATTTTTCATTGAAATTGGTGGATGCGTGATTGTCCTAATGTTCATGATAAGTGGGCATGCCCATTTGTGTAACAAGAGCTCGTTCAATATTGAGTGCCTTGGGGATCAGTTGATCGTATGTATTGATGCATTGCATCTTCAGATATAATTCCAAGGTTTTGTCTGTATTGGCGATGATGGTATAGACTTTTTGTTCTTCTAGCATGACCCACTTACTTCAATTGGCCTTGGCTCACCATCATTGGAGAAAGGCGGTGAATAATTCCCCCTTACTCTATTTGAGCATCGAGAGTTCTTCCAAACTAACATCCACAAATATGTTGAATACGTAATTTTGGAGGAATGCATCTTTGATCTCCTGAAATATTTTGATTCCCGTAGGCAGACAAGAAAACCATTCCATAGCGTAACCAGCCAAGCTTTGAGGGAATAGCCGCATCAAATATGTGTCATTGTAGGTGACTTCCATACAATGTACTTGGAACTCCTTGATGTGATATTTAGGGTTTCCCATCCCACGGTATTTATCAAATCTAGGGATTTCAAATCCCTTCAGGAATGGTATCATTTCCAAGCTTCTATCAAACGGATAGGGACACAAGTTGTTCGGTGTCCTAACTGTCTTCCCTGATTGAAGATCTAGCAGTTGTTGCGAGAAAAAAATGATTTGTGTCATCACATCGCCTTGCAGATCAGGAGGTGGGGTGAATATGCTCTAGGGTGTGGGATTGACAGATACAATGTTGATGTGGTTCTATTGCAAGATTTGTTGAGAAAGTGATGCCTGCACTTTCTATTGAGCCAACAACGCCTATTGTTGGTCTTGTTGTTTTTTCTGCACCAACAATGCTTGTTGTTGGTCATATTGTTGTTGCGCCAACAATGTTTTTAGTTGGTCGTATTGCTCTCATAATTGATAGTCTTGCAAGGCTTGTTGATACGCTTCTTTCTATGCTTGCAATTGTGCGTGTGATGGCACTTGTTGGGCTTGGAATTAGGCTCGTGCCTAAGCATGTGCTTGTTGGATTGCCTGTGCAATCTGAGTGGCATGTGTGGCCTGCATAACTTGTGCGAATTGAGTGGCTTGAGCAGCCTATGCAACTTAGGTAACTTTTTCGGTTTGTTGTTGTTGTAACAAGGATTGGGCTTGTGGAGTCTATTGTGCCTATTGTGTAGCTAATTGCACTTGCGCTTGCTAAGCGGCTAATTATGCAACTTGTTGATTTTGGAGTGCTTTTTTTTTGGAAGCTTGTCGAGCAACTTACAACATCATGGTGAATGAATTGGTTGTGTTGTGCGTTGGTGGTAATGGTGGTGGGTTGGGAATAGTGGCGATCATTGTGATGAGTGGAACAATCTTGTTAATTACCAGAGTTCGAGTTATGGATGGTATGATTGAGATGCTTGGTCCCTGAAAAACCATGCTTTCTGGAATAGCGGATGTGTTGATTTTTGTGGTTGTTTGGATGGTTTCCATCTATTGTTGTGGTATAGATGACATGGTTGGTGGATTTGATAAAGTGTTCTGATTTGAATAATTGATGGTGGGAAGAGGAGGAAGACCCAACTTGAGTGATGATGCAGATGTGAGCAGTAAGGGTGGAAATGGTGGAAAGATGGGTGGTGCAATCCCTGAAAGTGATGATGAGGGATCCAAGATTCCCCTACTCCAAACAAGTTAGCTTCTCCTTGTGAGATAGGGAGAGAAGTTTGCATGTGTGAAGAGGATACTTTGGTGTTGCATGCAATGAGGATGATTTGGTATGATCATGAAATATGGTTTGATGTAAGGGTGCAATGGATTTATTGGGATGGACTGTTTGGATGTGTCACCTTCATTCAACCCTTGGTTGTTCACAAGGCAATGTTTTTGAAGTTCATGAACATGGCACTTCCCTTGTTAATAATTGGTAGGGTTGAAGCGCTAGATGTTATGATTTGGGGGATGTCTTGAGTGACGTTTTGAAGTGGAAGCGTGGATGCGGGTGAGGGCATGATACCGAGAGACCTCTCCAAAATAGTTCTTACATCAAAGTCAGAAGGGAGTTTAGCCCCTTCTTTTGTTAACTCTAACATGTATTGGGATGGGTACAAATTCACCATGGCACTGACAATTTGGTGACTCTTAGGTTTTTGCACCATTTCTAGAAGTTTTGATTGTGTCATTCCATTTTTAGTGATGTCCTCTACATGACCTTCCTCTTGAGAACTTTGAGGCATTTAAGGAGGAATAATTGGGAGGTCAATTTTTATCGTCGAATTGAATGTTGTTTCGGTTTGACTTAGATCACTTGAAATGGATGTTTCTTTGTTTTTCTCCATAGTCTTCTTGTGTTGAGATTGATTTTGAACCATAAAATAGAGATCAATTTTCAAGAATGTAAGAGATGAACCTCTAATTCTTTAGATTGGTCTAAACCTTAGGTTCAAAGAAGCAAAGAACTAGGATAATTGAGGGATCAAATGGATGATGAGGATGAGATAAATGAAGGATGAGTGATATGGATGAATGGAACTCTTAAAGAACCTTTAAAGGAAATGTTAAAATTTTAGGGATTGATTTGATTGATCATGATGGATTGATAGTTTGGCTAAGTGTGTTAAGTCAAACAAGAGTGATAATGTACTTGTAAACTTTAGGAAGTTGTGTTATCCTAGAGTAAACTTGTACATAAGAGGATGGTTTGACTAAGTGTGTTAATTCAAATGAGGTGATTATGGATTTGATAATTTGGCTAAGTGTGTTAGGTTAAACAAAGTTATTTGATTTTGCCTAGAAGCTTAGCATAAATTATGTTTACAAAGTTTCCAAGAGTTTTTGGCGAGGTGATTTTTGACTTATTTTGATGGTTAATAGGTCGATGAAAGTGGTTGATTTTGATCCTAGACTTGACCTAGATAACACTCCTTCTTACAAGACCTCAGTTTTGAAGAACACGCTTTACTTCCTATATGAGAAAAGAAAACCTTTCAAAAATCTCAGGATTTTGTTCATAATATAACTCATACAAGTCAGGGTTGTTTCTTGAAGCTTTCTTGTAAAATTTGTAAAGCAATACTTCTCTAACTTCGAGAAGTCTTTCAAGACGTTCCTCACGATCTTTTGGACTAAGACTTTTGAACTTGGTTTTCCAGATTTTTATTTTGTGGGAAATCATTTCAGAGAACACATGTGTGGAGTGTGTCATCCCACAATAGTGGTTTACAATTTTTGGCCAAACTGGACAATGAAATTATTATTTTTAACTAAATCTCCACATTCGGGCACCTATAGCGGCTAAACCGTGAGGAATTTGAAGATGATGCAAACTAGAGTCTCGTAAAATTTTGTCTATAGATTCTAAAAATATTTTTTTGAAATTTTTTGGAATAAGATTGCACTTATTTTTTCATCTCCCACGAAAACTAGATTTTTTCAGAAAACAACATTTTAAAAAAGTGGCGCTCACCGTATACAACATAAAAAAAATTGTATGAAGGATAAAATTATATTTTTTTCAAATTTAGATTTGTAACTACGATATCTAGCACTTTCATTTGGTCTGATAGTTTTTTATTGAATATTTTTTCGTTAATAGAGTATCAAATTTAAACCAATTGCAATTCAGACATAGGCGGACTGTATACAACATAACTTTTTCTATATGTATCGAAATTCAGTTTTATTTTTATTGGATCAAGGACATCAATACCCAACACAAAAATATTTTAAAAATAATTATTTTGATAATTTTCTATTATTCCACATGTACAAAACAAAGAGCTGGATTTTCGGTGAAAAACCTATGTTTAATAAAACTAAAAAAAACCATACATAATAAAACCAAAACATATTAAAACTTTATTTGTGGGCTATCTCATTTTGAGGAATACCATAATAATTTTAAATAAATTTTAAATGAATTCATTTGATTCCCCAAAAGGTAAATCAAAAGTGATTTTTTATCAGCATTTTGATAGGTGTAAAGGAGACTCATTTATAGGTATGGTTTAAAACTAGCAAGGTTCTATCCAAGAGGGTTTGATCTAAGTTGGTTTGATGAAACCCTCTTCAATTGAAATCCTTAAGATAGAACTTTTAAATGCTTAAATCATTATATTTTCTAAAAATATGTTATTTCAGCAAAAATCAGTTCCTCTCAAAATGTGTCAATCAACTTTGTGGGATCACCCGAGTCAATTGTCTTTATCTTTGCTTAATGATTTTTTTTTTACCACAAACAATTCTTTGATTAAAGTTTCAAACTAAATGTTTATGTCTCAATTCCTTTTCACTCCACAAGGTCCATTATGTGAACATCAAGGTTTCAAGAGCATAGTTCCCTAGGTTGAATTTAGTGAAAGAAAATGATGATTAAACCCAAGTAATTAGAAACCTCTAAGGATTGAATACCTAGGGTAAGCAAGATCACTTAGATTTTCCAAAGGATATTTGTTTCCTCCAAAGGGTTTGAAATCTTGAAGTGTTCTGTGAATTTTTGTTTTCCAAATTTTTAGATCCAAGCAAAGTGTTTTGATTCCGATAACATACACAACCATAGGCTAAAAAGACAATATTTGTTGGGTTCCCACTTGGATAAATCTAGCTACGCATATTCAGTGCAAATGATTAGATGCTTGACCACACAGGCTCCCCCTTACAGTGCACTCACTTCTCAGGTTAGCCAAGCATTAGTACCCATGAATCTCCCATGGAATACTTTTCATCTCTACAATAGAATCACATGTATACATGGGGCAGCTTTAAAGGACATGACCTTTTGCACCAACAAATAGATAGGATTTTGGACTTTGCTAAACAAGGGGTTTTAGTTTAGAATTTTCATTCGTGGAGATTGAACCATGCGGTGAGAGACCATTGTTGCCCTTCTCATCAGAGCCAACCACATGATACTGGCTTTTGTTCCAGTACCCAGTTTTATATCTCGGTTGGAAATACACTTGTCCTTAGTGTGTTACCGGCTGGGTCGTTCCCTTGGGTGAGTAATTTTTCCCACAATGTAAGCCCTTTAAGATAAAAAAATTGAGCAACCATATTCGTAGTTCGATCAATCTTCGTTTAGAAACAAACGGAGAACACATGTAATAAGTCTACTCACACTCGCAAGATGTTTTGTTCAATTTTAGATCCCAAATCAAAGTGTGAAGAAAAAATTTTAAACAATTTAATATCACCAAAAGACTTTTGATTCTCAAGATCGTCGTGAAGCGCTAGAGAAGTGCATATGCCTTTTAAATGATATTAATTTGTGAAAAATATTGCAAAGCATGAAAAAAATTTGTTCATTTTAAACCTCAAAAGTAGTGATTTTGATTCGTTTTAAAGCACCAAAATGAGATCTGAAGTTTGTCTTGTCCAATTAATAAAACCAAATGAAATCTAGTGAATTTCTAATGTTTAGTTTTAACCAAGTTGGAAAGATCAAGTCAGATAGCTAATTTTAAACCCAAAAAGAAAGGTGAGTTGGTTTAAAAAAAAAATGAGAGTACAAAATGGAAGCTCTAAATTGTTATAACAAGCATTAAAAAACACTTTTTCCAAGTCTTGATTTCAAAACAATCACCAACTCCACTTCATTCGCCTTCATTTTCGTTTGGTCCCAATGTAAACCTCTGATGTCAAGCTATAAAAAGTTCAAAGTCAGAAACTTAAGAATTAAATTCATCTCAACAAATTTATGATAATTTATCATAATGAATACACAAAATAAATGCACTCAAATGATAAATTTTAATGCAAGATTTCCCCTTTGTGAAAATTTACAAGATAAATCCAAATCATACATTAATGATTTCCTAATTTGGGAAAAACTATAGATTTAATGCCTATGATTTGACATCCTCAATCTTGAATGCATTGTAGCTATGACAATAAATGAACCGTGGGCCACTTTGCAATCTAAGATTTTGACTTTTTAATGCAATATTGGTGAGACACCGATGTCAAGGCACTCCCTTATTGCAACCTCAAAGGTAGGGTAATAATATTGATTCATTCACTGCCCTAGTAGTTGAAAAACATAATATCCTTAATCTTTCAATAATGAATCTGCATCAAGAAAAATATTAAGGTAGGCGACTTGGTCAGTGTATGGCATTCCTCAAGAAGTCAATGGCATTTGTAAATAAATTTTTCTAATCATCGTAATGTCGCAAGAAACCCAAATAAAAAGTCGTTAGGAACAGTGACAGACCACAAAAATGATAATAATAACATGTGAATTTTGAAGAATTTATCTTCTGTTGCTTTTAGCCCAAATCATTAAAAAGAGAATGTCTAGCTTTCCTTTCTAGAATTTGGTTGTCACTGTCAATGACCTGCACACAAATAGGAGTACTCATACCTATTGCTTGATCTATAGATTTATTCTGAGCTCGTGAATATGGAAGTAGAAGTCAACTGAAGCTTACCTTCTTTTCTTGTTTCTTTCTTTGAAATTCCAGATCCATAAAAATATTTCACAATTTTTGCTAGATTCCATTCAATATCTCTCTACCAGATTTGAATTTTTCAAACTGGATATGTAAATGGATATTTGTGTTTTTGTGTATGCTCTGATGTTGATTGTCAGATGTTGCAGGAGCCCCAACTAACATCCATAGAACCATTTGATATATGTGCTAAATCATTTTACCTTTGAAGGTAACCTGATTCAAAGCTTAGGATGGTTTCTCTTAAATGCTTTCTTGTTTGACCTTTGGCAGGGAGCAAGAAACATTGTCAGAAGAATTTGTTTTGTTGTTTTATGAATTCTCTTTTTTTTTTATCACTCTCTAACGACAATTTGGAGACAGTTAATAAGAAGAAGCTTGGAAGTTCATACGTTAATCTACAAATACTTCTTAATTGGTTGAAGTGTGTACAAATGCGCTAAAAACTCTTTCAATAAAGATGACTACAAGATATCATAAATAAAAGATTCCTTACAATAAGGATCTACTAGAAATCAAAAAATCATAAATGAAAGATTCCTTATGGTAAGGATGCCTGCATAAATGAGATACGCCAAATAGTGAAGATGTTCTGCAAGAAAAATAGGGTAGGTAGTGGTAATCATAAACTCGAGAGTACTTAAGGAGATTTATCTCTGACCCTAGAACAATAGCTTCTAATAGAAATCCATACTCTGCAGCAAATGTATATAGGAGGTGCGACTCTCAATATACGTTTCTAAGATTTATCAATCGACAAGACAGTTAATCGAACTTCATTTACTGCAATAAAGCAGTATAGAGACTAATTTTATTAACATAACATGCAAGAATAAGAATCCAATTAAAGATATAGTGTCGCTAAAAATATTCTGAGAATATAATCATTTATGACCAGTCCGCCTCTCTGCCCTCTGCTTGGTTTCAGACGCACAACCATTTCAAACCAGTGCATGGTTTTGTTCATCTTTATATCTGAAGCTGAAGGTGTTTGAAGCTACAAAAATATATTAAAGGACATAGATAAATCGCCCTGGCCATTGACTTCAATGAAGTAAATTTTCTGACGTACAAACTGATTCTACTTGAGTAAAGTACGAGCCTACCACCAATAGCGTGCCCCACAAACTCAGGTGACAAAAATGAATAAAAAGGATAATTATAAGAATTATCATACTCGCATCCAAATTCGGTAGGATTGTGACATAACTCTTTTCTGACAAAAGTAAAGAACCTTTAACAAGTGCGTTGACATTTTACCAATACTATCAACCAATATTTGCGTCATTCTCTCAATGTATGGTTGTTGGTCGTGTATTGAAGACGGACTGTATTGAATTTTGGCACGTTGGCACAACGTATGGAGGTCAATCCAACAGACAAGAGAGTATAATTTTTAGATGTTGCAGCTGTAGCTACACTAGTGATTTGGAAACTTAATGCATGTTATATAATGTATTCGAGACAAGAGAAACTTATGACAATATGACAGTTAAAATTAGAAATTAAATGAAGCTTATAAATAATACTCGAGTTACTGGCAGCCAATAATGGATGGATTTAAAATATGTTGGGAGCCTAGCCTAACGTGTGTATCAATAATTGACCTACTTCATATTAAATTTTCGGTGTAGAGGAGATCAATATCACATTAAATCAATTGATTGAGGATTCTATGGTAAATGACTTCAGTCACTTTTGGGTGGATAGCGCATTAACTTTAGAACAACATGGATTCATCGACAAAGGCTGGTTTTAGATATTTTCGAGTAAAGAGAGATTTTGTCAAATCTTATGGTAGGAAATGTTGCAGCAGAGATGTTATGCCAAATGGGGAAGCATAGGGAAACTTATAAAAGACAATAATCACACTACTTTTAGTCAAACCAATAATAGACAAAGTCAAGGCCCCACAGCGTGGGAATTTAAATGATTATCTCTCACAGTTGTCTACTAAATTCACTAATAGAGAGCAGTTTTTATTAGCAATACTATTACGAATAAGAATATATCAATGCTCTCAATCGCACCATTTGAATGTCTCTACAATTAATACACTTTCAAATCCATTTCCTTACGTACAGGCTAGAGAAAATAAGATAAAAACAACAAGCTAGTGAATGGATTATGCCCAAATGGGTGCAAAGATGGATAGCAAGAGGCCCCCAACAAGACCCCACACTATGAGCAGTTATTTTGATATCGAAATTCTTGCACAAGCACACATTATATTCATCTAATTTAAATTATTGGACACCCTTATCTCTCATACCAACGGCTGTGACAAAAATTGGGAAACTTTTTTTAAAAAGTCACATTTTTTTCTTTTATCCCTAGTGTTTTGGTACCAACAAAACCTATTATATTTCCATGTACTCATCTATCTACCAAGAATTCAATCTGAGCAGCGAAGAAAATCAAAGGTAAAATAATCAAACCAAAAGTATGTATGCTCTCAAACTGCATCATTATGCTTTAATTCAACAAACGACTTCAAAATACTATTTGGAAAAGAAAGACATTTCAATAGGCTCCATCTCAAATGTTATGATCAAAATTAAATTACCTAACTCAATAATGCATTAATCAAAACTTGGAGCCTAAACAAGAAGGTCTATAGTCCTATTACATATGACAAAAAATAGATTGAAGTCAACAAATACCAACGTAATTTACTTCATTTCCACCTTTAGAAAATAAGACTAATAAGATGAAACAGAGGTTCATAAGCCCTCCTTCTAGTGCCATTTTTTTAGATGGTGAAATCTGCATGTTATTAGAAAACCTTCAACACACATACCCACTTTAGTATGGTTAGTATTCTAAACAAGACAAATAATCAACATCTCCATAGAATAATCCAACATGCTTGATAAATGACATAACAAATTTAGTTAAAAGCAAAAAACCAAATTAGATACCTATTCTATGGTGGATTGGTGCACCTTGAGTATGTGAAGGAGCCCTATCCCAATCCTAGATAAACTCAAATGATGAAAATATAATGCTATGCTGAACAAAATGAGTTTTCAAATGTAGAGAGTAACTTTGCATGAGATTATGTTGTTGTTTTTGAAGGAGAGGAGCCTTGAATTTATAGTTGAGTTTGAAGAGATAAGAGACAATGTTGAATAATGTGGGACTAATCCCCAACAAATAGGAAAAACCCACTTGTCACAATGTAATTGGCCCATGATTGTGTAAGTTTTGGCCAATGTGCCCATTTGAAATTTGAAAATGACATTAAATGCATATAGTTGAAGGATTTGGGGGGAAATTTGTTTGGACAAAAAATTAAAACAAGGGGAGTTAATGAGAGAATATTGCTTGGGAATATGCTTTGTGAGGAAAATAGGGGTTTTTAATAAATCAAAATAAATGATTTATTGTGCAAGTGGGAAAAGTTAGAGGATGGGACATGGGTTAGACTTGGCATTAATGAGGGATTTGGCTAATTAAGCTAATGATTAATTGGTGTGACATTTGATTTACATTTTTGGATTTATTTTAAATCAAATGAGAGGAAAATGAATATTAGTCATTTAATTAAATACATGTGATTTAACTAAATAAAGAGACTTTAGGAGGTTAATTAATTAATTTGATTTAATTAATTAAGAAGAAAATGATCAAATATGGTGTTAATCAATAATGTTAATTTTGCAAGTCTACAATATGTTGTATAGAAATTCAAATTTCACTACAGTAATTTGTATTTAGAGCAGCAATAAGACCAAATGAGGCTTAATGTTTTTTTGTCATCTAAATTTGTGAGGCTCATAATGTAAGTTATTCAACTATATTTAATACAAAAAAAATCAATAATTTCAAAGTTTTAGAATAATTAGAATAATTATAAAATATCTTCTATCTAAATAAAAAATAGATCTTTAATAAAAAATTTAGATAAAATAAAATAATTCTTCAATACTTTTAGTATTAATAAAAACATAAAAAATAACTTACATCAAAGTCAAATGACGTAGCCTTAAAAAATGATGCTAATTGTTTCTTTGGTCTACCTTCCATATTGAACATTATTCATTTGTTGATGTATTATTGCATTGAGCCTCATTTGTACACTACCAATAGTTACAAATAGAACCCTACTATAAAATTTTTTATCTTTTTTGACTTAGATTGTTTCTATATACATCAATAATAATTATAAGTTCAAATAAATTGATCAAAATGTCAATAATAAAATTTCAAAAATAAATGATTGCTAATCTAAATTTATATTCTATATAAACTAAAACCCATAAACAAATAACTTTAATCTAACAATCATAAATCTAAAAATCAATAATAAAAAATCATAACCTTCGTTATATGATTATTCAAAACTAAAAAAACTAAAATAATTATTTACTTAACATAAATATTAATCCCTATTAATTTATTAACTTGAATAAAAACATATCTAAATATTAAATAGTTCTATCAAGTTTAATTCAAATCATTTAGATTTGAAGAACAGACTATAGTTTATGTTATGCTTATCTTCTTCCACAGTAATTCTAAATCATTCATTAGCCAAAGGCATGTTCTATTTGAGAATAGTGGGATGACTTTATCAATCGACGATGTGTGCTGCTCGAGACAGGAGAGAATACGGTTGAATCGTGTATAGCCGTCGATGATAATTAACTGTCAAAAACATTAAAAATTACACACATCCAAATAAACAAAACACTGAAAAATTTTGACAGTTACGATTTTACTATTTATTCAACAATAATGTAAAGATTGATCCCCCAATCACACGGGCTTAGCAGCGGCGCAGTAGCCGACAACTGGCTCATTACTGAGAGTAGTGGAAACTATTTAAATGCTACTAAAGCCACTTTCCATGGTGCATTCCGTTCCAAATAAATAGTCACCACCGTCAATTATTTACATTTCGAATATTCTCGCTTCAAATAGAAATCATTGCCATTCATACAAAAGCATCATGTGTGTGTTAATCGAGAAAATACACAAAATTGGCTAGCTTAATATAAGTAGTTATTCTAAATCATTTTGCTAAACCGTTTCATAGTTATATTACATCGATGAAAGGAAGCATATCCAATTGAAGGAAAGAAGAAATTTTCAGAGTGAAGAAGTGTAAACAGACTGCTGCGAATGGCATAACATGATGTAGAGTAGATAGCTTTAAATCCATACCGCACTGGACTAAGAGTAGTCATATCTAATAGCCTGTACAAACTTCTGTTTCTAACAGATATACATATACATAACATGGGCACAACAGGTCCTCTTCCTTCCTGCTTATGAAACAAATCTTAAAAGATAATAAATAAATACATATTAAAAAATAATCTTCCATACTCCTTAATTACTTAAAAATAATACCTTACAAAATTAAAATAAAATAATTAAATTCTCCATGAATTTCAATTCACCAAATTGAATTTATATAACTCCCTTGCTGCACAAAACATCTCTCAATGACAAACATGAAAGTTTAGAAGAACATAGCATTGAAACTTTGTGGGTCAAGTTCCTAGCGCATCTAAGGATGTGTGATCAATTCTACGGGTTTCTCACACTGCCAGGCAGGGAATCAATAACACAATTCTCATCTCTAATGGAGGATATTTGAGGTAAAAATGATTTTTCCAAGTACCTACCTTGCTTTCTCTAGTAACATAGTTATAATAATATTTGTGACCCTTTGGAGATCTGTATTCAGTCCAATTAAATGTTTCAGGAGTAGGATGTGAAGTCTTCTCTTCACCAAAATTATTTGTAATAGTTGTCGGTTGGGAAATAGTGATGGGCATAATTGTAGTAATAGGGGTTGGATTAGGTTGTCCCACATAAGTCCAAGGCTGTGAAATAATCAAACAATATAATCACAATTATTGTCTTCAAAGAGTATATAGCACGTATCTAGATTAAAAAAAATCTCGTACAACATACCCTCCACATATCATAACGAAAGATAGTGGGCATTACAATTCTAATCAAACCTGTTGTTGAGTTTTCCCTTGTTGAGTTTGCAGAGATTGTGTTAAGGTCATGAGTTGTTGCTGCTGCTGTTCAAACAGGGATTGTTGCAGTTCAAAACAAAAATTATGCCCTACCTACATTTAAAGAAAAACATCAACATTTAAAGAAAAACATTAACTACTACAAGTAACAAGCAATTCTACCAAAGCACAAATATCCTTACCATTGGTAGAACAACCTCAATAGGGCCTCCTCTAGGCATTATCGAGTTTCCATAAGGACGCATAACAGTATTTGATGTCACCCTAGGTCCAACAACCATGGGCTGCCAATTTGTCTGTGGACGTTCTCTTGTATGCCATCCAGCACCATGTGGAGGTCTGATATAAACATAGTGGTATTAATTCGTGGGAAGGACTATTAACCAAAAGCATAATCTTGTGGTGAAAGTCTTCCTACCTAAGCCCTGTTTGTCCATGCGGTCCAAGGTTGAAGCCATACCCTTGTGATGATACAAGATAAGGGCCATTTGATGCAAATCTACGTCTTTTAGCCTCAACAATTCTTACTGTCAGTGGGTAATTACAACCCTACAAAAACTTTTTGAGTAAGTTTGTAACATAAGTATAATCCAGTCCAATGCCACCAAATACCAAGCCTCAACAATTACCTCCATCACATAAATTCCATTCAACGCATGAGTGGCTGCCATTGCCATTTCTCTTGAAACATACTTGACAAATGTAGAACCTGAAAAAGAAACATGAATAATAAGTTTGAAGTTGATATCTATATCCATCACCAGACCTGCTTAAAACGCGTACCTCTATTCTTCTTTAGCTCATCTTTCATAAGATAAATACTTTCCACTTGTCCATATCGTGCAAAAATCTATCATTCATGACATACAAATTTCTCTTAGTACAAATCTCAAAGTGTTTTTTATTTGTTCCAAGGTCCATCACACTCATACAAAATTCACCTCTTCAATTTCCTTCTCAGTATCTTGTTTATTAAGAGAACCAACAAACAACTTATGCTCCATTGTACCTAAAAAAGTCATCAGAAATTGAAATCAAACATCGCAGAGCCTAACTAAAGACAATTTTTAACAAAAGCAACAAACTGAAACATTTGCATTGTTCATTGAGACCAATATAGTTAACAAGAATACAAAATTCTGCTATCAAATTCAGAGCCAATAATTTCATAAACAAATGAAATAATGCCCTAAGAAAGGAGATTACCAAGACGATCAACCTCCCCATCAGCATATCTTACTTGCACAGGAAATGTTCCCTAATTAAGAAAATCATTTACAGAAACATTTCAAACAATATAATGGTAGAACTCACAACTACAAGAAATATAAAATAGTAAAAACATCGATTTTGATTCAAATATACCCCTGGTAATATGCATATGTTGTGAAGAGCTTTTATGGCTCTGTCAGCTTCCTCATGGTGGCATACTTAACAAAACAGCAACCTGAGGCACAAGAAAGAAATGCATGTCAAATTGTGACAATATCATACCCCTCTCTTGTTGATCTTAGTTTTTCTTTCGTTTTTGGATCTATTTGTCTAATGTTGAAATATGAACTAATTAATATCGCAATGCATCTAACTCTTTTAGTTTAATAGCACAACAATTATTCAGTATTTCATTATTGTATAATTTTTTGGGAGACGGGGACTACTGATATGTGTGTATTTTGGTGCAGAAAAAGGATTGATCGAATGATGAAAAAAGAGAGAATTCTTGCTGAAATAGTAAGTTGACTGAGAAATGGCACCCTAGAAAAAAATGCACGCCATGGATGTTAAAAACACATTTTAAAGTTACATTGTGTGTGATTTGATTTGTTGTATTCATATACACCTGGGTGTTGTTGTATGTTAATGTTATGTTTAAGTTTTGAGACCATCCTACTTTTTAGCTGGCCAAGTACAAGCCTTAATTAAAATTAATGTTATTCTTGAGCAGATTTGCAGATTCATTATTGTGGCCCAAGGGTTAACTCAAAGTTTGTGGAGATGGTTTATGAAAGAGACTTTGGGTTTATGGTTTTCATTCTTGTTCTCGAAAAACAACATGGTCACAACCATTGGCAAAGGCTTGGCCAATTAGTGATGGAAACCACCATTGCACCATTCTCTGTGTCATTGGCAATTTTACATCATTTTGCTTATAATGAAATGACTGCATAGAACAAAGGGGGATTTTTTTATCGTGCAGTACGTAATAAGGGTTTAGAGGTTCTATAATGAAAAAATTTAAAAGTGTGATCTCACCTAGAATTGGGAGTTTAATTCCCAAGTTTGGGATTTAGTGTTGTTGTATCAATGGTTACGAGGAATTTGGATTGTGGTTGAATGTCTTGTTGTGTATTCATTGCCATTGATTCTTTTCCATGGCGGAAACCACAATGGGGCCATTCTGTGCTGCTGGCAGTTTTCCATTGTTCTGCTTACAATGGAATGGCTGTGTACGACAAAGGAGGATATTTTTTATCATGGAGCATGTAAAAAGGTATAGAGGTTCTGAAATGAAAGAATGTGAAAATGGTTCTCTAATGAAAGAAAATTAAAATGTTATCTCATCTAGAACTTGGATTTTAATTACTGGATTTAGGATTTAGTGTTGTTGTAGCTTATTTGTGAACATGAAAAATTTAGATTTGGTTGAAGGTCTTATTGGGTGTTCATTGCCATCAATTCTTTTTTAAAGAAAACCACCCACCTCCCCTGGTAAGCTACTCTTGGATGTCTTAGCTAATTGCTTCTATTAATAGTGGGAAACCACATTTCCACTTAGCTTTTGAAATGTAATTGTGGTAAGATGACATCATTCGAGGCTTGGCCTTGAGGTAGGCCTACCTACGCTAACCTGCCTATTATAATAACTTTGTTTTAGCTTAAAGAAATGCTATTATGAAATCATTGTTTCCGGTGAGCTTACCCTTTGAATTTGTAATATATTTGAAGGTTGCCTATGGTAAGACTTTGGTCAGTGTTGTCTTGGTTATCTCTATGAGCAATGCTTACTGTGATTCAAGAAAAATCTCTAATTTACTATTGAAATCTGGAATAGAAACGAAATTCTGTCAATCCTAAGGCCTGTCAGTACTTAACCGTGGTACCTTTGCAACTTGGTTATAATTAGCTCTTTACTTGAGGATTTTGACTGTAATTTAAAAGCCATCTCTCTTATTCAGGATGGTATATTTATTGTACATAAGAATGGTTGTCCTCGGAAAATAACAATGGGCAAGATCTATTAACTGTAAAACTAGTCTATATTTTTCTTAATGCTTCCTCAGGCCTACAAAAAGGTCTTAGATTTCCCATCCCTAATGGGGACGGATGTTCTTAGCTTTGTTCTTTGTTGTCTTGGGGAAGTGATCAGTTCTCCAGTGTATAAAATCATGTTGTCATGTTGCCTTATCCTGCTATCTTAGTGACCCACTATGTTCCTTGCCCTGGGCTCTTTGATTCAAGCCTGCAAAAAGGTCTTAGATTTCCCATCCCTAATGGGGATGGACGTTCTTTAGTTTTGTTTTTTTGTTGTCTCGAGGAAGTGATCAGTTATTTAGTTTATCAGATCATGTTGCCCTATTGTGTATCCGTGATTTGCATAGTGATTGTGTATTCCATTCCCTTGTCTCTTTGATTAGGGTGGTAACTGCCATAACTTCTTCCGATTGTTGGGGTGGGTAGAGCCACCATGGTTAAGCTTAGGTGGCTCACTCTTTGTATGTCCCCACCATGTGATGCAGCTAAAAGGAGGATAGTGGGCAATTTTTCCATGACAATGCTTGGAGTTGGTACCTGTATTCAAATGTCATGTTTTCGAGCTAACTTATTGATTTTAACAAGAATAGTGATGGTCCTTTTGTATTCAGTAGTATTTCTCAATTAAAAAATGTAACTAAACTTGTAAATATTCAAATTCTAAGATAAACCAACATGCAAAATATTTGGATATGCATGATTTCGGAAATGATTAAATCTACTTTAACTGTTTGAGAACTGAAAGTTGCTTATGTGAAAGATTTTTTTATTAGAAATCTATAAGCTTCATAGGATGAAGATACATAAGCCTTCACAATTATAATATACGCTAATATAAAGGAAGGATTAATGACATTGGTTTCAGTTAAAGATCTTTTCTAGAAGAAAAAATTTGAGGAAGAGTCAAAAGAGAAAGCCTAACAATCTTTGTAATTAAAGAGAAATCTTTTAGACACATTTGAATGCTTTAAATTTTCCAAACTGTCTCTTTCACCTTCTGTGATATTTTCAATTGCAAAAACTACAACCCAGTTATGACACGAATGAACGGTAAAGGAACTGTGAAATATATGAAGAGTCTAACTTTATCATATAATAAATATTAATATAATATAACATTATTATATTAGTATAACAATAAAAATATAACACTATAATAGTAAATATATAACAAAAAAATAATAATATAATAATATTATTATATTATAAAAATATATAACAATAATAATATAATACTAACAATATATAATACCTAATCCAATCATTAATATAATAATAATGTAACATAATGCAAACTTGATATATTAATAAAATTAATATAATATAATAGTAAATATATAAAAATAATAAACAAAGATATAATAAAAACTAAATTAATAGTAATAATATAATATTATAAAAATATTAACAATAATATACCAACAAAATCATTTCTTAAGTGGCCAACCAATTTTATCTTATGTATTGCACAAATGTATGAAAAAAGTTAAATCATTTTTTTTTTAATTAACCTTCCATACCTCTTCGGCGTACCCATTGCACACCAAGATGCGATTGCTAGTTTATGTCCTTAAAGAACATTGAAAAATTCTGGTAAGTCTCAAAGTCATTTTTAACCTCCCTTCTTCTTTTAAGCGTCACATAAATTTGATGATATTGAATTATTAATGAACCGCACTGTGTAGTTGGGAATCTCGTAAAAAAGGATGAACTTGAAAAATGTGAATTGCTGTTATCAAATATTCCCGTCATTACTTCTATATAAATATGACTTCCACATCGAATATATAACTGAACAGCCAAAACTAAGTTTTTACAGTGTTTCATAATGATCACGCATAGAGAAAAATATTGGTATAGGAAGTGTTGGAAAAAAAACTCTGTAAGTAGTGTTTTGGCATTATTTTTATTTTTTGGTTATTTTATTTTTATTTTTTTACTACAATCATTTCGTTTTTATATTTTAAAATTTAATTTATTATAATTATTGATGGTTTTTTACTTTTGTCTTTTTAATTTTTATAAAATTTATTATTTGTTAAGTTGTAAGATTGTATATTTGTATAAATTTTAAAAATTCTTCTATATTTTTTATTTAATTTCAATTTTTTAAAAAATATAATAAAAAATCATATTTTCCTTGTACTAATTTAAGAAAATACTAAGAGAGAGTGTTTTTTCTTAAGTGTGATTCTTAAATTTTTCTTATAGAAAATTATAAACATATTTCTATGCAAGTAGTTAGCAGAAAAGAATTGGTCATTTTGTTGATTTAAGCAAATATTGAGTGAGAATGTTTTTCTTAAATGTGATTTTCTATTAGTTTATCTTTTTCAAAACAAGTTGTATAGAATATAAAAAATTCTTATAAAAAATTATAAATATTTTTCTGCATAAGTAATTAGTAGAGAAGAGTTGGTGATCCAATAATAGAATTATGAATGTTTACTTGTTTTCATAAAAAATATCATAATATTATTTTGAATAATTTCTTTTACATGACACTAGATTGTGTGAGATTTAATTATAGTAAAGGAATAAAATAATCTATTTTAAATATCATAAAATAATCTTAAATAATATTTTATGCATCAATCAATTTTTTTAAAAAGACATCTCATATAGTAGATAACATTGCTACTAAATATACCTCCTTACTAAAAACATATATTTCTATTTCCAACATCTATGTGCATATTAAATATGTCTATCAAACATACATTTTTGAATCTAGTTCTATACTAATTTAATTGAAAGATATATCAAATATGATAAATATAAAAAATGATATGTCAAATATGATAAATATAAAAAATCATATATATCTTATAAAATATAAAATATAAAATAAAAATAGTGAATTATTATTCTTAATTAAAAAACATAAATAATTTCTACTAAAAAGATTAAGTGCCTCATTTATACACATTATAAAGAATTTTTTGAAAAAAAAAAAACCTTATCTAATGACTACCATATGTTGTAGGTTAATTACAAAATGTACCATTACTTTAGCTTTCAAGCGGTCATCATTCAATTTCCATGACCTTTTTCATCTACATGTACAAAGTATAACTGCTATATTCAACAACATGAGAATATAATCATAACAAATCATAGAATAAAATAATGTTTGTGTTCTAAATTTACGTTTGAATACAAAGTCATTGGTTGATTAATAAAGGTATCAATTTGGATTAATTAATTTAAATGTATCAATTTTACCTTGTGAAATTATGTTTTAAATTATGAGTTTATCTTATTTTAAACTGTTGTTCTTAAACATCACAATCTATAGATTTGGGATATTTTACATTGATAGATTTATCTAGTACACATATATGATCTCAATTTATATTTCCCTTCAAAATATAAATGTGGAAGATAGCAAGCCTTTCATGAATTGGCTTGTTAAGGCCTTATAAGAATTATACGATTCAAAGATATTGAAGAAAAATTAAACTTTTCACTCTTGAAGAAAAATAATATAAATAAAGTTCATTTATATACTATATTATAATTACATAGACATAATTATTATAAACATTAGCTACTTTGATTTTTAAAGGTGTTCGATTTATGGAAAATCTCTTTGGATATTAATATCAATTATTTCTCTTTTGAAATATTTTTTGTACTTTTTCCATTGATTCTCACTTAGTATATGTTTTGATATCTCTATATACATCAATAATAATTATATACATTCAAATAAATTAATCAAAAAATAAAATAAAAAAATAGTATAAATTTAAAATATAATTATATATAAATAATAATATAATAAAAAATTCAAAAACTAATTATTGTTAAATTAAATTTATATTTTATATAAATTCAAAAATATTAAAAAAATCACTTTAATTGAACAAAAATAATCTAAAATAATAATTAACAAAAAATAATGACCTTCAATAAATAATTATTAAAAATCAAACATTAATTAACTAAATGCTACTTTCTTATTCCTCGTCCCCAAGAAACTTGGACCTGACAACTTTGAGGATTCCAGACCTATCAGTCTATGTAATTCTTTATACAAGATCATTTCTAGGGTCTTAACCTCTAGATTCTTACTTTTTTTGCCTTCCTTGATTTCTCCTCAATAGAATGGATTCGTCCCTGACAAACAAATTCTTGACTCTATTGTTTCGGTTCATGAGAACATTCACTCCCTTGTTGAATCGAAGACTGAAGGTTTCCTTTTAAAGCTTGATATTTCTAAAGCCTATGACAGAGTTGACTGGGCTTTTTTATTTTAAATTTTGAAGGCCTTTGGCTTTAATAATAGGGTGGTTCAAATGGTGGAACAACTTGTGTCCACAGCTTCCATATCGATTATGGTCAATGGTTCCTTGACTTCCTTTTTTCAGAGTGCCAGAGGTCTCAGGCAAGGTGATCCTATCTCTCCTATTTTATTCACTATTATAGCCGAAAGCCTTGGTAGGAACCTGAAAAAACTGATTTACTTTAAAGTTATCTCTGGGCTCAGACCGTCCTCGGGCAACTTGGTGTGTTCTCATCAACAATTTGTTGATGATACTATGCTCATGGGTCAAGCTTCTGTGTCTGAAGCTAAATCTATTAAACAACTACTTGACAAGTATGGGAGAGCTTCAGGACAGCTGATCAACAATAAAAAGAGCTCGCTATTCTTTTTAAATACTCCGGCTCATCGTCAAACCAAAATCACTAGAATTTTGGATTGTAAGGTGGAATCTCTTTCTGCCACCTAGCTAGGTCTTCCTTTAAGTCTAAAACCTCCTAATGCCTTCTGCATTTCATTGATAGATAGATTTAGTAAAAAACTTGCAGGTTGGAAAGGTGCTCTACTTAGCCAAGCTAGTAAGCTTCAGCTCCTCAAGGCCTCCCTTCATAATCTCCCTATCTATGCCCTAAGCCTCTTTAAGATCCCTGTCAAATATGCTGACTCAATTGAAAAAATTCAAAAAAGATTTCTTTGGTCGGGTGTTGAGGAAAATAAAATAATTCCCTTAATTGGATGGAATCTGGTGTGTAGACCTAAAAAGAATGGTGGACTTGGGTTAAGAAGAATCAGATCTATTAATAAAATCATTTTGGCTAAGCAAATTTGGAGAATTTTCTCCTCCTTCTGGGAGTGGATTGATATTCTGGCTAGCAAATATCTTGATAAAAATTGTTCTTCCATTATTAATAAGGACCCCCACCTTCTTCCAAGAGGATCTATATGCTGGAACAATTTAATTCTTGGAAAAAAGATAGTGGAGGAAGGTATTGGCTGGCAAGTGAGAAATGGTGATAGTGCCAGATTCTGGGAGGATAGATGGCTTTTTAAGGAACCCCTGATAAATATCAATCCCTTCAGAGATTGGGCTGAGAATTGCAAGACTAGGTTTGGCACTTATGTGAAAGATTACAGAGTGAATGGTAATTGGGTGGACTTAAGCAAAATTAGTCAGGCTTTGGCCCCAATCCAGATAATGTTGCTGGCAGTTAGACTTAGCTCGAAGCAGCTGCAAGACTATGCGGTCTGGATTGATGATCCCTCTGGTAATTTTTCTGTGTCTTCTACTTTTGCTAAGCTCACTTCTTCTCTGGATCATCCTCCCTTTTGGTCTAAAGCTTGGTGCAGTAATCTGATACCTAAAATTAACATCTTCTTTTGGATTTTGCTTCAAAATAAGTTGCTAATGATTGACAACTTGTGTAAATGAGGATTTCAAATCCCTAATAGATGATGTCTTTGTAAGATGGATGTTGAATCTGTTAATCATTTATTCCTTCATTGTTCTTTTGCTGCTTGTCTTTGGGAAAATTTTAACAGACTATGGAACCTCTCTTGGGTCTTCCCAATGTTCATTGAAGAACTCTTTTCTCAATGGAAAGCCCCGACAAGGAATCCTTTACTAAGATTTTTCTGGGGGCTATCCTTTCCTCATATAGCTTGGGGCATTTGGAAAGAACACAACAACATAAATTTTTAGGGGCAAAGAAGCCTCTGTGGATTATGTCTTTGATAAAATTGCTAGATCTCTAAAGGAAAATTTTAGTGTCACGGCCCAAAAGGATAGGAAGACCTTGAATGCTGAGTTTTTGAACTATGATCTTTGTGTTGCTAAGGAATGGAACATAAACCCCATACTATCTAGCTTTACTATGAAGGATAAAAAGGACAAAGAGGGTGTTTGCTGGACTTTTCCGCCTAATGGGTTGATCAAAACTAATTTTGATGTTGCGGCTAAAGGAAATCCGGGGGCAGCAGGCTATGGAGGAGTAATAAGGGATTCCTATGGCAACTTCATGGGTGGGACAACCTCTTCTCTTGGCTCTCAAACTAATCACCTGGCGGAGGTGGCTGGTGCTTACCATATTATAAATTTAGCCCAAAGTCTCAATATTAAAAACTTATGGCTTGAAGGAGACTCCAAAAACATAATTGACTGCCTCTGTGGTAAGTCTCCTCCCTCGTGGACCATCAAATCATGGATTGATGAAGTAAAATTGAAATTGGTCAAGTTTGAAAAAGTTAAAATAACACACGCCTATAGAGAAGCCAATGCTGTTGCGGACGTTTTTGCTAATGAAGGAGTTAAGAGTAAAAAAGTGTGTACCTGGCTTGATAATAGTGATCTAAATATTAGAGTTTGTGCCCTATCAAACTATGATAAATCATATGGTAAGGCATTGTGTTATCCCTTTAATGAGGACAGGTTGGATCTTTCACATCACAATCATTAGATTGTATGGGACCGAGCTCTATGGAGTAAATTGTAAGTTTACTTTGCACGCTTTGTGGGTGCTTACATTTGACAGGGCCAATTTTAGAAAGGATTGTGTTTGGTTCTTCCTCACTATGTCGACCGATATGGGTGGGGATAGAAAGCGAACTGAGCCGGATAGCTATGAAATCCACATGAAAAATGCTAAGGTTTGGAACAAGATAAAAAGTGGAGGTCTTATTCCTTTTCTGGAGAAGCTTCATGGTTCTGATCTGGAGACTACGAATCTCTTTGCCAAAAATTGGCATGATGGTAACTTGACTTTGTTTGGCAAGAATGTGGAGCTCACTGAAGATTTAATTTCCAAAGTTATGAGATTACCCACTAATGGGAAGAAGTTTTTTAGGGACAGGGCTTACTTTGATGAAGCTGTTATCAGATTCCCCAAAAATGACAAGGAAAAGCAAAACTTGGTCAAAATTGCGAACAGCTACTTTGATGTTGACTCCATAAAATCTATATGGAGAAAGGTCCTTTAGGCTATTATGGTGTATATCATGGTGGATGGGCATTTTACTAAAGTCTATGGGTACCACTTCACCCTCCTCAACCATTTTCGCCACAAGGTAAGGGTTTCTATACCTTATTATCTCTTCTGCTCTCTGAAGAAAAGTTTAAAGGATAATAAAAAGAACCCCAAAAGATTTCCTATTCTTCATACTGGGTTAATTAGGCTTATTGTTGAATATCTACATGTGCATGCCCTTGCTACCTCAGAAGCCAACCCTGATGTTGATAGTGATGATACTGAGCCCAGTGGCTTGGAGTATTTGCCTAACCCTTGCCCTGGCCCAAAAGCCCCTAGTTTGCATGTTGTCCCTTCTAGGGAATCAGGTAAAACCTGGGTTGCGTTTGAGCCCATCTGTCCTCCTCCTAAGATCAGCCCTGCTGGCAAGACTACCTAGGCTAAAAGCCTTGTCTCTTACACCGAAGATTCCTCTGAGTCGGAGGAAGCTGATACCAACATTTCTATGCACTGTGTGGACCCTTTACCGGACACAGGCAATGTCGACAATTCCCCTGTTAACACTAGTAAAGAGCCCTCCCTGGATTTTTTCAACCTAGCTAAAACCAATTTTGAGTCCCATTCTAAACTCTTGGATTGGACCTTTTCTAAGTTCAATGAGCTTAAAATTAAAAACTAGACCCTGCAAAGTAAGATCGAGGAAATGGAAGCTAAGATTGCAGAATTGGGTAATAAAGATTCAGTGCATAGTAACAGAAACATTGATACTAATGTTGAGTGCTTAAGGAATAACATCAAAATTATTGCAAAAAAAAACAACTGTATAGCAAGACACAATGCTATAATTATTAATGCAATGACTGAAAAGCTTGACAAAGCCCAGCAGGGATCTCTGGTGGTTGATCTGGAAGAAACTGAAGATAAAAGTCAAGACATAGATGGAGGCATTTCTAGAAGAACCCACGCCAATTTGAAGCGCAAGGCCCCCTTAACCTCGAAAATGGTTCAAACCTTCAAAAAGGGGGTGAAAGATATGTAGGATATAGAAGCAGAGACAGAGACTGTCCTTAGGTCTCTAAAGTAATGGGTGTTCTGTGTTCTTTTTCTGCTGTCCTTTCTTTTTTGACCCTTCTAGTCCTTTTTACTTGATTTCTGTTGGTTTTTTCTTGGGTAGCTATTTTTTTGGTGGACCTTTGGTGTTCTCTTCTCTATTTTGTAAACTTTGTGGTTTCAGGTCCTGTAAAACCCATTTTACCCTTTTATCAAAAACAAAAATATTAATTCTTCTCATAAATTTGAACTCTAAATTAATTCTAAGCCTGCTTTATTAAACCATCACATGAATTTGGTGACATTGAGTTTTTAATGTAACATGTAATACATAAGGTATGTGCCAAAACCTTTCAAAGGTCTTATTTCCTTGTACTTTCTAAGACAAAGATTTGTTTACTATAGAGTGTTTTTACTAACAAAGATTCAATTCAATTCAATCATAAAAAATTGAAAGAATAGAATTACTTGTGATATTTTGTTTTGTCCGTATATTTGATTGAATTTTGATTGAATTCTTCTTAAAGGAAAGCTTTCTTTAAATTGGGTGAAATTAAAATATCTAATTTATTTCTTGAAATGAAATTGGGTGAAATCAAAATATTTAATTCATCTATTGAAATGGTAAAAATATATGGATTTGATTCATCTATTTTAGAGTTTAGAGTGGAAAAGTGGTTTAGAGTGGAAAAGTGGAATAAAAAAGACTATTTAACAATTTGATTCAAATGTAACATTAATTAAATATATAGTACACATTTTATTTGATATTGGTTTTCTATTAATTTTTCTAATTTTTATTTTTAATAGTGAATTTGTTATTATTCTTATTATTCTATTATATTTTAAGACTTATAAGGATGACAATGACTTCATGAAAATTTATGATATTTCTTGTTGTTTCTTAGGACTTCAAGTCAATGAAATTTTACAATTGAAAATTTGATCTGTAGTAATCTTGAAGAGGTCATTACAAAGTTCTATATTTTGACACACCAAGAGAGATTCAAAAGGTAAACACTTATCCACTACAACAAATCTAGTTCTATAGTTTTTGTGGGTTTTCATAGACACATTTTCTAGAAATTGAATTCTAACAAAGTAATTCTTCTTCATCATATTTTTTCCAACATAAACTTCAAAGTCTTTAGATATGTTCACAATTATTTCTCTTTCCCTCTATTTCCTGAAAAAGACATTTAAAAAGTTAAACTATGATGTAAACATAAATGATTTTCTTAAGAAGAGGCAATTAATAATATTTTGAATTGATTATGAATTACCTACCCATCTTTTTTCATGAATAAGGAAATTAATCTTATTTATTTAATTGGTTTATGCATGCAACCCACAAAGCACAAAGGTAGCTTCCTTACCAACTTATAATAGTAGAGCCACATGGGCCAAGCCCAAGAAAGCAAGAAATATTATAAACACAACAAAATAAAAAGTCTCAATGGGTCTCGGGTGATTCTCTATTAAAAAAATAAAAATTGTGAAAGGGTTTGGCACATACCCTATAATATTAAATGTGATCCTCTATTAGCTTTTTCAAAATGAGTTATATGAAATATAAAAAAAATAATAAAAAATTACAAACATTTTTCTGCATTAGTTAGTAGACAAGAGTTGGTAATCCAATGATATAATTATGAATGTTTACTTGTTTTCATAAAAAATATCATATTAGTATTTTGAATAGTTTTGTTTACATGACACTAGTTTGTGTAAGATTTAGTTGTAGCAAAGGAACAAAATAACTTATTTATGCAAATTATAAAATACTTAAATAATATTTTTATGAATCCATCTTAATTTTTGAACAATAATTCTCATATACTAGATAACAATGCTACTAAATAAACCCCATTTCTAAAAATGTTTATTTCTATTTCAAACAACTATATGTATATTAAATATGTCTATCAAACACACTTGTTTGAATCTAGATCTATCCTAATTCAATTGAAAGATATATCAAACATGATAAATACAAAAAGTCACATATATCTTACAAAATAATAAATAAAATAAAATTAATACAGTAAAAATTTAAAAAGTGATTTTTTTTTTGGCCAAAGGCCAAAAGTGGATATATATTAATATATAATAAAAGTTAAAAAATAAGCTTTACAATGGTTCTTGAGAGTCAATATTGTTGTCATGTTTACTTGCTATAGTTAAAATTGATAAAACCCCTTATATGATCTATACTACCCCTAACTATGAATATCTACAATATTCTTAAATAAGAACATTGCTTGTAAACATTTACAACTTAGTTTAGGTCCCATAGCATATGGGACACCCAATCGGTCAATCCTCGATGGTCATTATTATCAAACTCGTTGATAGTTAATCATTCCTTTGGAGTTTGTCAAAGGGGGTCCTCACAAGCCCATAATATTATACAACATTGACAAATCCTTAGAGATGTGGGCTTAGATGTCGATATCACCGACCTCACAAAGGCATATCGAGTGATAGGACCAATCGGGTCTAGTGCCATATGGACAATATGGTGTGTATAGTTGATGTGCCAATATTGCAAACCTCACAAAGGCTTATCCGGTGATAGGACCAATCGGGTCTAACACCATATGAAAATTATGTTGTGTACACCTAATGTGTCAACAACCAAAAGCCTAATACTCCATATAGAAAGGATAAAAAATAGCCACCAAAGGAGCCGCCTGTTGAAAATATGCATGTGGAACTGGAGGAACAAAGGCACCGACAACGAAAAGCCTAATATGTTGTGTACACCCAATGTGCTGAATACCAAAAGCTTGATACTCCATATAACAAGGATCTAAAGTAGCCACCAAAGGAGCCACTTGATATCAGCCTCCTGCTTTCCAATCTTAGAATATGTTTTCTAAGCTTTCTCAATCTATAATTTCTTGCAAATCAGAAAAATCTTTTAAATCATCATTATTTTCCATTATTGTTACCTCCACTTTTTGACACCTCATATTTGCTAAATAATTTGCAAGCTTGTTCCCCTCACGATATGTATGTGAGATGCCGATTAGAACATTTCCTTTCCTTACACATATTTACATCTACAAGTGAATTTTTTCAATGTGAATCTTATTGATTCAAAATCTATCAAATTTAATTCAGGAATATGATTTATTTTATGCTTATCTTCTTCCACTGGTAGTTCTAATCATTCATTTAACATAAAATTTATGGTCTATCCTTTTAACATAATAAGCATTGGAAAATTCTGGAAAGTCTCAAAAGAGACAGTCATATTTCAAACTCTTTCAATCTTGGCTTCATGCTTCCTGCATTTTTAACCTCCATTCTTCTTTTAAGCATCACATAAATTTGATGATATTGAATTATTAATGAACCGCACTGTACTTGGGAATCTCCTAAATAAGAATGAACTTGAAAAATGTGAATTGCTTTTATCAAATATTCCTATCATTACTTCCATACAAATATGACTTCGGCCAAAAATAAGCTTTCAGTTTCATAATGATCACGAGGCTGAAGATTTACAGTGCTAGAAATATTGGTATACGAAGTGTTGGAAAAAAATAAGTAACGTTTTGGCATGCCTCTCAATCAGCATGTTTGTTTTATTTTTATGTTATCTTTAATCTTTCTTAAAATTATTGGTTGTCTTCTATTATTTTGAGTTTTAAAAGGTTAATTTATAATTATTGATATTTTAGTTTCTTTTGTTTTTATGTTTCTCATTGAATTTATTATTTGTAAAGTTGGATTGTAGATTTGGATAATTTATAGAACTTCAGTTATTTTCTTCTTTTATAATTCTTAATTTAACTTAGTTAAGGATGTATAAACTCTGCAAGTTCAATAATTTTATTTTTTGAAATCTTAAATTAATTTGAGTATTTGTAGTACTTTGATACACATGTACCTTGACCACTATTTGATATTTAAATTATTTCACTATTTCATATTTGATGCTAATTTTACTAAGTATAAATAGCAAAGGGTGTTGTATCATTTTATTTATTTATTTTTTTATATGGTATTTTCCTTCTGCTAATTTAAGAAAACATTGAGTGAATATTTCTCTTAAATGTTATTCTCTATTAGTTTGTCTTTTTCAAAACAAGTTACATGGAATATAGATTTTCTTATAGAAAATTACAAACATTTTTCTGCATAAGTATTTAGTAGAAACTAGTTGGTCATCCTAATGAATGTATACTTATTTTTATAAAAGAATTCATATTATTATTTTGAATATATTTTTCTACACATCATTAGATTGTATAAGATTTATTTGTAGTAAAGGAACAAAATAATCTATTTTGAGAATCATAAAAGTAATCTTAGATATTATTTTATGCATCAATGCAAGTTCCTAAAATAATTCATATATACTAGATAACAAGTCTACTAAATATGCCTCCTTTCAAAAAAATATATATTTATTTTTTCCAACATCTATATGTATATTAAATATGTCTATCTTACACACTTATTTCAATCTAGATCTATCCAAATTAAATTGAAAGATATATCAGACATGATAAATATAAAAAAATACATATACCTTACAAAATAAGTAAATAATAAACTTAGAAAAAGTAAAAAGTGAATTATTATAAATAATAAAAGATAGATATTGAGAAAGATAAAGTACCTCGTTTACACACGTTATAAGAGACTTGTAAAAGTTTTTTAAAACAACCTTATTTCGTGCTGGCCATAAGTTGGAGGTTAATTACATAAAATTCAATTTTTCTGATTTTTTTTCATCTAGTTTTCAACTGTTATATACAACAACATAAGAATATAATTATAATAGATCATAGAATTGAATAATGTGAAACATAATATTTGTGCTATAAATTTTTGATTGAATACAAATTTGTTTCTTTTAAAAATTGAGGTTGTTGATCAATAAAGGTTGGTTATCTTTTAATAGCCATGTATCATTAATTTTGATTTATTAATTTATATGTATTTATTTTATTTTCTAAATGAATTTATCTTATTTTATAGGTGTGTTGTCAAAAAGTGTAGCCTTGACACTTTTCACTCATTTGGGCCCTTTCTTGTGGTTTTTGGCCTAGTTTTGCTTAGATTCTATGATGTCTTGCAAATGTGTTGTGAAGCGTTGTAACATATTTCTTCACTTTTCTAAGACCCTTTCATCATAATTCACCTAAATAACCCCTCTCCAAGCCTTGGTCTAAAGTGTTATAAGGTGTTGTAACCAACACTCACAGTTTTCTTGGCTTTTCATTAATAAATTAACCCTTTCGTATGGCATAATGACCCCTTAACGAAATTATAGGTCCTACTTTGGTGTGTTTCAGAAGACAATCCCGACAAGAAACACTAATCATATCCTAATCTCTGACAACCACTCAAATTTTCCCAAGTGGACTAAGTTGCCACCTTGGGCAACATAGTCCCATGTGGCATAAAAATCAAATAAAACTTAAAATTCTTATGAGATTTTGTCTTCTAAACCCTAAGGTCATCCTATGTTGTGTTATTTTTGAGAAATTGGGGCATCACTTCTATAAATAAGTATTTTCCTCCTCATTTTCACCCTATTCAATCCTAATCATTCATTTATATCATTCACTATCCTTACATCATCCAATATTCTTCTCAAGCTAGGGTTTGAGTAGTCTAAGTCATTAAGACATATCTCAAGAAGCATTCAAGGGAAGATTGTTGTAGCAACTCAAGATATCTCATTGTGTCAAGGTACTAAATCCATTACTCCATTGTTTCATGTTCATACTTCATTAAATTTTCTTTTAATTTGGGTTTAGTTACCTAAAAGGGTTTTGACCAAGGAAAACCCCCATGCCCTAATAATCAACATTTATTTCTTTCTCTCTTGATGTGTTTGTAGATTTAGGTACACTCGAGATCCTTGAAGAATTTGAAGACTTTTTGAAGACCTCTCTTTGCTTGCAAAGTCAAAACATCCACTAAAAGTCACTTTTAGGCTTGAGAATCAGAGTTTCAGAAGCAAACATCTGTGAAGAACCCAAGTGCAGATCGAGAGCTTCCATTTCCATTCTCTGATTTCTAGAAATCTAGAAGTGGACTAAGAAGCCAAGAGTGGTGACCTAGTCCCATTGAACTTTCCTTTCGATAATTTTGGCATATTCAGACACCCATTTGGTAGAAACAAACCCCAAACTAGTTTTACCAGATCTAGCACTAAGTCGCCGAGATTGGCGAAAGTGTCCCAATCAACTTTTGTAATTATTTCATTAGCATTCTAGACCTCCATGTCATCACTCTTTATCCTCCAAGTGCACATATTTTGTCTCACATCTTTCTGTACTAATTGTTTTACATGTTTAGGTCATTTTGTACATGTTTGCATACAACATTGTGTTTTCTAGGACTTTGTATTTCAACAGTTTACATAAATCATATCATTTTCAGTTTTTTGCATTTATATCATTGCACTTAGACACATT
The DNA here is from genome assembly GCA_007115665.2 of Sequoiadendron giganteum. Lineage (NCBI taxonomy): Eukaryota > Viridiplantae > Streptophyta > Pinopsida > Cupressales > Cupressaceae > Sequoiadendron > Sequoiadendron giganteum. Next base: position 218,542,662 of record CM021100.1, read on the forward strand.
GCAATCACATACACACACATCAACCCCTAATATTTGAATGTGACCTATGCATTTTGGTATCCCTATCTCCTTTTAGGTGAAAAACCCTAGAAGTGTTATAGACCCTAAGTGGGTACCAAAATCTTTGTTACAAAAAGGTTTTTTTTATGTCACCAAAACGTGTAGCCTTTGAAATTTTTCACTCATTTTTGCCTTTTCCCTTGGATTTTGGCCTTTTTTTTCCTTGATTTAGTCTTGAATGCTTGCAAATTAACAACAATCTAACGGTGTTTTACAAAGGTGTTGTGAAGTGTTGTAACAAATCTTCCCACTTTTTTAAGACCCTTTCAACACAATTCACCTAAATAACCCCTTCTTACCCCTTTTCAAGCCTTGTGCCAATTTTTTGTATAGTGTTGTAATGCATTTTCACACTTTCCTAGGCTTCTCATCACTAATTCAACCCTTTTTAATGTTAAATTAGTCCCTTGATGTAATTTTAAGCCCTACTTAAGTGTTTTTTGGGAGGCAATACTAATAAACATTAAATAACACCTTTTTGTTCTTGACCACCACTTGAATTTATCTAAGCGGACTAGGTCACCACCATGGACAACCAAGTCCCTTTTGGTATAAAATTCTAAATTAAATAAAAAGCCTAACGGGAATTTTCCACCAAAACCCTAGTGCCAGCCTATCATGTGATATTTTTAGAAAATTAGGGCATATCTTGAGTAAATAAGGGATTTCACCTTCATTTCCCCCTCACAATATAATTTTTGATCTTCACAAGTACTCTTGCACTCAAGCTTCCCAAGCAAGAAATAAAGCACAAAGGCATCTCAAGAAATCTCCATCGGAGTTGCTTCTTGGATGTTGCAGAATTCAAAAATTAAAGCTTTGGTGAGTGTTTGCATTGATTCATCTTTCAATCATCTTTGCTTTCTTTGTTTCTCATTTGGGTTTAGTCACCATCAATGGGGTTTGAGTAAGGCAAACCGCTAATCTATAACCCTAACATTTTATTTATCTTTGCATGTGTTTTGCAGGTTGTATTCAGATTTGAGAGTGAATAAAGTATTGAAGAGGGTACAATTGTTCCATTCAAGTCAACTCAAGTCATCAAACCCTAGATGGAACAAAAGGAAAACTTGCGAGTCATTTTCTAAAGATTCAGACACAAGCATCTGTAAAAAGGAAAGTGCAAGTTGGGACCCAAAGAATCAGACCCTAAATCTCCCAAAATTACCAGGAGGACTAGGTCGCCATCATTGGCAACCTTGTCCCTATACCAGACCTGAAAAAGGGTTTTCACATTTTTGGATACCCTTTTTCCTGAAACCTAGTCTGGAAAAAATTTCGGAGAGAAGGACTAGGTAGCCTATTCTGGTGTAAGTGTCCCTTTGCATATTTCTAGTAAGTTTCATAACATTCTGTGGATTCTCTTCTACAGGTTTCATTTCCGAGGTGCACCATCTCTGCATTTTCCAGTTTTCTTACATATTGCATGCATTTAGATTACATTATTTTTTTTACATTTCTTTAGTTAGTATTAGTTTCATTTAATTTCAACATTCAACAACACTCCTCACAGATACCAAAACCCCATTCAATACATAACCTTTTGAATGCAATCACCAAAAAGAATTTATCACCAAGGTGGAACAGTTTCATTCCTAAACCAAGTGCTCCTATGTGAAAATCCCTAGGCGCCTAGTAAGAGGAATCATCTTTCCCTTGTTAGCATTTACATTTTTGGTGGTTCATTTTAGTGAACCAAACCATAGACTGCTTGTTAATCTTCTGATTTTGTATTTCATCTTAGGAAAAATATTGCCTTGCATTCAGATTTTTGTATTGTTTGCATCCTAGGGAACTAGTAAAAAAAAGTACATTAGTGTTAAGTTCATGATAGATTGTATTTTGCATTGAATTTTAATTGGAAAATTACAAAAATATTTGTATTTTCATTCTACACCTAAATTGAAAAAGCATACAAATCAGAAAAAACATTCAAAACTTTTAAAAACTATCAAAAAATCCCTATTGAGACTAGGTCGCCACACTAGGTGACCTAGTCCTCTTGCACATTTATGCTAGTATTTTCTATAATTTTTAGAACATTGTCCACATTTTTGCTTTATGCAATTGCATATTTGTTTCTATTTTCAGATTAGCTATTTTAGTAAATTTCTTGTAATTATTTTGATTTCACTATGGCTATGTCTTTCAAAAAGATTCAGATGTTCTTCAAATCAATAATGAACATGTCAAGTTGCACCTTCAAAACTGATCCTAATGACCTTGAACCTACTCCTGCTCAATCAGATCCAAATGCATACCCTTCTACCGAATTTGACATCATTGGGGATGATGATGCTAGCATTTATCGGTTCCTCAAAGAATTCCTTGACAATCTTGAAGCAAAATCTTCTTTTTACCCATCTATGAGCCAACCTGTGATGCCTAACATGTCACCCCTAGAGAAATTTTCTTACCTTCATCTTAAAACAAACAATGAACCCAAGTTCCTTGCACAAGGGGAACCTAGTTCATATAATCCTATCACTACTCAACCAATTTACCATCATCAGGTCACACACCCTCCAATTAATCTTCAAAACACCTATGGAAAAGGTTTTACCATTATAAGAAAAAAATGTAGTGACACAACAAATGAACATGAAATACAAAAAAATAATGAAAAATTGTCACCTAATGAACATACAATGGGCATAGGCTATCAAGATCCTCCTCATGACCATAGGCCTCCTAGAGAATTTCTCAGGCTTCATGATGATGGTTGAGTGATATTTGATTCCACCCCCTCTGATTTGGATGTTCTCCTTCTCAAAGAACTCTCACCATCGCGTAATCCCAACAAAGCTGATTCCAAGATCATCTCGAGCCCTCTTGCCCTAGTCTGCTCTTTTGAAGTTAGAGAGTCTAGCTGATGTAAGAGGCCACACAAATTATAGAAACTAAAACTCCCTCTTTGTCCACCTCTTGAATGTGAGAGGAAATTAAAAATCATCCTCAATAAAGGATACATTACCTTACCTAATCGTAATCAGTTGGTGATTTATCCTATATGCTAATGTCCCACATTGTTCTTATCACTGAGTTTTTGGCCATAGAAGTGATGAATTTCGTCATCTACAAGAGATATTGAGTAAGTATCACTTCATTGGTGATAATTGATAGCCCCTCCAACCATAAACTAGTCCCATGCACCTTTTCATGTAATAGTTGTAGAACATACCCTCCTGACTATTACATTTTTTTTTCATCACCTATCTCGACTCTCTCTTGCCTTCCACAGAGTGGGGGAAAACATTTGTTTTCCCTATCCTAGTAATGCATTTGTCCTTGTCCCTTAGCTTTTTTGTTCACCTCCCTCTTATACCCACTGAGATTGGGAGGTGGATGACTTACTTAATGTTTGACTCACACTTGCCTTACTAGTCATGTGTTTGCTTGTGTGTGACATTTGTTTCCCTGTATTGTTATGTTTGATGTTCCACCTCTTTGTGAAATTCTTTTATATGTATCTTCATTCTTCTCTATGTCGTGCAATATTTTCATTTTTTTTATTTTTTCCATCCATTTGGGGATGATGCAAGGCATTGAGACTGCAATATCTCCTTCATGTTAACCCAAATGGACCCCTCTTGTGCTTTTTTGTATTATTTTTTCCTTCCATTTGGGGATGATGCAAGGAATTGAGACCGAAATGTGTCCTTCATGTTGACCCAAATGGACCCCTCTTTTCCTTTTTAATTTGTTCTTTGTTCCTTCCATTTGAGGATGATGCAAGAAATTGAGACCACGATGTATCCTTCACGTTGACTCAAAAATAGGGCTCCTTTTGTTTTTGATTTTCTTTTTTCTTTTCTTTTGTTGTCCTTTTGGGGATGATGCAAAGCATTGAAAAATCATATGTCTCTTCCATGTTGACCCAAAACGACTCTTTCTTTTCATTTTATTTCACTCTCTTTGTGTCCTTCGAGTTCTATGTACTTGGGGAGATGATGATAGTTCATAGCTCTCTACGCAAAACATTTTAGCAACAAACATACTCACCCCAAATCCATAGATCCTTTATATGTTTGTGGTTTTTCATTTTGGGGACAACCCCCCTTCCTTTTTTTTTCTCTTTTCTTTTCCCTTTTCCTTTACATGATGCAGTCTTTCTAGACACCTATCACTTGACTTAGGGATTTCCATGTAGGCTCTCATGTCCTTTTCTTTCTTTCTACCTTTTTCCTTTCTCTACTTTAAATTCATTGCTCACAAAATGGTGTGTAGCAATTCCTTTAAAGTGGGGACATACATTAGCATTATTTATTTTGCATTTGCATTTGTTTTTCCTTGGTTCTTAGTGCATCCTTATCACTTCATATGATGTGTCTATCACATTGTGGATGACATTGGATGTAATGGCCTTCATAAGTGTGACTTATCTTAGCATATTATATTCCTATTAGTGGCCTGAAGCGATGCACTACCTCTCCTAAGTTAAGAATCTTCTATCATTTGATTGGTCCTCTCTTGGAGACATTAGACACAATTTTCCCTAAGTCAAAGACCTCACATGAATTAAATAAGTCTCCTTTGGACATCTCTTTTGCATTTAATTCTTTTGTATTTTATATATTGCATTTTTACATTCTTCATACATGGTCACCTTGCATAATACAAATTGCATGATTGTGGTGCCATCTTGCACTTGTTCATGAGTTCTAATAATCCAAGGCTTTTCTTGTCTCATGAATCACACCCTTGTCTTTTCTAGCACCTTATCAAAGTTTTCAAGAGGTATAACTTTGGTATGGCTGAGCGGGAAGCCCAACTAGTGGCACAAATTTACCCATATCCACCTTTGTGTGTGTGTGTGAGTTCATATTAACCAAGTGTATGTTTCTCACCTCTTTCTGGCCTTCTCACTTGACGAACAACCCAAAGTCTTGTCAGCCCAGAGTGAGTACACCCTTTCCTTTCAGACAAACAACCTAGATCTAATCCACAACCAACTGGACAAACAATCTAAGCTTGATCCAACTTTTTCTCTCTCTCCAATCTTTCACATTACTCCTTGTGTGATATTTTGTGCTTATTATTGGTTTTCCATGGGATCTTGATCCTAGGGGCTTGATCATTCCTCTTGATCATAATCATCTCACCTTACTAGCATGAATACATTGGATCCCTCTCGACATGTGTGATTAAGATAATTTAGTTTGATTTTGAAGCAAGTTATCCTCTCACTAAAGTGGGGGTTAAATGTGTCACCAAAAAGTGTAGATTTTGACACTTTTTCACTTATTTTGGCCTTTTCCCTTGGATTTTATCCCTTTTTTGCCTTGATTTAGTCTTGAATGATTGCAAATTAACAACAATCTAACGGTGTTTTACAAAGGTGTTGTGAAGTGTTAAAACGTATCTTCCCACTTTTCTATGACCCTTTCAACACAATTAATCTAAATAACCCCCTCTTACCCATTTTCAAGCCTTGTGCCAAAGTGTTGTGAAGTGTTGTAATGCATTTTCACACTTTCCTAGGCTTATCATCACTAATTCAACCCTTTTTAATGTTAAGTTAGTTGCTTAATGTATTTTTAGGCCTAACTTAAGTGTGTTTCAGGAGGAAAGACTAATAAACATCATTTAACACCTTTTTATTCCTAACCCCCACTTGAATTTCTCCAGGTGGACTAGGTCACAACCTTGGGCGACCTAGTCCCTTTTGGCATAAAATTCAAAATTAAATAAAAAAGCTAATGGGAATTTCCCTCCAAAACCCTAGAATTGGCCTATCATGTGATATTTTTAGGAAATTAGGGCATATTTTGTATAGGTAATGGTTTTCACCTTCATTCCCCATCCCTAAGATCATTTTTCATCTTCACATGTACTCTTGCACTCAAGGTTCCAAAGCAAGAAATTAAGCACAAATTAATCTCAAGAAACCTCCATTGGAGTTGGTTCTTACATGTCATAGACTTCAATAACTAAAGGTTTGGTGAGTTTTTACATTGATTCGTCATTCAATCATATTTCATTTCTTTGTTTCTCATTTGGGTTTAGTTACCATCAATGGGGGTTGGCTAAGACAAACACCTAATCTCTAACCTTAACATTTTATTTGTATTTGCATATGTTTTATAGGTTGTATTTAGATTTGGGAAGGAATAAAGTATTGAAGAGGGTACAATCATTCCATTCAATTCAACTCAAGTCATCAAACCCTAGGTGGAACAAAAGGACAACTTGCACATCATTTTTTGAAGATTCAGATACGAGTATCTACAGAAAAGTAAAGTGCAAGTCGCGACCAACATAATCAAACCTTAAATATTCTAAAAGTTCTAGGAGGACTAGGAGACCATCATTGGTGATCTTGTCCCTATACCAAGCCTGAAAAAGGTTTCAACATTTTTGGATACCCTTTTTCCTAAAACCCAGTTTGGGAAAGTTTCCTGACAGAAGGACTAGGCTTCCCATTCTGGTGTAAGTGTCCCTTTGTAGATTTCTAGTAAGTTTCAAAACATTATGGGGCTCCTCTTCTACAAGTTTCATTTCATTTCAATAGGCATTTTATGGCTTAGATTGTCGAGGCCTTATATATCCATTATAGGACCTTCTAGGATACTGAATATATATATTATTTTCTAATTCTATACCAACAATCTCATTTATTGTTTTATTTTTGGTTTTATACTAATTTTCCCTATTTTTCAACTACTTTGCATGCTAATGCAATAATACAAAATCTTATTCAGGTTTCAAACTATAATTAAAAAAATAAAAAATATTTCTTAGCCTCTACAATCATCTATTTGAAATTGGAATTGTAATGTTTATGACACAATGTGCATAGCTGATATAGGAAGAGGTACTATATATTACAAGGGAAAATGCATATTTTCCAAGAAAATATGGATTTAGCAAAAAAATCAAGTCTATCATGTATCCAAGTATACTAAATAATGAGTTTTTCCTTTTTCCAATATTCATATACTTATGCACATAGTATTAAGCTCTTCTAAGGCATACTGTTATATTCACATTTCATAACATGGTTATAATGTCAACTCTATCTAACACATACTTCTATTTATAATGCAGGGAGATTTTGACTATCTTTTCAAATCGAAACAACTTAAATAGCATTGTGTAGTTGTGAAATAACTAATATGGGAGCTCTATAATGGTGTGGACTATTTCCATGACATGGGTATTGCACATAAATAGCTTGAGCCTTCTAATTGTCTTCTCTCCATTAATAAGGAAGGACACATCTAAATTATGTCTATAGACTTTATAATTTTTGCCTAATATATATTTGGGCCTTGTAGTTTAGAAAATGGGGGGCTCTCCCATTAAGATGATAGATTTATAGTGCAATAATTTATCAAATTTAAACTATGTAAATACCCTTTTCCAAATTTTTAGTAGACCTTGTATACTATTACTACTTTAGTGTTATTTGTGTATTTACACAAAAAAATTGCAAGACTTAATGCAATGATCTATGTTGCAATTCCAGGTTGTTATTAACTATTAGATAACTAATATTCATATGACATTAATCAAGCTCAAGTCTAGAGACCTCTCGGTTTATGCTTGAATTGCTCCCAAAAAAGAATGCATTCAAGAATTTTTTCAAGAATTTTTATATGACTTGGGCTAGACCTTTAGCTTGAAGAAAATATTGAAAGGGAGAAAGCTGTAAAGAACAAACTAATCAAGTTTTTACTTGCTCGGACACATAAGCATGAGGTCCAAGTAGCTCCTTACATTCTAGATTAGCCCATTCAAGAGGAGAAAGAACAAGAACATTTTCAAGCTTATTTTTAAGATCAACAATATGAGGTACAAAAGAGGAAATTTGAGGATATTCTTGCGCAACAACTTGCTGCAAAAGATGTAGAAATTAGGCTAAAAATTGACAAATAGGAGGTTCCCATGGTTAACATTCCAATTTTCAATCAAGGTGAGTCTCCTATGCCTTCCAATCTTAAAATTCCAAGTTTTAGGAGCTCTCCTACATTAGAACAACCTATACTTAAGCAATATGCTAGCCTACCTACTAGCTTTCCAAACCCATTTTTTGGAGAAGGAATTCCCATGTTCAATACACTATGCTTCATATTAGAGGAACCCATTCTTGAACAAATTTAGCCTACAATATTTCAAGAGTAGCCTTTTCGCCGACTTGTTCAACCTCTAGAACATAAGCATAATCAAATTGTAGATCAGGAAATAGAGGAGGTTGTAGTTGAAAATAAATAAGATTTAGATCAAGAAAATAATATATTTTCTTATGATTTAAATGATATTATTAACAAACTTCCATGGTTTGTTGATAATGATAAAGATGAGTCTCAGATCACAACAGTATTAGCCTCAAATCAACAATAAGAGAGTAAAAATGTTGATGCTCTAACCTCACTATAAGGTTGTAATAAGGTAATAAGAAACCCTCTTCAACAAAAAAACAAAAATCAAAATGAAGAGGACTCATTTTGGGATGAGCTTGAGGTATTTGTCTCAAGTTTAGACTCTAGAAAATCATCTTTTGAAGAGAAAAAGGTGGGACAACAGGTATTTGAGGTAGAAAAGGATGCTCAAGTTTAGATTTTTGTTGGTTTATTTGATGAACATTGAGGATTTGTAGGTGAAGATAGGAAATGCATCATTAAAATAACACCAACACCCATCTTTGAGAAATAGGATGAAGGAAGTCAGTTTCAAAAGGTGCAAACCCAAGAAGAGACGACAGAAAATAGTCATGTAATGAAAGAAAAGAAACAAATCATAGATTTTGAAGGTATGATCTTTGGAGATCATCATGAAAAAGAGTTAGAGCATACTTTTTTTGAACCCCTAAACCTGAAATTGCACAAAAATAACAAACAAAACAAGATATTAGATCATATGCAAGCAACAATGAAGGATTCCCCATGAAATCCATTACCTAAAACTTAAACTAGGAAAATGAAGAACAAAGTATAGAAATGCAAGTGAGTCCTAATTAAGCAAGAAAAATTGTGATCCCATGGGGGAGTTGGTGCCAATTGATGTGTTGAAATCAGCCCTTTCCCAACTCATTTGTAAGCTCTTTGATAATTTGATGAGTGATTGATCCACTTTGTTGATGAAGAACAACATGAGTTCTTGAGAAAACCTGCAATAACCTAGCTAAGATCTTGTATTGAGGATGAAGTTGAGTAGAGTAAGTTTGATCAAGTTGTGGATGATTGAATGAGAGGAAGAGTCTCTCATTTATAGATTTTCAAATTGGAAGAATGAGGGATTTGGATGAATGTGGGATAAAAGACCAACCAATCAAAAGAGGCCAATTGTCCACATGTGATTGGAGGAGGAATGATCACATTTTGGTCAATATGCATGATAAATGCCACGAGATTCAAATTTGAAATTTGAATGTGACATGTCAGAGGGAGAAAGAAATAGAGTTAATGTCACTTGGCTCAATGCACAAGGACATGTAAGAGGAGTGCCACTTAGATTTTTTAATTCAAACCTGAGGGAATGTTCCCCTTTTATGCCATGTGAGGGAAAATAGAGATTTAATAAATGAATTAAATCTACTTTCATGTGAAAGTTTCATTCTCTAGAGGATTTTATTGATGGGGATTAACTTAATCAATATTTTGATTAATTTAATGAGAGATTAGTTGATTTGACAATTTTTGACTTAAATTGATTTTAATTAGAATTGAGAGGAAATGATTAATTAAATAAATGATTTTGATTTATTTAACTAAAGGGGAAATGTTAGATTAAATTAAATAATGTTTAATTTTTTTAATTTAATAAGAAGACTTTAGAGACTTTAATCAAATAAAATGATTTATTTAAAAAAATAGAGACATAAGGTTAATTAAATTAAATTGATTAATTTAATCAATGGAGGAGAAAGACTTTATCAAATAAATAATGATTTATTTAATTAAGAGACATAAGGTGATGATAATCTGAGAGTGTGATTCAGGAAGAAATTTCGTTAGTAGTCAGGGTCAAGTGTGACGAATCGAATTGTACATTTTCCATGTCCACATTTTGCCCCTCTTTGAAGCAATGTACTTGTTGCATTGATTCAAAGAATAAACTCTTGTGATCAAATTTCAAAAAAATTTCCGTTTTTTCAGATGCCCCACTCCTACCCCAACAGAAGGATATTGCTGGTATACTGCCCCCTCAAGAGATCGGATGAAGAATTTTGATTTTTTGGATGATCTCACGAAAAAAGAGGACAAGGTGTCTGACAAGTTCAGAAATGCCCCAGATTGCCAAAAAATGCATTAAAATGCCAAAAAAGATGCAAAATGGCCCTCGGTTGGAGAAAAATAGGATCGAGGGACCAAAACCCTAGCTAGAAGGTCAAATTAGGTCAAAAAACCCTAATTTTTAGGCTTACATAGACCTTGAGAGGTCACTTTCAACACATTTGCATACTTAGTCTTTAGAAAATTTCACACTTTGAGCTCTGAGTCTTGGTCAAAATGCCACAGCAATAGCTTCCCAGGCACGTGTCAGAGAGAGTACAAGTGCACCAGTGGCTGGTCGGCGTAGCACCCATGGCATGTACCCCTATTCAACTCTCATTTTTTTCATTTTACGTGCATTAAATAGGGTTGAAGTCAGTTTTAAGTTGAGCGACGCTATATAGTGCCGCTGAAAATTCTCTATCAGCACTGTGTGGTCCTATATTGGGCCGCATATGCAAATAGCATCATGCATCTTAGTTTGGATTTTAGGGTTTGTCGGTCAATCTTCGCTGCATATGTGAATAACATCGCACGACATAGTTTGCAACTTAGGGTTTGGTCCCAAAGTTGACAACATATGTGAATGGGACCGTGCAACACACTTTGAATGTTAGGAACATGCAATCTTCTTTGCAGCGACATAGTTTGGACTTTTCCAAACTGGGCCCCATTTGAAAACAACGTCACATTTGATGTTTTGGATGCGAAAAACATAGCGCAAGATGCTAATTTTTTTATGGAAGCCTGATGCGATGGCTTCCCTTGTGTAAGAGACTCTTGATGTACTTCACTTGCGAGAGCATAGATGGCTAGTGCTCAGCAGATTTCAGGGTATGCATGAGTTGGTTTAGGAGCAGCTTGGTGCCCTTAGTCTTTGGTATGTTGCGTATGTCCCTCCTATTTAGGTGCACTTAGGCATGATGACAACCTTGGCCGAGTAATGGCACAACGAGACTTCTTCTTTTCATCTCCCTACTGGTGAGGCTATAGTTACCCTCGAGGATGTCTGGCACATCCTCCAATTACCTATCCATGGGGCCAGAGTCATTTATGATCTAGATGCCGATAGGGAGGCTTGCTATGGTGTTATGGAGTATGATGAGATTCACTTCTCTGATGGGCAGAACGACTTGGAGAGATACCGTGGCAATGTACCCATTTATAGGTTGATCATTGCTCCTATCATTTCAAACCTTGTGGCACCTGATCAGCGGGGCCAATACTTTGGTCCAGGCTGGAGACTAGCATGGGAGCAGATGGTCCACTGCAAGGAGTGCTTTGCTTGGGGACCAGTATTCTTGGCCTCTTTATACAAGGATCTTCATGAGTTTGCATACTTGGATAGTAGGTCCCTTGGGGCTAGAGTTACTCTTTTACATGTCTGGACATGGGAGCAAATCCTAGTGCTTTGCCTAGATGTCAGACCAATTATTCTTGAGACTAATGATCTTGTTGTTTGGTGGTATGGTGGGGCACAGATCCACTTTACCTAGACTGGCATAGGTGGTCTTGCACACTAGCGAGGAGTTCTTGATGAGATGAGAGAGTTCATTTGGAGGACTTAAAGGCAATTGGCCCATGGTACGATGATGTTCAGTAGTTGTTCTATTCCCTATAGGACACATGGATGTTGGGTTGGGAGCACACTATGATTGAGAGATATCTTCCAGACAGGGTGTCCCGATAGTTTAAAGAGATGTAGGATAGGGGTGATCCCACAAAGCTTGTTTACAATTTTTAAGAGGAACTGATTTGTGCCGAAATCACATATTTTTAGAAAATATAATGATTTAAGCCTTTAAAAGTTCCATTTTAAGCATTCCAATTGAATATGGTTTGATCAAAACAACCTTAGATCAAACCCCCTTGGATAGAACCTCACTAGTTTTAAACCATACCTATAAATGAGTCTCCTTTACACCTATCAAAATGCTAATAAAAAATCACTTTTGATTTACCTTTTGGGGGATAAAATGAATTCATTTGAAATTTATTTGAAATTATTATGGTATTCCTCAAAATGATCTATCCCATGAATAGAATTTTAATATGTTTTGGTTTTATTATCTAAGTGTTTTATTAGTTTTATTAAACATAGGTTTTTCAACGAAAATCAAGCTCTTTGTTTTGCATATGTGGAAAAATAGAAAATTATCAAATTAATTTAAAAAAAAATATGTTCATGCTGGGTATTTATGTCCTTGATCCATTAAAAAAATAAATTGAATTTCAATACATATAGAAAAAGTTATGTTGTATACAGTCCGCCTATGTCTGAATTGCAATTGGTTTGACTTTGAAACTCTATTAAGAAAAAAATATAAAAAAATATGAGACCAAATGAAAGTGCTAGATATCATAGTTAGAAATCTAAATTAAAAAAAATAAAAAAAATCCTTCATACAAAAAAAGTTATGTTGTATATGGTGAGCGTCACTTTTTAAAAATGTTGTTTTTTGAAAAAAACTAGTTTTTGTGGGAGTTGGAAAAAGAAGTGCAATCTTATTCCAAAAATTTTGAAAAAAATATTCTTAGTATCTACAGAAAAAATTTGATGAGACTCTAGTTTGCATCATCTTCAAATTCCTCACTGTTTAGCCGCTATAGGTGCTCGAATGTGAAGATTTAGTTAAAAATAATAATTTCAATGTCCAATTTGGCCAAAAATTGTAAACCACTATTGTGGAATCACCCATAGGCCCGACAACCAATACATGGTGATCTTTCCTCATACGACTAGAGAGATAGCATGGGGCCAACCCATTTCCGTAGGTGAGTTAGTGTCCTCTTTTAGATAGTTAGTGGCTTGATCGATGCCATATGATCAGGGGCGAACAAATGTAGTGGTGACTCCAACAAACAAAGCTTGGTTTAGGCCTCCCTTGAGATTGATAGTTCCTTGTATAGTACTCCCATGGTGAAGACCTAGAGGTAGGACATTTGGCAGATGCAAAGGATAGGGAAGAGGAGGAGGTGGACCACCTCCTCATCGGACACCTCCTAGGGATCTAGTACAATAGTTGCCTCCCTGAGTAGGGGGCAGGATGGTCAACCAAGAGCAGTCCGGTAGTAGTAGCCAACAGTGTAGCTAGACCATAGAGATGCACTGATCCAACAATTGCAGGGTTAGGTTCAGGTCTTGACAGCAGAGAGAGATCGGGTTAGGCAGCAGGTTGTAGCAGTTTCTATCGAGAGGGATCAGGAGATTGGTCAGCAGAGGTAGCTAGAGAGCACAACTTCCTCATCTCGGGGTTGGTCAATTCCTCTACAGGCATACAAAGAGGTGGTCAGGGAGGTTGTGTATTATCAGCAACACTATAGATAGGAAATTCTAGTAGTAGGGCAAGTGCCATATTTCTCTCAGCAGACAAGGATGAGGCCCATAGAGGATCATAGTGAGAGGTAGGTGAGAGGGCATCAGCGAGCAGGGCTAGCCCTTTGATTATAGATAGGTACCATTTTTGATTTATGGGCGTCGATTACTTGCCCCTTTTGTACAATATACGTTGATTACACACTTGATCCAATTTTGTATCATGACAGTCAATGTCTTTTGATGATGGTCAGTGCTCAGTAGATTTGAGGGTATGCATGAATTAGTTCAGGAGTAGCTTGGTGCCCTTGGTCTTTGGTATGTTACATATGTCCCTCCTATTTGGGCACACTTAGGCATGATGAAAACCTTGGTTGAGCGGTGGCATAGAGAGACTTCTTCTTCTCATCTCCCTACCAATGAGGCCACAGTTACCCTCAAGGATGTATGGCGCATCCTTCGATTACCTATCTATGGGGCTAGAGTCATCTATGATCTAGATGTTGGAAGGGAGGCTTGCTATAGTGTTATGGAATTTGATGAGATTCACTTCTCCAATCGGCAGATCAACTTGGAGAGATGTCATCGCAGCGTACCCATTTATAGGTTGATCATTGTTGTTATCATTTCAAGCCTTGTGGCACCTGATCAATGGGGCCAATACTTTAGTCCAGGCTAGGGACTGGCATGGGAGTAGATTGTCCATCGTAGGGAGTGATTTGCTTGGGAACCAGTATTGTTGGCCTCTTTATACAGGGAGCTTCATGATTTGGCATATCTGGATAGCAGGTCCCTCGGGGCTGGAGTTACTCTTTTACATGTCTGGGCATGGGAGTAGATCCCAGTGCTTTGCCTAGATGTCACACCTATTATTCTTGAGACTAATGATCCTATTGTTTCTTTGTATGGTGGGGCACAGATCCACTTTACCCATACTAGCATAGGTGGTCTTTCACATTGGCAATGAGTTCTTGATGAGATGAGAGAGTTCATTTGGAGGCCTTGGATGGGAATTGGCCCATGGTACGATGATATTCAGTAGTTGTTGTATGCTCGAGAGGAGACATGGATGCAGGGCCGGGAGCACACTATGATTGAGAGATATCTTCCAGATAGGGTGGTCTGACAGTTTAGAGAGATGCAGGATAGGCCCAACAACCAATACATGGCAGTCTTTTCTCGTATGACTAGAGAGACAACATGGGGCTAGCCCATTTCCTTAGCTAAGGTAGTGTCCTCTTTCAGATAGTTAGGGGCTTGATCATGGTCATATGATCAGGGGCCAGTAGATGTAGGGATGACTCCAACATACAAAGCTTGGTTCAGGCCTCCCCTAAGATTGACAGTTCTTGGTATAGTACTCCCATGACAAAGACCTGGAGGTAGGATAGCTAGCAGAGGCATAGGATAGAGAAGAGGATAGGATAGAGGAGGAGGTGTACCACCTCCTCATCAGACACTTCTTAGGGATCCACCACAATAGTCACCTCCCCAAGTAGGGGGCAGAATGGTCAACCAAGAGCAGTCCTGCAACAGCAGCCAGTAGTGTAGCCAAACCATAAATATGCACTGATCCAACAATTGCAAGGTTAGGATGAGGTCTTGACAGCAAAGAGAGATCAAGTTAGGCAATAGGTTGCAGTAGTTACTGCCAAGAGGGATCAAGAGATTGGTTAGTGGAGGCAACTAGAGAGCATAACTTCCTCATCTCGGGGCCGGTCAGTTGCTCTACAGGCATACAGAGAGGTGGTTAGGGAGGCCGTGTATTATCAGAAACACTATAGACATGCAGTGCTAGCAGTAGGCTGAGTGCCAAATTTCTCTCAGCAGACAAGGATGAGGCCCCCAAAGGATCATAGTGAGAGGCAAGTAGGAGAGGGCAGTAGCTAGCAAGGCTAGCCCTTTGATTACAAATAGTTACCATTTTTTATTTATGGTTCTCGATTACTTGCCCCTTTTGTACTATATACGTTGATTACACACTTGATCCAATTTTATATCATGACAGTACACATCTTTCGATGATATATATGAGATGATTTTCCTTTATGAAATGTTTTGCAGTGTATGATATACATTTCTTAATTTCCTATATGCTATGAGATGTTTATATTTCTTATGCTCATGTGATGTTGTGATGTGTCTAATGGATGTTCTTCTTTTGTATCCTTTTCATGCATTTTTAGTGATGATCCTATGAATGTAATGTATACTAATAATGATGTATTGATGTGAAAATGGTAATGGATCCTAATGATCATGTATGATGTAATGATTTCTTAAGATGCTTAGACTAACAAATTTATATTATTCCTCATAACTTAAGATAATGATATGATGCAATATGTCTTTTATGCTAATGATCTCATGGATGTAGAGTGTATGCATTGGTGATGTTCCGATTACTATCATGATACCATGTTAGTATGAAAAGAAGATAGAATAACTTAGAATCACAGAGTTAGTTAGGATGATAGTGATTTTCTTACGAGGAGTCAATATTTTCAAGGGGTCAATTACATTATGTTTGATAACACACCTAGGTACAATGCATCAAGGTATAAAGAACCATGATGGCATTGTACCTAGTGTGATGGACTTTGACTTGACAATCAAATAGGAGTATTCTTGTTCACACTTAATATGCATAGTTCATTCAGGATGTAGTTCAAACATTCTAAACATCTCGGACCAAAAGATAGGAAAGCAAGCTTTCCTATGTGGTCAACAAGATACCTAAAACATCCTCCCTACAAACAAAACAAAGGACATATGGCTAAGTTATTTTACAAATGTATCCCACAAGCGCAAGAGATAAAAAATATAATGATCATTGCCCCATTCTTTTCTCTCGAAAACTGTTTTGTTTAGGCATCATCGAGAGGTCCTTGGAATGAGCACAAAATAAGATAAGCCAAGAAAAGACCAAATAAAGAAAACAACCAAGCTAATGTTCTTCATACCGCTAGCTAGGTCTAAAATATTGTGGGGTACCTAATTCTTATGTCCATCGTGGGAAGGATTCATCCTAGGACATGTTGTGATCAGGGTTTTAGTGAGACTCATTGGGTGATAAGCTATTGATACTCCAAGTTGATCAACTTGCTTGCTTACTGACTTAGACTTTTGAGACTCTGATGATTAGGTGTTCACTTTTGAACCTACTAGACTTACTTCTGATTGACTTACCAAAGGGTGAGAGTGATGACTAATTTTATTATGAGTGATAAAAATCATGGGTAAAAGCGAGATGAAATGGATGCACCATTTTGGATTTTTCATATATTTTGAGGTTGTTTTTGGTATTTTTGAAGTGTTTTACAATTATTTTTGTATTTTCGATATTTACGTCGAAATGAATAACTAATAGACCTATCCTAAAGTTCTTGGGAGCTGATCTATAGATTAGGCTTGCCTATGTTATACACGTAGAGACCACGTAGTTCAACTCACGAAAAACTTGACTCAATGAAAAGATAGATGGGCAAATGGATTGCCATTTTATTGCGAGAGACACCTAAAGGACTGACCTAAATTGTCTCAGGGGATGATCAAAGATCAACCTTGCCTACATTCAAGCTCAGAGATGACATAGTTTGGACTAGGTGGAAGACTGACAAGACTCAATGATGAGATTTTTGAAGATTTTAGGATATTTTCAACATGTTTTAGATTTTGAATGATTTGTATGTTTGGATTTTTTTGTATGATTTTGATGATTTAGATATGGATATGTGATATCAGTGCTCTGTTTTGGGACTTTGTTGAGAACCAAGCTAGGATTTGATTGGTCAGATTGATGGATTGATAGTTTGACTAAGTGTGTTAAGTCAAACAAAAGTGATAGTACACTTGTAAACTCCAGGAAGTTGTATTATCCTAGCGTAAACTTGAATAAAAGAGGATGTTTTGACTAAGTGTGTTAAGTCAAACAAGTTCATGATGAATTGGATAATTTGACTAAGTGTGTTAAGTCAAATATGATGATAATGCACTTCTAAACTCTAGGAAGTTGTGTTATCCTAGAGTAAACTCGTGCACAAGAGGGTGGTTTGACTAAGTGTGTTAATCCAAACAAGGTGATAATTGATTGATTCAATTGATCAAGATTGATGAAGCTTGTTTTGGAACAATTCTTGTTTGATGATTTGATGCGATGTTGACGTGTGCATTAGATGCGACTAATATGAATTATTTGGATTGATGTTCAATGAAAGATAAAAATTGATAAGGAACATCTTGTCAAAATATGCCATGGGCTAGTGGTTCGGATCCTTACTCACAAATGCTTTCATTAATTTGATTTCATGTTTTCTAATGTGTAGATCACTACATAAGTTGGAGGATATAGATCAATATTTATTCTCGAAGCAAGATATAAATATCTACCCCCAATGTCTATCAATGTATGGAATGTTGTGGGTTGATTCTTGGATGGATGGATGGATGGGTATGGATCATCTTGTGATAAGATAGGGTATTCAGGTAGTGGATGTGCCTTTGGATAATGCTTTAAGGCTTAGATTATGTTAGGTTCAATAGGATCAATTAAAATGACCCATGTCAAGATGAATAGCATAAGCAAGTGTAAAGTGTGCACCAAAATTGTATCAAGATTAAGACACCTTGAAGTATGGATGCAAATGGATGAACAGGTGATATGGATGGAATGTTGGCTTTATTATGGATGTGATAAGATACTTTCACCTAAATGGCACACGTACATGCTCAATTCTACACATGACGTATGTTTACCTGGTTTTCATTATGGTACTTATCCAAAGTGCCACAGAAGTGGTTTTCACTAGAGCATGATTTTTTTCTTTACTGTTTTCAATCCTTTTTCTAGTTTTTTTTTTGGATTTTTATATTTTTTATTTTTTTTTCTATCTTTGAAATATTGAACCACTTGGTTTTGTCGATGTAGATGCTTATGTCATAATGTTATATCGATATCCTGCTTGAAGAAGTTGATTTTCCAAGATACGTGCACTTGAATGCAACTTTTGAGATTTTTGATCAGTTTTGTTGATACTGGAGTTAACTCTATCTTTGTGTGCACATCATGATAGAGTGCCTTTTGAATCCTTATGATGAAGGGTCATTGCCAATATATGTTCAATTTCATAATTGGATATCATGTGTGGAGGCGTGGATGGAGTGTGTTTAGGAATAAAAGATGGATTAGTTGATAGTTTGGAACCATTGACTCTCCAAACTTGGGAAGATGAGCAATAATGGGTGGATACAGAAATGTGCATGGAATTAGGACAAACAACTTGATATACTTTGTGTGTTGCTTGACAAGCTTGCTTTTTTCTTTGTGGACATCTTCGATGGATAATTTTCCCTTTTTTATTTTTCCCCATAGTTTATTTAAATAATTGAGTATGATAGGGATCATATTTCTTTGTATCTTTTGGTATCCATATGTATTTGATTTGTCCAATATGCTTCTTAGCTTATTTTTCTTTGATAATGTTCTTCATTCTTTGATTCAAAAATTTCTTTTGATGTTGGTCCCAATTCATGGATGGGGTGATGGGTTGATGAAGATTCATGACATGGTTGGTTGTTGTATTAGTATTGGTTTCATCATAAAGATTCTTCATGCTCCCTATGTTGACATTTTCTTGAGATGAAGTTTCCCCCAATTTTATAGAGGTAAAACTAACATGTTTATATCCCTTGATTGTCGAATAACCAAGGCCTTGATGCCTAGGATTACCAATAATCTGCACTCATTCTAGAATACCCTATTCATGTAGGCCTAATCCTCTGCCTTGATAATTTATTTGTTGAAACATTTTATCTGCAATAGGATAAGATTTACCTTGGAAAAAAGGTGCTAATCCTTCTCTGCTCTATGGTGGATCTTCAAATCTGACAGCTTCTTTATTGATGAGGTAGCTTTCCTTAAGAAAGGTAAGTGATCCAACTTCATAAGTGATAGGATCCTCCCTATGTGGGATGAATGTCGATCCATATCTTTAGCTTGATCTTGTGAAATATCAGATTGTATTGCTCCTTCAAGAGGTGTTGATGCTTCAGTGTCCTTGTAAAATTCTTCCTCATGATTCATTCTTGATATGCTTTCACATGATATTTTGATTCACAACTTCTATAGAATCCTTCTTCATGACCTATTTCTGATATGTCTTTGGATTTCTCTATATCTTGATCATGTGTACAAATGTTAAGAGTAGGAGACTCTTGTTCCTTGGTAATGATATCAAGAGTATGAGACTCTTGTTTTTAATGAGTATCATCTACATGTCCATCTAAAGAAAGCATCTCATGAGTAGATGGAGGAGTATGTGCTATATGGATATGACCATCTCGTATAGATAAGAGAGTGTCCATTATATCATTGTAGTAGCTTGGAGATACAAATTCTTGATCTCAAAGGATTTCAGAATTTCTTTCGACATTCTTTGGATCAAGTACTTGACATGGGTCAATTTCAAAGGATGGATTGCTTACAAAGGGTTCTTGGACATCATCATAAGGCATGGGAAGTGGCTTAATATTCGCTTGTTCTTTGAATGGATTTGGGTCAAGTGTAGAGTTAGGGATTCCTTCAATATCTGTAACCATGACGTCAAAGGATGTCAATATGTGTTGGAAAGGACCATTGCTAGAACTTGGTGATAGATGTTGCTCATGCTTTGGAATATGTTCTTGAGATATGTCCTCTAACTCCTTAGGTTATGTAGAGACATTTTCAACATGATCATTGGTCGAAGGATCTTGATCATCATTTTCAATGATTGTGGTGGGAATCTGTTGCAAGATTTTTTGAGCAAGTAATGCCTATGTTTTCTACTGAGCCAAAAACAATGGTTGCCGGTCATGTTGTTGTTGTGCCAACAATTATTTTTTTTGGGCTTGTTGTTGTGCTACTTGTTGATACACTTTTTGATGGATTTCTTGCAATAGTGCCTAGAATTGTACTTGCATCTATCGAGCCTAGTGTTGGGCTTGTGCTTGTTGGGTTACTTTAGCTGCTTGTGCAACTTTTTGGGCTTGTGCAATTTGTGTAGCTTGTTGGATAGCTATTTGTGCAACTTGTTTGTTTTGGAGCACCTTTTGACGGACACCTTGTTGAACAACTTGCAAAATGATGGAGAATGAATTTTTCATGTTGTGTTTTGGTGGTGGTGGTGGTGGATTGGGAATGATGTTGACCATTGGGATTGCTTGGATGTTTGCCATCTGTTGTATCGATGAAAAAATGGGAGGATTTGATATGATGCTTTGATTTATGAAGGGGGTGTTGCTTGGGTTTGGTTTGTTTATGGTTGGTAAAGGGGGAAGGATCATGCCTTATTTTTTTGGTTGATATATTTGTAAGTTTTGGCTTTGATTTAAATCTACCAAAGGGAAAGGTGTTCCAAAATTTAGATTAGGAAAAATTACATTTGTTGTACCATTGAGGTTTGTAGGAGATAATGATCCCATGTATGGATTGTACAAATGCAAGTTTTGAAAATCAATTGGCATTGTAAGGCTTTGATAGTTTGGTTGAATTGGATTACTCATGATGGATGAATCAGGTTTATATTACATGTTCCTCTTGTGTTTTGAGTTTGTTGACCTCTGAGGGGTTTAAGACCAATGATGAGATGAAAGATGGAAGGTTGAGTGATATGGGTGTTCAAAATTTTAGGAACTTTGGATCAATGCTATACTTTAGGACTTGGTTGGATTTGATTTCTCATAGCTTGACTAAGTTTGTTAAGTGAAACAAGGTGATAATGCACTTGTAAAATCTAGGAAGTTGTGTTATCCTAAAGTAAACTCGTACACAAGATGATAATTTGGCTAGGTGTGTTAAGACAAACAAGGTGATGGTGAACTTGTAAACCCTATGAAGTTTTGTTATCCTAGAGAAAACATGTACACAAGAGGATAATTTGGCTAGGTGTGTTAAGGCAAACAAGGTGATGTTTTTTCCTAAAATTATAGCATAAGTTATGTTTTCCAAGGTTCCAAAAGTTGCTAATGAAATGGGATTTGATTGATGTTTGAGATGGGTAAAATGTTTGACTTGATCCTAGATGACCCTAAGAGGACCTATTTATAAGACCAAGGTAATGAAGGACATTATTTCCCCTAAAAGTGGTTCAAACTAAAAGACCAATGTTTGCATGAAAACCAAATGACTCAAAAGGGACCAAGCACATGTGTGGTTCAATTGTTTATTATCTTGCTTAGATTTGGTTCTTTTTACCACATACACTTTCCTAATTAAGCTTTTCAAACTCAATGTCCAATGTCCTTATTTTCTTTCATCCCACAAAGTGCATTATGTGGAAATCGAGGAAATCAAGGCAAAGGTTTCCTAGAGTTAACTTTGGTGAAAAAAAATGATGATTACTTGCCTAAGTACTTAGAAAAATCTAAGGATATAATCCCTAGGGCAAGCAAGAGCACTTAGATTTGTCAAATAATATTTGTTTCCTCAAAGGATGGGTATGTGCAGGATCATCATGGAAAAACCAAGCCCTTAAGTGGCAAAACATTCAGAAAAATTAGAGTTAGAAAATTTGACGTAAAAATTTGAATAAGTTATCTATATTATTTCAAAAATACGTAAGAATAGAATTTGTATAAAATTGAATTTAGTTTCTAAAATACTAGGCTTATTTACAAAAAAAATAAATCTATTTCGTGAAAATTTGAAATTTCAATGCAATAGTACTTAAATTTCAGGGAAAAAATAAGAAGTTGGTGTCTGTCTGACCACCCTAATCACAATAAAATTATAATTATTTTTTATAATATTTTAGGTATAAGTAGAAGACTCATGTCCCAATGTGATGCTTATTTTTTTATAAATTTTTTCTAGGTAAATAATTAATTATAATTTTTTATTACAAATTTTTAAAAATATGAAAAACTTGTATGTCTGACCACCTTAACTTGGTCAAAACTGCATCAAATTATTATTATTATTTTTAATCCTATATTATGCGAAGCATAGAATGTGACACATGTTTTGGATTCAAAAAATGTGATACCATTTGAAATTTATAGATATTTTTCAATCAGCCTATCAATCAGGACTTTATTCGTAATTCAAATAGAAAATGAATAATAATAATTTATTAAATTCAAAGTAAAGAATAATTTATATTGGTGGAAAGCTGAGAATCTCTTTTAAAAACCCTTTTCATTTCATCAATTCTAGGTAAAAAAAAAATTGTCAGCCACATACCCATCATATTGCCACTTTTTGGCCCATCATGATCCTACACATACTCGGGTTTAAAATTTCAAAGCTTTTGTGAATGCTTGTTTCTCAATGTTTTAGAACCAAGCAAGGTGTTTTTATTTCAATAACATGTACAATCCTAGGATAATGAGACAGTATTTGTTGGGTTCCCACTTAGATAAATCTAGGTGTGCATATTCATTGCAAATGATTAGATGCTTGACCACATAGGCTCCCTCTTATAGTGCATTCGCTTCTCGAGTCAACCAAGCATCAATACACATGAATCTCCCATGGCATACTTTTCATCTCTACAATAGAACCACATGTATACGTGGGGTGGCTTCAAAGGACATGACCTTTTGCACTAACAAATAGTTAAGGATTTTGGTCTTTGTTAAACAAGGGTTTTAATTTGAGCATTCCATTTGGGGGACTATCCATGCGGTGAGAGACCATTTGTACCCTTCTCATCGAAATAATCCTCATGATTCTCAAACTTTCCTCGAGAATCCACACTTATATATTGGTTGGAAGTCACTTGGCTTTAGCGTGTTCTCGATTGGGCCATTCCCTTGGGTGATTACTTTTTCCCACTAGGGAGACCTACTAAGATAAACAATAGCAAGCTATCATATCTTGTAGTTCAATCAACCTTCATTGAAAAAAAAAAGGGAGAACAGTCGCAATATACCATGCTTAGACTCGCATGTTTGGTTCAATTTTAATTCCAAAAAATGAGATGTGGAGGCAATTATTTTATTCCACTTAAGATCACCAAAATAAATTTTGATTCTCAAGATCGTCATGAAGCACAAGAGATGCGTATGTTCCCTTTTGATGATATTAACTTGAATAAATAATTATAAAACAAAATAGAATTTGTTCATTTTAAACCTTCAAAGCAAAATGAATTATTTTTAAAGAACCAATTCAAATGTGGAAGTTGCCTTGTTCAATTTTTAAACCTTAAACCAAATCTAGTAAATTGTTTCTAAGGTTCTTTTTTTTTAAGCCTTTTTGCAAACTTTTGAAAAAGAAATTTGTTTGTTCTTTTTAAAACCAAAAAGAAAATTAGTTTTTTCTAAGGCATGAAAGTAAACAAATTCCTTTTAAATAGAATTAAATATCCTCTAAAAGTGTTAAACAACACTATAGTGTTTAAAAACACTTTATGTGTGACGTAAATGATGCCATGATGAAACCTCCCATTTCGCTTCCTCCCTTGTTCTAACCTACAAAATGACAAAAACCAAAGAGTACAAAAACAACAAACAATTAAATAGTTTAAAACAAAAATCTAAAAATTCAAAAGGCACATGTTAAAATTTGAATTCTGACTATTTTCCGTGGTGCAGTGAGTGGGTGATGTGTAGTTTGGAATAGAAGCGATGCTATATAGCACTACACTTTTGATAGGTGTGACGTTCTACAGAAATAGAGAGCGCGGATGCAGTGGAGTTTTACAGGTGGTGCAGTTTGTGACTCGAAATCCATAGCCGAGTTTGGGAATTTTGAAAAAAATTGAGCGGGAAAGCGAGTGCGGCATGGTTTGGAGAAAATACAGTGCAATATAGCACTGCGCCTAAAAATGTGGCGCAATATAGAGTCGCGAGACTAGTTGCAGCTGAGTTTGGAATTGCGGATCCACGACAGAGTTTGAAGTTTTGAAAATCCTGATACGAGAAGCAAATGTGACATAGTTTGGGTTATCAGTGGTGTGATATAATGCCGTACCTATAAATATGGCCCAATATAGAGCCACGGGCTTGTATCTTACAAAAAAAAATGAGAAAAATGCAGAATTTTTTAGAAAACGTAATTAAAAATTGCTCAATCCCTCCTTCTAGTGCCAAAATGTGAACCCCTAAACCTGCAAGTGCACAAAACAACAAACAAATCAAGATATTAGATCATATGCAAGCAAGAATGAAGGATTCCCCATGAAATCCATTTACTAAAACTTAAACTAGGAAAATGAAGAACAAAGTATAAAAATGCCAGTGAGTCCTAATTAAGTAAGAAAACATGTGATTCCATGGGGGAGTTGGTGCCAATTGATGTGTCAAAATATGTCCTTTCCCAGCTCCTTTGTAAGCTCTTTGATGATTTGATGAGTGATTGATCCACTTTGTTGATGAAGAACAACATGAGTTCTTGAGAAAACTTGCAATAACCTAGCTAAGATCTTGTATCGAGGATGAAGTTGAGTAGAGTAAGTTTACTCAGGTTGTGGATGATTGAATGAGAGGAAGAGTCTCTCATTTATAGATTTCCAAATTGGAAGAATGAGGGATTTGGATGAATGTGGGATAAAATACCAACCAATGAGAAGAGGTCACTTGTCCACATGTGATTGGTGGAGGAATGAGCACATTTTGGTTAATGTACATGATAAATGCCATGAGATTCATATTTGAAATTTGAATGTGACATGTTGGAGGGAGAAATAAATGGAGTTAATGTCACTTGGCTCAATGCACGAGGACATGTAAGAGGAGTGAATGCCTTGTTGGAAGTACTCATCCACTTAGATTTTTGAATTCAAAACTTGAGGGAATATTCCCCTTTTATGCCATGTGAGGGAAAATCGAGATTTAATAAATGAATTCACTCTATTTTCATATGCAAGTTGCATTCTCTTGATGATTTTAGTGATGGGGATTAACTTAATCAATATTTTGATTAATTTAATGAGAGATTAGTTGATTTGCAATTTTGACTTAAATTTATTTAAATCAGAATTGAGAGGAAATGATTAATTAAATAAATGATTTTGATTTATTTAACTAAAAGGGGAAATGTTAGATTAAATTTTAATAAGAAGACTTTAGAGACTTTAATTAAATAAAATGATCTATTTAATTAAATAGAGACATAAGGTTAATTAAATTAAATTGATTAATTTAATCAATGGAGGAGAAAGACTTTATCAGATAAATAATGATTTATTTAATTAAGAGATAGAAGGTGACAATAACATGAGAGTGTGATTCAGGAAGAAATGTCATTAGTAGTCAGGATCAAGTGTGTCGAATCGAATTGTACATTTTCCATGTCTACACTTTCTATAATAAGGGTTATCATGATATAGACTTGTTCACAAACACCATTGATTATTTTTTCTCTAACATTTTTGACAACTTAGCACCTTTCAAGACAAAGGATTGTGATCAACATAATTAGTTGAACAAAGAGGATGTGGTTGAAGATGCAACACATGAGAAAGAAGCCAACAAAAAGAGTCCTTTGTTTAGTATCTCAATAAGATGTCCCATCAGGCGTTTTGCTAGAATAACAACCAAGAATGAAGAGGTTGCTTAAGAAGAGAAAAGTACAGCTTAAGAGAGACAAGCTCCAATCATAGATATTCTTTAGGTAAATTGCATGCATAATCAAATTACTTAGGTAGGGGGCTTTGTTTTCATCTTTGAAGAACTATTGCATTTGATTATAAAGCATATATTCATTATTTATCTCTTCTTAGTTGTCCTAAAGTTCTTAAGGCATCCCTAATTGGGAAGAAAAGGAAGATATTTTAGGGAGTAAGTCAATGGCTTCATCTAATCAAGTTTCATGCTTGGTTAGATAGGGTAGGTTAGTTTATTTTTAGTTGATTTTTAGTTTTCAATAAGTGTTGATTACACATGCTTCAGTTTTAGTTAGTTGGCTTGAAGTTAGTAATGTTGTCCTTAGCATATCTCAATCATGTAGCCTTAATTGAAGTGAACTCTTTTGGTTCACTACTATAGAAAATGCATACTTCTTTAATGGAGGTGTCATAATAACAACATTTAGTTTCAATTTTTAGTTGTGTGGTAGGAGTAATAAGGGGTAACACTGTTGTACACCACCATAATGGAATATAGAGCATATTAATCATATAAGACAGGGATTCATCGATCATCTTCCTCACATCATAAATGTTTCCTTCATTCAATTACAATGGAATACAATATTGTTCTTCAAGTTAGCAGTTTTTAGTTTCAGTTTCATTTTTTATTTGTTGCTGAGTTACAGTGGAATTCTAAAGAGAGAGGGTTCCATTTTTCTAAGTTTCAGACTCCATGCCCAATGGATTTGCAAAATTAAACTAGTCTATATTTTTTTTGTAGGCAAACAACCATCAGATTTCGTCAGAATGTTACCTATTTTTTGTTATCAGCTTAATCAGGTAGAGTTGGTTATGTACTCTAGTTATTACTAAGATAAATTTTGAGTTTTGATTAATAACTCTTACTAAAATTAAATGTTGATAAAGAAAGGTACATCACGATATGAAAAAGTTTCAACAAAATAGGAAAATCACACAAATGTTTGCATAAAAAACACTCTTTATTCATAAAAGTGAGATACATTTCTGACACAAGCCATGGGAGATAGCTGAACAAATATAATATAAAAGTAGAACATGTCTAAACCATCATTTCCTCGAATGATGAATCCTGGTTGATTTCAATATTGCAACTTCATCTTCAATCTTTAGTTACTTCAAGTATCTAGAGGAGCTTGCATCAGGAGAGAGAAAAATGTTGTTAGAGCTCAAGGTCACAAGTCTATGTTCATGCAATCAAATCTTACATACATATCCTAATATGATTAGCTATAGATAGAAAGCAATCCAAAATAAATCAACTTTAACTTCATTTTTTTAATCTGACATGTTTGTTAAATGTGTAGGTACAAGTTTATCATTTTATGATTCATCATGTTTATTATTTCATCATGTGGAGAGAATTGTGGCTCCCACAAGGCTTGAGCCTAGCATGCTCCATCAGATTTATAATGACTGAAGGAATCCATACATACAAATAGGGCAACCACTGTAAAAGGCAGCAGTGATAGCTATAGGATCACTGATCAAGTCATTGTGTGAGATAAGAAATTTATTTTTTTTGGACAGATTATTAGCCTTGAATGTCTATATATTAGAGCCCAAATGATAATATTAGTATGTAAGGAAGTTGAATCTCAATAAGCCTAGGGTTTTGATGGGTTCTAGTTTCATCATTAAATGCTTTAAGATATTTTTCATAATAGTCATCTTACCTGAAACAATGACAGTCACATTTTAGCAAGTTTAAAGATAATCCAAAGGCAGTCTTAGTGAGCAAAATTTCAGTACAAAAATATAGTTTTGGGAAAGAAATATCAAAGTTCCTTGCATATTTTTGATAGGAAAAATTATTGATGAATATAAAAATAAATTTCTATATTGAAGATAGGACGATCATGTTATTGATAAAGCATTCAAAATTTATATGATTGTATCTTTTAATATAGTCAATGACCATTGTTTCATGACAAATATCAAAGGGTTTTTTGCAGATATTCAGTAGCATACAAAAACCATTAACATCAAAAGAAGTCATGATAATGGTGTGGTGATGAGCATGAATATGGACCAAGTAGTTGTTTCCTTGCCAAAAGTAATTGTGATAAACTCTACAATATGAAAAAGTCAACAAACAAGTACTCTGAAATAGCTAATGTAATGCTTCTTGCTAAATGGTTTTTTGAGGAACTCAAGAGCCTACCACCATACACAATTCTTGTGTCTAAAACTATGAAAATGAACACTACATCCATCGTGGCCACAAAATTCAATTTGAAGGGCCACGAAGCAAAGTCAAAACCCTTAAATATGCAAAAAAATGAGAAAACCCG
This sequence comes from Sequoiadendron giganteum, assembly GCA_007115665.2. Taxonomy (NCBI): domain Eukaryota; kingdom Viridiplantae; phylum Streptophyta; class Pinopsida; order Cupressales; family Cupressaceae; genus Sequoiadendron; species Sequoiadendron giganteum. The sequence goes on from CM021100.1 coordinate 218,571,136, forward strand.
AAATGAAGAGATTTTGTTTCATAGTTTACTTTCACTTATAGAATGTAAATTATAAGAGAAATGGAGGGGCAGTGGCCCTGAAATATAGAGTTTTTTAATTTTTTGCATGGGAATAATGTAACCCATAATGATTAAAGAGGTTGGGGCTTGGGGTTTCGAGCCTCTAAATTTACAAAAATATAGAAAGATAAAGGATCCCTTTATCTTGCAAGAAAGGGAAAACAAAGAGGTGGGCCACAACCAGAGGAGGTATATCTGTAGTTTTCATTTGCTTGTGGAAATTAATCTTATACTAGAGGCGCCGAGCATAAAAGAGCACCCAAAAATGAGAAAATCCAAAATGGATAACAACAAGAGCCTTTCATCAACTTTTTAAATAAAGGAAAAGAGGCCGAATATATAAAGAAAATGCAAAGATGAATGAAAATTTCTCCTTTTTTTTAGTTACCAAGAAAACACTAGAAGCACAAAGATAGACTTACTAAGCAGATGTTACATGTTCTCTGCATAAAATACTCCTGAAAGACTATATATCTCATAGTTCAAGCTCCAGTCCATTCAAAACCCTACTCATGGAACCTCAACATTAGAGTTCCTCTAGAAAGTGTGAAATGCAAAGTGGGGAATGAAGTTAGGGTTCAAGTTTTTCTTCTACTGTAATTCAAGAGAGTTTATTTATCATGTTTTAACTAAGTCATTTCAAATTATTACTTCCATGGTATTGACTTTTAAATTCAATTACCCTAATGATTTTTTCATTGCTCATGAATTTTGAAGGTGGAATTCAAACTTATGCTTGATTATTGTAATGTTTACAAAGTGTCACTTCAATCTTTGCATGACTTCAGTCAGGTTTGATTTTGTAATTAAATATTAAATGGTAATATTCTCCTTACCTTAGTATTAATATGAAAATGCATGAGTAAGAAACTCAAGATATTAAATATTAAAATAATCATAAATGACTATTTTTAATATTTAATTAAAGTAACCACCTTTGATCATAGTGATGTAAAGAAAAAAACAACTGAATTCAGTAAGATTCATCAAGAGTGTTGTGTTTTCGGACTTGGAGTCTTTTTTTAGAGGGGGAGATCACATCGATTGGAGCCATAATTTGTTGAGATTATTGACACATTATCTTAGTTTCATGCTATTTCTTAGGCCATTTTGATCATACACTTTGACTAGTGTATTTTGACCACTTTTTTTTGCAATTATCATCAATGATGTGACCTCTTTTCATCCATTTTCTCTTTTTCTCTTGGAAGAGGCTTCAGGGAGATAATTTGACTACTAGTTAGCTATATGATCCACCTCTCAGTGCCTTTTTGTATATATTGTGAGAAAGACTTAGTATTTAGTTAGTTCTTGATGATTTTTCCTTTGCATTTCGGAAAAGAAGAGATTGATTTTATAACTCACTTTTATAGTTATTAATGACATAGTAGTAGTTTACTATCATATTTTTGCAGTATTTCCTTCTATATTTTAGAACTATCAAGTTGCCTTCTTGGTTTCAGGTGTTTTGTAATGTCTTGAATGATTTGATGCAAAGTTATTGTGTTTTAATAAAAACTTTAAGTTTCTATCTTGTTCTTACATTACATATACACAAAACCAATTAACTGTCACAGGTTGCAAGTTTTGCATTTGTTTCATTTTTCATTTTAAGTCATGAAAATGTTATTTTCCTTCAAATAATCAGAGATAGTAGGCCTCCTTATGAATCATTTATGTGATATGATTGCAAAAATTGAGTTGTGTAAAAGGGTTCATTGAAATATAGTTGTGAGTCATTTTCTGCAGAGTAGTATTCACCATCATCTTAGTCTTAAGTTTTACATTCATGTTGAAGGTTTTCTAAACCTTTTCCTGAAAAATTATTTAATTCATTAGAAAATAATAAAGGAAGTCATCCTATAATACAAAGTTTCAATCTCATCATAGGTCACCCACAACCTAATTTTTATCCCATGTTTCATAGGATTGTTGAGACTTTCGGCTTTGCACTTGAGTGCTTATCCATGTGATAATAGTTTTTTCCACTCCCAGTGGTACATGATTGGACTGTTACAGTTCAAACTTTGCTCATATATTGTCGATATTAGGTGTGTATTTCAGTAAAATCTACACACGTCTAGCAACTCCAAAAGGAATTTTTATTGATTTCAGTATGATAAATTTTTGAATGAAAAATAATGTCTATGTTTCATGATAATATGTCATACCATCTATCATATCATGAAAATCTTGCTCATGTATCTCCATATCAACCATGTCAAATCAACCACATTGTTCATTGTAGTCCAAATTCTATGTATTTTCAAGGAAATCATCATGCTTAGTATGGTTACCACACACCCACCCCTGCTCAACATCCATATCAGCCAAGATATGCCCAAAATGAACCCCAAGTGGCCCATTTTTCCAATCAACATAGTTTTTCTCTTAATCATACTCAAAATGTTGAAATAAAAAGCATTAGTGATATAGCATTAGATTATCAGAGGAAAATGGATGAGTTCAGAAAACAACAAGAGGTTGATTCGCAGCAGCAAGACAAGGATTATCAAGCCTACCTTCTTGAGAAAGTGTTGGAAGGACACATAATTTAGTTTAAAGAAAAGATTGAAAGGGATAAAGTTGCAAAGGACAAACTGATCAAGTTTTTACTTGCTCAAACACATAGGCATGAGGTGCAAGTATCTCCTTATATTTCAGATTATCCTATTCAGGATGAGCAAGAACAAGAAAATTGTCAAGCTTATTTTCAAGATTAGCAATATGAGGTGCAAAAGAGGTAGTTTGAGGATAGTCTTACTCAACAAATTATTGCAAAAGATGTAGAAATTAGGCTTAAACTTGACAAAAAGGAGGTTACCATAATCAAGATACCAATTTTCATTCAAGGTGAGTCTCCTATGCCTTCAAATCTTGACATTCCAAGTTTTAGGAGCTCTCCTACATTAGAACAACCTGTACTTAAGCAAGATGCTAGCCAAACTATTAGCTTCCCAAACCCATTTTTGGAGAAGGTGTTCCCATGTTCAATACACTACACTTCATACTAGAGGAATCCATTATTAAACAGATTCATCCTACAATCTACCAAGAGAATTATTTTCCCCAGCTTGTTCAACCTCAAGAACTTAAACATAATCAGATTGTAGATCAGGAAATAAAGGAGGTTGTAGCTGAAAATCAGCAAGATTTAGATCAAGAAAAGGCCGATGTTTCTTATGATTTACTTGATATGATTAACAAACTTCCATGTTTTATTGATAATGAGAAAGATGAGTCTTAGATCACAATAGTATTAGCCCCAGATAAACAACAAGAAGGTAAAAATGTTGATGTTCTAACCTCGCTACAAGGCCGCACTAACATAATAACCAATCTTCTTCCACAATAAAACCAAAATCAGAACGAATCAGACTCATTTTGGGATGACCTTGAGGTATTTATCTCAAGTTTAGAATGTAGACAATCATATTTTGAAGAGAAAAAGGTGGGACAACATGTAGTTGAGGTAGAAAAGGATGCTCAAGTTCAGATTTTTTTGTTTATTTGATGAACTTCGAGGATTTGTAGGTGAAGATGAGAAATGCATCATTAAACTAACACCAATGCCTAGCTTTGAGCAAAAGGATGAAGGAAGTCAGTTTGACAAGGTGCAGACCCAAGAAGAGACAAATGGAAATAGTCATGTAAAGCAAGAAAAGAAAAAAATCATAGATTTTGAATGTATGATCTTTGAAGAGCATCATGAAAAAGAGTTAGAGAACACTTTCTATGATAAGGTTTATCATGATATAGACTTATTCTCAAGCATCATTGAAGTTTTTTTCTCTAACATTGTTGAAAAATTAGCACCTTTCAAGAAAAAGGATTGTGATCAACATAATCAGGTGACCAAAGAGGATGTGGTTGAAGAGACAACACATGAGAAGAATCTAGCACAAAGATTCCTTAGTTTAGTATCTCAAAAGGATGTCCAATTAGGAATCTCTCTAGAATAAGATCCAAGCATGAAGAGATTTCTCAAGAAGAGAAAATTATAGCTCAAGATAGACAAGCTCCACTCACATATCCACTTTAAGAAAATTACATGCATAATAAGTTTATTGAGGTAAGGGGCTTTGTTTTCATCTTTGAATAATTGTTGTGTTTGATTGTAAGCATCTCTTCATTCTTTATCTCTTCTTAGTTGTCTTAAATTTTGTAAAGTATCCCAGATTAGGAAGAAAATATAGATATTTCAAGGAGCTAGTCAAAGGCTTCATCTAATCAAGTTTCATGCTTAGTTAGATAGGGTAGGTTAGTTTATTTTTGGTTTAGTTTTAGTTTTCAATAAGTGTCAATTGGACATGCTTCAATTTCAGTTAGTTGGTTTGTAGTGAATAATGTTTCCATTATCATATCTCAAGCATGAAGCCCTCATAGAAGTGAACCGTTTTGGTTTACTTCTATAGATAATGCATACTTCTTTAATGGAGGTTTCATAATAACAATATTTAGTTTTAGTTTTCAATTGCGTGGTAGGAATAATAAGGGGTAACACTATTGATGACCACCATAATAAAATAAAAAGAATATTAATCATATAAGACAAGGATTCATCAATCAACTGCCTCACATCATAAATGTTTCCTTCATTCAATTACAAAGGAATACAACATTGTTCTTCAAGTTAGTAGTTTTTAGTTTCAGTTTCATTTTTTGTTTTCTACTAAGTTACAATGGAATTATAAAGAGAGAGGGTTTTATTTTTCTAAGTTTCAGACTTTGTGCCCAATGGATTGGCAAAAGGCAATTGGTCTATATTGTGTTTAGCAAGCAAACACTCATCAAATGTCACCAAAATGTTACCTAATTTTTGTTTATAGTTCAACCAGATAGATCTAGTTATGTATTCCAGTTAATACTTAGATACATTTTGAGTTTCGGTTAAGTATTCTTATTAAAATTAAAATTTTATAAAGAATGGTTCATCATGGTATGCAAATGTTTCAACAGAACAGGAAAATCACACAAATGTTTCCATAAAAAAGCACTCCTTATTCATAAAAGTAAGATGTGTTTCCCACACAAGTCATGGGAGGTAGCTAAATAGATACAATATAAAAGCAGAAAATGTATAAAATAAAGAAACATGAATAAGGAAATGGGACCCGTCATTGCCTGAAATGATAAATCTTGGTTGATTGTTGTCTTGCAACTTCATCTTCAATCTTTAGTTACTTCAAGCATCTAAAGGAATTTGCATCAGGAGAGAGAAAATATTGTTAGAGCTCAGGGTCACAATCTATGTTCATGCAATCAAATCTTACATACATATCCTAATATGATTAACTACAAATAGAAAGGAATCCAAAACAAAGCAACTTGAACTTCCTTTTTTTAATCTAACATGTTTGTTAAATGTGCAAGTGCGGGTTTATCATTTTATGATTCATCAGGGTTAGCATTTCAGCATGTGGAGAGAAATGTGGCTCCCTAAAGGGTTGAGATCAACATGCTACATCAGATACATGATGACTAAATTATTTATAATGAGTACAAAAGTGAAGGAATCGATACATACAAATAGGGAAGCCACTGCAAAATTTAGCAATGATAGATATAGGATCAGTGATTGGGTCACTATGTGAGATAAGAATTTTATTTTTTTTGACAACATATTAGCCTTGAATTTCGATATATTAGAGCTCAAATGTTAAGATGAATCTATAAGGAAGTTGAGTCTCATCAAGCCTAGGGTTTTGGGGGATTCTAGTTTTTGCATTAAATTCTTTAAGATATTTTTCATAATAGTCATCTTACCTAAAACAATGACAGTCACTTTTCAACAAGTTCAAAGACAGTCCAAAGGCAGTCTTAGTGAGAAGAATTTTAGTACAAAAATATAGTTTTGGGATAGAACTATGAAAGTTCCTTGCATTGTTTTGACAGGAAACATCATTGATCAACATAAAATGATATTTCTATAGTGAAGATAGGACAAACATGTTATTGATATAGTATCAACTTTATATGATTGTATCTTTTAATATAGTTAATGACCATTTTTTCATGACAAAATATCAAATTGTTTTTCGCAGATAGTCAGTAGCATACAAAAATGATTTGTTGGTAACACAAGGGCAAATGACTAAGAGGGGGGTGAATCAATTGTAATGGAAATTATACTTATTAAAATTTAATCTCAGATCTGATAATTAAACATGAAAGAAAAAACAATCACCACATCAAAAACACACATAACACAAAGATTTTTGTGTGGAAACCCTATTATGGGAAAAACCATGGTGGAGGTTAAAAGTATTGTAAATTGGGAATGCACATGCATTCAGGCACACTACCTAGAGATCACTGCTCAAATACAATAAGGCTTGATGACCAAAGGAAGACACACTATCTTACAGTCACATTCAGAATACATCAATCCTAGAGATCTTGAACTGAGAAAATAGCATCTGCTAATGCCTGATTACAATTTTGGTTAAGCACATGAACACTCTTTCTTCCGCTCACTCCTCTTTACACTTTACTTCTTCCATCGAAAGATCTGAACTTTATTCACACACATCACTCACATATCTCACTTCTTGCATGTCTCAAATGATATAAACAATCGGTCATATATATCCACATCCAGGGATAACAAAAACTACATGTCGACCCAACAAAATATAAAATATGTTCAAATTGTTGGCCCAAATTAATAAATTATTATTAATGAAAATTGAATAGCATTAGCTGAAACATAGTAGGGCCCCTAAAAAACATGTGTTGAACACAAAACACCTTAAATAATTAGCCTCGAAGATCCACAACATGCTACAATCACCCTATCACCCATGAACATGAAATCACACTAGAAAATCACCAATCATGAGCACAACAATCGATGTGAACCAACAACACAGATAGAGTGTGATCTAGAAACATCCATAAGTATCATGAAACACCACAAAATTATTCACAATAACTCAGATTACCATAACCATCTCATCTTCTTTTAGGAACACCAACTAAAGCAATAAAACAACTATCAAAACACAAATACTCATAACGTGATCAAATATTTATGCAAACCTCTAAAAATTTTGGTGGATAAAATAAATATACTGACAAAAAACCCTTTAATCCACAATTTCTCACCATTAATATACTAAACTATCTAATAGTATGATGCCTATACAGAACTTCATTGCTTCATCGACAACCTGCAACTTATTTTATTATAATTTTCTGAATATCGTCAACATATAAAACATTAAGGATATTAATGCCAATAGTGTTGAAATCAATGACAACCACATATCCGCAATCTCCAAAAATATCCTCCTTTGGCATTGATGGAAAAACATGATGCAAAGAACAACATTAATGAAACTTTCTCTTAGCACTTTCTACCCCTTAGATTTTGACTCTTTTCTCTTTAACTCTTTCATAATTTTTTCACATGACTATTCTTTTAAAATCAATGAAAAAGGTAAACATTATCTCTCTCCACACAAGATTTTGAACCACATTTTCTAAGCAGCTGACTGCTCCCCCTAAGTAGTAGCCACAACAACATAAATCTGAATCTTAAGATATGACTACGAAATGCACAAATTGATGCAAGTCAATGCATCTTAATTTTGATTAGGAAGGGTAATCACCCCTAGCTGTCCTATGAGATACTCAAAAGTATCCTTAGGCAAGGGCTTGGTAAAGATATTTATAATCTATTTGTTAGTAGGCACATACTACAATCTGCCTTCTTTTTCACTCACCTTGTCTCTCAAAAAGTGAAACTTGATAGATATATGCTTGGTTTTTGAATGCAACACTAGATTCTTAGAAATTTTAATAGAACTTGAATTACCACAGAATATAGCAATAGTTTCATCATACACAACTCTAATATCTTTAAACATCTACTTCATCCACAATACTTGAATATAATTTTTAGCAGCAACAATGTATTATGCCTCTATAGTAGATAAAGAAATGGCATTCTACTTCTTACTTAATGTGTCACCAAAAAGTGTATACCTTGGCACTTTTTCACTCATTTTGGCCTTTTTCAATGGATTTTGGCCTTGATTACCTTGATTATGTTTGCGAAGCTTGCATTTCAACACTAATCTAACAGTGTTTTAATAAGGTGTTCTGAAGTGTTTTAATACATTTCCTCACTTTTCTAAGACCCTTTCAACATAATTCACCTAAATAATACATTCTTACACCTCCCTAAGCCTTAAGACAGAGTGTTGTAAAGTTTTGTGTTGCATTTTCAAATTCATCTAGGCTTATCACCCCTAAATCAACCCTTTTCATATGATAATTTATCCTTTTAATGTATCTTTAGCCTTGACCTAAGTGTTTTTTGGGAGGAAAATATAACAAACTTTGTTAAAAATAAATCAATTCTCGACAATCATCAAAATTTTCCTAGGAGGACTAGCTCACCACTTTGGGCGACCTAGTCCCTCTAAGCATGAAATTCAAATTTTAAATAAGATTCAATGGGAATCTTGCCTCCTGAACCCTAGGGTTAGCCTATTAGGTTGTATTTCAAGAAAATCAGTGTTTCACATGTACAAATAAGAGTTTTTACCTCCATTTTTCCTCTCTCCTAGTTCATTTTTTATCTCCAAGCTCATTTTTACTTTCTTTCCTTCACTTTAACATTCGTAACTCTCAATCATCAAGTACCCAAGCAACTAAGCAAGCATACAAGATTTAGGGTTTTCAGAACTCCTCCATTGAAGCTCCTCATGCAAGTTATAGACCATAAACAAAGGTTTGGTAAGCTACTCTATTGTGTTATCATTCAACCTTTCTTTCCTTCGTGTTTATCTCATTTGGGTTTAATCACCTACAAAGGGGTTTGAATTAGGAAAACCCCTATTATTTAACCCGAACAATTTCTTCTCTTTTCATGTTTTTGTAGATCTTTTGATGCGGGTTAGGTGAAGGAAATATTGTTTCAAGTAGTACAAACATTCTCCTCAAGTCAACTCCAAAGTCTCAAGCACTAGGAAGGACAAAAATACAAGTTGCAGGTCACTTTCGGGACTTCCTATCACAAATTACTACAGAAAAGGGGAACATCAACTGAAACCCACAAAACTGAAGCCTGATACCTCAGAAATCCACAAGAGGACTAAGTCACTCCTATTGGCGACCTTGTCCCTGTGTTAGGCCCAAGGTTACCCCACTTGGCATAAGTGGGGTTTCTATTTTTTTGGATGCCCATTTCCCCGAAACCTGTTTCGGGAAAGTTTTCCAATTGGAGGACTAGGTCACCCCACTTGGCATAAGTGTCCTACAATTTTCTAGCACTTTCTTGGAGCTTCTAGGAGCATTCAGCTATCACATCACTTCTCCAAGTACACACTTTTTGTCTCGCTCTGTCATTTTCTAGAAAAGACTCATTTAGGGCATATAGTTAGTTAGTTTGCATAAGCTTAGTTTTGCTTTATTTTCACTTACATACATTTGGATTAGTCTCATTTTACTTTCATCATTAGCCACACATCGCACACATTCACAACCATCATCAAATTGATCTCCCCCTTTTGAATGAACTTAGCCTTAAAAATATTCAACCTAGAGAGGAAAGAGACTCATTCTCCCACCTAAGTGCTCTTAGGGTGAAAAACCCTAAGCGCCTAGTTAGGGAATCCTCTTTCCTTGGATCAAATATGTATGCTTTTGGTGGTTCATTTTGGTGAACCTGAACTTTGACATTAGCTAGCTTTCTAATTTTTTGCATTTCATTTTAACATAGATCACATTGCATTAAATTCTTGCATTGTTTGCATCCTAGGGTTAGTCATAAAAGTGCATTTAGTGAAAATTCAGGGTAGGTTGCACATTGCATTGCATTAAAAACACCAAAATTTTGCGTTTTCCTTCCTGTTTGCACTTAAATCTCAGTAAAACCATAAAAATCCACAAAAAATTCAAACACTTCACCATTGGGACTAAGTAGCCACACTAGGTGACCTAGTTATTTTGCACAATTTTCATTACAGTTTCAGCCATTTCTAGTAGTTTATCTGCATTTATGGTTTTTGTGTTTATGTTTCTTTTTTCATTTCTAGATTTGAAATTTTGGTCCCTTTCCTATCACTACTTCACCTTTCTCATGGCCATGTCTTTCAAGAAGTTATGGAACTCCCTAAAATTCTTAATGGAGATGTCAAGCTACACTTTTTCTACCAATCCTTATGATCTTGAACCCACCCCTGCTCATCCTACTCCTATAGAATGTCCCCTGTAGAGATTGACATCTTTCACGAGGATGATGCTAGCATGTGTTGATTCCTTAATGAGTTCCTAGATAACCTTGAAGCCAATACAACCATTTACCCATCCATGCAACCACCCCCATTTCTCGAAATGTCATCTTGTGATTCATTTTCTTACCTTCATCCGGAAACCAATATCGAACCATGGTTACCTACTCAAGGTAAGCCTAGTTCTTCCACCCCTATTGTTGATCAACCATATTACAACAATCCTATCACCCATCCTCCCATTAACCTTCACCAAACTTATGGAAAAGGGTTCACCATCTTGAGAAAACAAGGTGGTGATCTTACTAATGAATGTGAGACTCACAAATTTTATGACCAATTGCAACTCGATGAACACCGTACGAGAATCAGTTATCATGATCTCCCTCATCCTCAAGTGCACCCTCGAGAGTGCCTTAACCTTCATGATGATGGCACAGTAATATTTGATAACCTTCCCAACTTGGATGTTCTCATTCCTCAGGAAATTCCACCAAATCCTCTTACCAACAATGCAAAATCTCCAATCATTTCAAGACCTCCCACTCCCATCCCATCTTTTGAGGTAGGTGAGTCTAGCCATCATAAGAGACCCTATAAACTCCAAAAACTTAAGTTTCCTCTCCATCCACCACTTGAATGTGAAAGGAAATTATACATCCTCCTAAACAAAGTCCTCACTACAATAAGTTTCTCATTCATCCTTGATATTCCAATGCACCACATTATGCTTATCACCATGTTCTCGACCACTGAAGCAATGAATGTCACCATCTACATGAGTTTCTGAGCAATTATCACTTCATTGGTTCTGGGTGTTACCCTATCAACCCCTAGTATTATTTCTTGTACCCATACATGTAACAATTATAGAACGACCCCTCTCACTATTACATGTTCCTTCCCATCACCTATCTCAGCTCACCTTGGCCTTGCACTCAGTGGGGGCAAGAGGTTGCCAACTTTGTCCTAGTAATGAAATTTCCTTTTTCCCTTAGCTTTGTTGTCCACCTCCCACTTTTCCCTACTAAGATGGGGAGGTGGATACCTGGCTTCATGGTTGAATGACACTTGCCTTACTGGTCTTGTGTTTATTTTTGTATGTCATGTATACCCTATCTTGTTTGATGTATTATGACATTCTTCTATATGTATCTCATTTCTTCAATATGTCATGCATTTTCTTTGCTTCTCACCTTTCACCATTTTTTTATCCTTTCCTTTTGGGGGATGACGCAAAGAATTGAGACCACTAGGTCTCCTTCATGTTGAACCAAAAGGAAACCTTCTTTTTCCTTTTTGTTTCTCCTTTTCCCTTTGTTTTAACCCTTTCATTTGGGGATGATGCAAGGCATTGATATCGTAATGTCTCCTTCATGTAGACCCAAATGAACCTCTTTTTATTTCTCTTTTGTTCTTTTCACCTTTCATTTGGGGATGATTCAAGGCATTGAGACTGCAATTTCTCCTTCATGTTGACCCAAATGACCCCCTTTCTCTTTATTTTTCATGCCCTTCTTGCCTTTCATTTGAGGATGACGCAAGGCATTGAGACCATAATGTATGCTTCATGTTGACCCAAATGAACCTCTTTTCCTTTCTCTCTTGAGCTTTTTTCCTTTCATTTAGGGATGATGCAAGGCATTGAGATCACAATGTCTCCTTCATGTTGACCCAAATGAGCCTCTTTTTCTTTCCTTCTTATGCCCTTCTTTCCTTTCATTTGAGGATGTTGTGAGTCATCGAGACTGCATGGTCCCCTTCATATTGACTCAAATGCTAAGGCTCCTTTTTCTTTTTTATTTTGTCATTTTATTTCTTTCTTCCTTTTTGGGATGATGAAAAGCATCAAGACATCCTACATCTCCTCCATGTTGACCCAAAATGACTCTTCTTTTTCATTTTCTTCACTCTCTATGTGTCCTTCTCATTATCTGTGTTTGAGGAGATGATGATAGTTTTGCACTCTCTAAAATTTATAGCAACAAACATACTGACCTCAAATACATAGATTCCTTGTGTGTTTGGTGTTTTCCATTTTGGGGGCATTTTCCCCTTCCCTTTCGCTTGCCTCTTTTTCGCATGATGTAGCCTTTCTTGGACACTCATGGCTTGACTGGCTCTCATGTTCCCTTTGCATTGTTTCTTTCTCTACTTTAAAGAAATTTCTCATAAAACAGTTTGTGGCAATCCCTTTAAAGTGGAGGCATACCTTGGCACTATTCTATTTTACTTTTAGTCTTCTATATTTGAATTTTTGTATCCCTTTTCCCATGCTTCCTAGTGCAGCCTTCTTACTTCACTTGATGTGTTTTTATCACTTTGTGGATGACATTGGGTATAATGTCTTTCATAAGCATGACATATCTTAGCATATTACATTCCTCTTAGTGGCCTAATACGACACACTGCATGCCCTAAGTTGTGAATCTTCTATACTTTGATTGGTCCTCTTTTGGAAACATTACATGTAATGCTCCCTAAGTCTAAAGACCTTAAATGAATTAAACAAGACTACTTCAAGCACTTTCATTTTTCATTTCTTGCACCTTTTTTATTTTGTTTTTTGCATGTCGCATCCTTTTTATATTTGTGCATTCATGGCCACCTTGAATAACAAAAATTGTATGTCTATAGTGCCATCTTGCACTTGTTCATGGGTTCTAAGCATCCAAGGCTTTGCTTGTCTCATGAACTGCACCCTTGTCCTTGTGGCACCTTATCAAAGTTTCCAGGAAGTAAATATTTGGTATGGTTCAACAAGAAGACTAAATAGCAATACAAATTTACCCATAGCCACCTTTTTGTGTGTGAGTGCATACCAACCAGGTGTATGTGTCTCTCACCACCTTTTGGCATTCTCACCCGGCGAACAACCAAAAATTTTGTTGGCCTAGAGTGAGTATCCTTTCCTTTCAGACATACAGCCTAGATCTGAACCACAACTAGCTAGACAAATGGTTGAAGCTTGATCTAAATTTTCTCCACCCCTTTTGTATCACTCCTTGTGTGATATTTTGCACTTATGCATAGTTTTCATGTGATCTTGATCCTGGGGGCTTGATCATCCATCTTGATCATAGTCATCTTACCTTACTAACATAAGTAAACTAGATCTCGCTCAATGTGCTTGGTTCAACTACTTTAGTGATAGTCTAAAGAATGTTCATACTCTCACTAAAGTGGGGGCTAAATATGTTACCAAAAAGTATATACCTTGGCACTTTTTCACTCAGTTTGGCCTTTTTCAGTGGATTTTAGCCTTGATTACCTTGATTCGGCCTGGTAAGCTTGAATCTCAACACTAATCTAAAGGTGTTTTACTAAGGTGTTGTGAAGTTTTTTAATACATTTCCTCAATTTTCTAAGACCCTTCCAACATAATTTACCTAAATGATACATTCTTACACCTCCCTAAGCCTTAAGACATAGTGTTGTAAAGTGGTGTGTTTCATTTTCACATTCATTTAGGCTTATCACCCATAAATCAACCTTTTTCATATGCTAATTTTTCATTTTAAAGCATTTTTTATTTAAATAAAGGTATTAAAATAGTGTGAATGTGTGTAACACATTACATCACTACTCCAAGACACCATTAGTTCAATTCTAAGGTCAATTATCCAAGAAAGTAGGGGAAGGGCTACTTTTTCTATTACTACATTTTTCCCCACTTTAGTGAGAGGATAACCCCACATCAAAATCACAATAAGTAGACATTCAAGACACTCAAGTATGTAGAAAAAAAAAAGATACATGACCATACCTTGTCAAAGGCCAAAAATTAAAAAAAATAAAGGATCAAACACAATTGATTCAATGTGATGTGAGGTGGTGGTTGTTTGTCCATAACACATGCTTCTCATTCTAGTGTATTGGAACCTCAACTTTTCCACTAGGTGATTTATCCTAATGAGATTAAAAATGAAAGAATCTAATTAGCCTCTCATACAATACCGAATTTATCCTCCTAACAAATTCGATCAAGCACCATAGTGAAAATGCTTTTGTAAAAATAATTTTTGACTGTGATGTAAAATTTTTCCTAAAAGGGGATTTTTATTTTTTTGTGTAACAATATTCCTCTTAGGGAGAATTATTCCTAATGTCTCCAATAGAGGACAAAAAAAAGTGGTAGATCATTTCCCATGGGATGCCTCATTCGTATCATGTCGTGAAAGTGGATCATACACTCTTGGACAGAATCACCCAATGACACCACCAAGAAGAGGATACATCACAAGAAGAAAGAAAAATCATGCCATGAAATTTTCCAAAATTTTATAATTGTATGCCCCCACTTTAAATTATTTTCTACACAATCAGTGGGATCAATTTCTTTAAATTAGTGAATGTTTTTAGGCTAAGACATGCGGGATTTCATCAAAAACCCTATGCCAAGTCATATATCTTTGAAGCAAGCTACATAATGAAATTGGAAGGAAGGGTTTCCCCCATAAACACATAAGGGATCTAAGGATTTGGGGTCAGTATACCTATGCTACAATGTTGGCATAGAGAATATAACTATCATCATTCCCAAATGCTCATAGAGCTAGAAGAATGACACAAAGAAAGTGAAAATAAAGGAAAAAACCTTTCAGTTCAACATGAAGAAACATAAATGTCTTGACACCTTGCATCATCCCCAAAATAAAAACACAAGACAAATGAAAAAGAAAAATAAAAATATTTTGGGTCAACATGGAAGAGACATAAATTTCTCGACACCTTGTGTCATCCCCAAAAGGAAAACACAAGACAAATGAAAAAGTTAATTAGGACATAGAGAAGAATGAAGATACATATAGAATAATGCACAAAAGAGAGAGGATACATCAAATGAAACTTCACAGGGGATCACATTACACACATGCAATCACAAAGAAAAAAGAAAAAGAAAAAGACTAGTAAGGCACAGGCGAGTAAACCTAAAGCAGGTCATTCGCCTCCCAATCTTGGTTGGCATAAATAGAAGGTGAGAAACTAGCCAAATAGACAATGAAAAATGCATTACTAGGAAAAGGCTACATAATGCCTTTCCCCCATTGAGTACAGGACAAGAGTGAACCAAGAATGGGTAATGATATGATGCCCCTTGCAAAAAGGAAATGACTTGCAATTAATGTAAATTATGCAATAGTGAGTATCCTATGATCCTATAACTATTGCATGGCAAGGAGCAACAACTGTTGTTATTTATTATAATGAATAGACAAAGTGTCAAATAAATGCATATGGAATGAAATTTTTCCACATGTAGTATCTATCCCTTCAAGATGTGTAACATAGAAAATTGTATACTCTTGAAGAAAGAGGCAATTTAATACTCAATTTGAACTCATTTTGGCATTTTCCACTCAAAAATTATAAAATTCTCAACAAATAACATTCAAATTACTCAAATTTCATAAAACCCACCTCAAAAACCCTAGTGGGACTAAGTCACCCAGGGTGGCGACTTAGTCCCTTTTTGGGAAATTTGCAATTTTGAGTGGGAAAATCTCTGAAAATCAAAAATTATGATGGACATTGGCCTCTTAGATCTAAATAACCAACAATTAGGTATTGATTCCTATAAAATACATTTTTTTAGGTTATTTTTCACAACCTTTAGTCATTTTTGCAAGAAAATTCAAGACTCTAGTGTTGAAAATCTTCCACAAGAAGATTCATTAGTCTATCTACAACAAATTTGAAGCTTAGGGTGGCAAGCTAGGGGTTTTTTAGGTCTTCAAGCTCACTTTTTGTCCAATATCTCACATTGAAAAGGGTTAATTATAGGTTCTTGTGGAGAATCATGGAGAAACCTAGGTTGAGGAGATGCAACTAGTCATCAAATCAACCCTAAAGAATTATTTTAAAAGTGGTTCCATCTTCCATTTTCTCTCTATCTTCAGCCTAATAAAGGTTTACATGCTATTAAGATTCATTTCCAATGTGATTTAGGGTCTCTTGGAATGATTCTTGCATTATTCCAGTCTCATTTATGAATCTTATTCTTACATGTTAGAATAGGGTTTCATCTTACTTTAGATTTCCTAGTCTTAGATACAATTAGGGATAGGGTTTTATGTATATTTCTTATCTCTTTCAAGGTTTAAATAGAAACTAGGGGTTTGACCAAGGAAAACCTACCTTTAGAAACCAAACTATATTCTATTTTGTGGGTGATTTCACAAGTTTGGATCCGAATTTCAGTTGCAGAATAGATTGTAGATTGTAGGATTTTGTTTCCACTTTCAAATTTTTAGAACAGTCAAAGTGGACTAAGTTACCAATAGTGGTGACTTAGTCCCACTGCAAATTTTTGTTAGATATTTTTGGTGATCTGGATACCCAGTTAGCTAAAACGGTCTCTAGAGAAGTTTCCCAGATCTAGAACTAAGTTGCCCAGCTTGGTGTAAGAATCCTAGTTGGCCAAAAAAAAAAAAAAATTGATAATTTCAGAGGCATTTTCAATCTTCACCTCAACTTTTTCTTGTTTCTAAACCTCCAAAAATGATCTAGTGAAAGAGGATTCCCTAATGGGCTCTTAGGGTTTTTCACCTAGAAGCCTAGTTGAGGAATGACTCTCTTTCACACCTTTTCATTTCAGGGTTCATTCAAAGGGGGATTGGGGGCTTAAAGTGATGTGTGGAATGCCCTAAATATTGAAAACTAATGAAATAGACTAACTATTGGATGCAAACTATTGGAATGTAAAATATGTTGGAAAACAAATTATGACTTGCAAATGAGCTAAGAAATGTAAATAAACTGTAACATAAACTTATGAAATTAAAGGTGTGCACCTGAAGACTAAAAAGGGATGGTATGAAGGTCTTGAATCCTGAAAAACTGATGTAGAAGCTGAGGAGGACACTTACACCATTCTGGGAAACCTACTCCTTTTTCTGTGAAAATCTACTGAAACCCGTTTTTGCCAAAAGGGTACTCAAATCCACAAAACCCCCAAAAAATTCTTGTATGTTGGGCCTAGGTCACTACTAATGATGACCTAGTCCATTTGAACCTTTCGTGAAGTCTGAAAGTGGGATCTAGAGGTCTTAGTCTACATTTTCTGCTTCTTGAGGTATCTGAATCTGAAACTTTGATTCTTGATCTGTAGGTGTCTTTTGATGGAATTTTCTCCCTAGAAAACAAGGAGGTGTCTCCAACAAGCTTTCAATCCGCTCTTGAATGATATCCAAGCTTCCAAGATACCTGAATCTACAAACACACATAAAGAGAAAGAAGAAATGTTGATTGTTAGAGTATAGGGGTTTTCCTTAGTCAAACCCCTTTGAGTAATCAAACAAAATGGAGATAGAAATATAATGAAGCATGAAACAATGGATTTTACCCTGCCATGATGTTTTATCTTGAATTTCAGCAATGGAGGATTCAACATTTGAGTACTTCAGCAAGATGTTTTGATGACCTAGAATGTAGAAACCCTAGCTTACTTGAGAAGAGTGGTGGATGAGTGCTTGAGAAGATTGAATGAGGAGGAACAAAGAGACTTGTTAGGTGCAAAATGAGGGAAAAAAACCCTTATTTATAGAAGTTATGCCCTAATTATCTTGAAATGACACCATACAAGCCAACCTTAGAGTTTTAGAGATAAAATATCAAACTAATTTTAAGTTAAAATTGAATTTTATGCCACATGGGACTAGGTCGCCCGAGGTGGCGACCTAGTCCACCTAGGAAATTTTGATTGGTTTTTGGGGAATATCATGTGGTTATTGATGTTTTTCGGGATTGTCTTTCAAAACACACTAAAATAAGGCATGCATGTGCATTAAGGGGTTATTATAGCATAATAAAGGGTTGATTTAGTGATGACAACCCTAGGAGAGTGTGAAGATATATTGCAACACCTTATAAAACTTTGGAAAAAGGCTTAGAATGGGGTAAAAGGAGGCTGGAAAGGGTCCAAAATCAATAGGAGAGGGTCCAAATGAGTGAAAAGTGTTAAAGGCTACACTTTTTGGTGACAGTTTCCCGATGCAATCTTCTTATTTTCCCTTTTATCTTGTCTTGTATTTCCTTTAATCTATCTTTTTGCATATCACTATGAGTTTTCAAGTAATCTACATTTCATTAGTTTTGCATCAATAGTTCATTTCTATTTTTATTTTATTTTATTTAGGATATTACACTTAGATACATTTCCATCCCATTTTATATTAATTTTTAATGAACCTCCTAGGTTTTGGGTAGAAGACCTCTCTCCTTTTATATGGTTTAGGATGCACCAAAGTTAAACTTTCCTTGGAATAATATTTTGTAAGGTTGTTGATATTAAGTGAATATTCGTGTTTTTGTTTGATTTCTATGAAAGGGAAATAACCAAGACCATTAGTTGTTTCTTGCATGTTAGGCTCTATAGGGACACAAATACCTTGTTATCTAGCACCAAATAATTTCCCACTATAGCCAAGTTGTTTCATAAGTTCATAACCTTTTTTGTAAAGCTTTTCTATTTCTTTCAAATTTGGAGGTTTCTCATAATCACCTTTATCAAAGTTTGTTGTGTATGTTTTCTTTTCTTCTAGAGTGGTTGAAGTCGATTCTTTTGAATTTTGTATTGACATTTCCACTTTTTTATTTCCATTTTTAGACTCTTTTGTTATGATCTTGTACTCGCCCATGGATGTAGGTATAAAATAAAAGGAACTCTAAGGATATTATAATTTTGTGTCCTCTTTAATAAGATTTTTTTTTTTCTTTCTTGACATGCAAACAACTTTGGGGTTCAAGATCGGTCTTGATTGTATACACCATTTTATATATGTGAGCAATGTCTTTATAACTCAATCATTGTTAAAAATGATCATAATCTAGCTTCTTTTGAAGTGGTTCTAAGATAAGCATGGGTTTATTTTGAAATTATGGTTGTTGTGAGGGTGGATGAATTATAAGTTAAGGCTTACATGATTCAATAATCAGAGGACTCGAATAAGCTCTAGTTTTCATAACCTCAACACACTTGCCCTTATTTTCATGATATCTTAGTGAAGGGGAGTCTATTTTCACTTCATCACCCTCATGTAATGAAGTCACATCACTATTGCTTGAAATACATGTGTCAATGTTCTCATTTTCTTGCATCATAATATCATCCCTAGTAGGAGAGTTTTTAGGAGAGAAACAAATTAGATGTTCATGAAGTTCATTGTTTGGTTCTTCTAAAATGTCTTCATCACAAGTAAGGGAGTGATTAGCGGTTGGATTTTATTGTTTATCACTGCTTACATTCTCTTGTTAGATAATGTTTTTCCTAGGTGAAGAGAGAAAAATAGGACTCTCACAACTCTCATCAATTGGATCTTCTAACACAAAAGTATCTTCATCATAAATAGGATAGATATCACCCATGATTTCATCCTTATTTTCTAAGGTCTCATTCTCTTATGCCATGGTATGTACCCTAGTGGGAGAGCTTTCAAGATGTTCGTCACATTCCATGGTTATATTTTGTAAAGTAGCTTCATCACAAATAGGGGAGACATCAAGAGAAGGATGAAAATGATTTTCATGCTTACCAATGATTGGATCATCTCATTCTAAGAGATCTTTCCAAATCTTAGGAACATTAGGAAGTAGATAAATAATGCTATAACTCTCAACCATTGGATCTCTTAACATTAACATGTCCTCTTTCCAAATTTGTTTTGCATGATTGTCCAAGATTGTTTCCTCTTTCAATAAAGAATTCCCACAAGTAGGGGAAGTTTTGGGAGGTAAATGAATACTAGGTAAAGTTGTTTTAATGATATCATATTCTTTTTTCCCAATATCTTCCGAAGGGGGAGGATGAGAGGTACAATCAACACTCTCAATTATTGTATCTTGTTTCACCAAGATACCTTCATCACTAATAGGAGAGATATTGGGAGAAGAGCTATTATGATTGTTATGATTTTGTACAGTCACATCCTCGTGTGTTATGAAATTCTTACAAATCTGATAGATGCTAGGAGGGTATCCCAAATACTTATCAAGATTTTTACTTTGCTTTCCTTAACTATACTCACATGTAGAGAAAATAGAATCATACATGCCATGTGATACTCTATAAACACTAACTGCTTGAAAGAAAAACATGCTAACATGAAAAAGTAAAATTTGAAATTTTCATATTCTAAACAAGGCAATGTAATAAATTGAAAATGAAATGTTATGATCCAATTTTTGAAATTTTAAGAATACATTGAAATGAATCAATTTAAGCTACATTCAATGAAATTAATGAAACAACAAATAAAAATATTTAAAAAATAAGGTAATGGCACCAAACAAAAGCTAAAATATAAGATTTTAATGTCATGAAAATTTAGATCTATAGCTAACAAGGACTCATTTGCCAGTAAGGGCAGAATGGGTTCTGGTTAGGTGTTTCTAGGATTTTTTAGTGGATTTCAAAGTCAATTTTGATGTCTTTTTAGATCCCAAAAGGTATAGATCAAACCTGATCAAGGACATATTGACTAGTAAAGGAGAATGGTTCTTGGTTAGGTCCTTTTAAAATATTTTTTAATGATTCACAAGTTCTCAAATTTATCTTTCAGTTCCAAGTTGTAGACAGTGAAATGCAACTTTAGATTTTCGAGAAATTCAATGCAAAAAGTCAAAGAAAGGATGAAATGAAAGATCTAGGTTGAAATGCAATCTTTTTTTAATTTTAAAATGCAATTGAATGAAATCTAGATGAGATGAAAAATGACTAATTTGTTTTAATATTTTTCAGATTTGAAAAGCGCAAAACAATGCATATATAAACCTTATATGATATGCAAGATTTCACTATAAAAGAAGAAACCCTAATTCAATACAAATCTAAATGCAATGCATACAATATTTAACTTAATATGTAATGAGAAACTCTAAAAATCAGAATTTTGCAATGTTGAGTGAGTAAGGTTAACAAAAAATGAAATATAGAAAAATAGGATCAAATCCAATTGTATGAACAAGAGGATGGATCGCTTATTTTTCAAGGACCAAATCACTTCAAATTATGAAAACTATGATTCTAATAAAAACCTAAAATGAAACCTAATTGTTATAGAAACTATGGGGGATGGTTTTAGAGCATAAAAAGTTGTGTACTTGGCCAGATAGTTGTTTTTGGGCAATGGAAGACTCATTCACCTTTAGTGGCGAATGGGTCCTTTTAGGGTTTAAAAAAAAAAAAATTAGGATCTTATACCTTTATGTGTGTACTCTCGAAATCTTGGTTATCAAGTTTTGGAATCTTGTAGTTAATTTTGTAGAGATTTTAATGTGATCTTTCACTTTGAATGAAAATTTTTACAACTTTGTTCGTAATATTGCTCAGCTTAATCTTCATTCTACAAATCTGTAATAACACATTCAAGTACAAGAAAAAAATGTTTTCTTTAATGAATGGGGGTTTTCCTCATTCAAACCCCTTGTAGGTAATCAAACCAAATGATGAAATGAATTAAATGAAACTTGAAACATTAATTATGTAGATGATATAACCTTGGATGATGTCTTGTAAATTAAACATGCATACTATCATGTAGGGGCCATGAATAATTTAGATATTGGATGTAAGATGATGCTTCGTAGATACATCCTCGATGCAATATTAACTTATTAGCTCAACACACATGAATACATTAAACCTTAACATGATGATATGATCTTGAAGTACTGCAATGGGGTATGTGTAGGAACATGATGGGCCAAAAAGTGGCGATATCTAAGTGATATGATGGCCCATGTCACTGATGACTTTTTTTACCCAAAATTGATGAAACGAAAAGGGTTTTTAAAGGAGATTCTCATATTTCCACCAATATAAATTATACTTTAATTTAAATTTAATAAATAATTATTATTCATTTTCTATATGAATTACGACTAAATTCCTGATTTATAGCTTGATTGAAAAATATCTATAGCTTTCAAATGGTATCACATTTTTTGAATCCGAAACATTTTTCACATTCTATGCTTCACATACTATAGGATGAAAAAAAAAATTGAATTTCATGAAGTTTTGACCAAGTTAAGGTGGTCAGACATATGAGTTTTTATATTTTTCAAAAGTTGTAATAAAAAATTTATAATTAATTATTTAATTGGAAAAAAATTACAAAAAAATATGTATCAAATCGGGACGTGAGTCCTCTACTTATGTATAAAATCGTATAAGAAATAATTATGATTTTATTGTGGTTAGGGTGGTTAGACAAACAACTACTTATTTTTTCCTTGAAATTTAAGTACTACTACATTGAAATTTCAAATTTTCACCAAATAGATTTAAAATAAATAAATAAACCTGGTAGTTTAGAAACTAAATTCAATTTGCTACAGATTCTATTATTACATATTTTTGAAAAAATATAGATAACTTAAATTCAAATTTTTACGTCAAGTTGCCTAACTCTGATTTTCTGAATTTTCATTACCATTTAAGGGCCTATTTTTTCCATGATGATCATGCACATACCCAATAAACACTTGAAGTCTTCCTTGAAATAACTTATACATTTTATAATTCTTGATCGCTTGAATACTTGAATGTTTCATAAAATTTCTAGCTCTTGTTAGGAGAAACAATGTGAATCAACCCCTTATTTATACTGAATTAGGAGATTAACCCCAAAATTCAAAGAATTAAGGTCAAAACCAAATCTGGAAAGAAAGATAATTAAATTCCCACCAAAATAAAATGAAAAAATTAGGGTCTCATTAAGGGAGGACCCATTCACCACCAAAGGTGAATGGGTCCTAGCTAAGTTTCTAGAAACAAGCTCTAGGGAGCTAAAAGAATGCCAAAAACCCATTCCAGATCAAATGAGAAAGGGGGGTCCTATTAAGGGAGGACCGATTTTCTACTAAGGGAAAATGTATCCTGGCTCAACTTACCATGACGAAATTCTACCTAATGAAATAATTTGTTATTTAATTTATGATTGTCGAGAAGGATCCTCAAGATGTATCAAAATTAAGGCCTAAATTTGAAAGAAAAAGGGGATAATCACTCTAATTAACCACAATTAATTAAGACCACCTAGATAAGTTTGAAAGTGATTCAAAACAGTTTACAACACTTAAACAAGGCATGCGTTATGTACATTTTTATTGAAAGGGGCTCATTAGGCCTAATTAAGCAAATAAGTCCTAGAAAAGCACAAAAGTGTGTTACAACACTTTACAATACATTTGAAAATGATAAATTAAAGCATTTTTTAGTTAAATAAAAGTCCTAGAATAGTGTGAATGTGTACAATACATTACAAAACTACTCCAAGACACCATTAGTTCAATTTTAACGTTAATTATCCAAGAAAGTAAGGAAATGCCTACTTTTATCATTACTACAATACCAAGATGACCCTTGCTGATTTAATGACATGCAAACAAAATGAGGATGAGAAAATGACTAACTTCATAAAAATATGTCAAAAACAATTATTCACAAGTAAATATTATGATTCCTAATCCTAACCTTCAACGAATGTTTATTGCCAACTTACAAGATAAACTCCAAAGAAAAATTGAAATTTTGATATTTCCATCCTTCATATAGCTATGTACCACCCTTCGTGATTATCAAAATTCAACCTGTGGTCACGATGTGAAAAATCTCCCTAGTCATACTAAAAAAATTGAATCTACAACTCAAAATGGCTATCAACCTTTCACGAAGCAAAAAAAGGGATTCTTACAACTAAATTCCACTCAAACAAGTCAACAAACTAGTAATAAAGTGGCTTCTATGAAGATGGCAACTCCTTTCAAGGAACTTGAGAGGTATTTTACTCTTTTACACAATACCCTTCATAATATCATGTTGCAAATTATTAACAAGAACATGCTTACCTTACCTCCTATTAGAGAGCATGATCCTAATATACCATTCCCTAAAGGCTTTTGAAAAAATGCTTATTAACACTACCATCAACAAAATAGCCATGCTGTAAAATACTATAAGCATATTAAAATTTTTGTGCAAGACCTTATTGACAATAATGAACTTCAAATTGGAGGTGTAAATGATCAAGGCAATAATTATATATCCCATCCTAATCAAAATTTTCAAATCTATAAAAATCCCATTCCTAAATACACTATTTCATTTGTCAAAGCTAGTGAAACTAAGAATAATGTGATGAATGTCAACATAGCTAATGACAATATGGATATTATTAAACAACGTCTCATAAATGAAGTGATAGAATTTATCAAAGCAATTCCTTGTAACGTCTCAACTAAAAATCCTCTTTACATTTCTTTCTCACAAAATGACATACTTAAATATGCACTTGATGGTCCTCTTTACATAGCTAGAAAAATCAATGATAAGCCCACTAATGGGATATTAATTGATCTCATCCATGGAGAGAATTTGATCACTGAAGAATTCTTATATATGTGCATGGACTATATCAAGATAAATATGACAAACCAAAAGCATGGATCAAGATACATAATGGTTTTGCTTTCCCTATGATAAGCCTAATAGATCTCCCTTTAAAAGAGGGACCAAAAACATGAATTTTATCAATTTCCATCATTCCGTAATCAGACCAATTTCATGTGAAGCTAGTCTATCCATGGCTTCGCTCCATGAATTTCATCCCTTCTATTTTGGATAAATGTCTAATTTTTTCATTTTTCAATAATATCTTTATTGTGCATCATAGTGGATTTGATCTTGCATTGGCCCGAGGGAAATTTTCACTAGATTTATTTTGGACCAAGCCTATGGGAGCTATCAAATCTCGTGAAGATTTATTTTTCAAATCATATCAAAATTTCAAGGGAAATAAAATAGTTGAATTATCCCTTTGAAACATGCCTCAACCTATGACTAAAACACATGTCCTTGATCAAGCAATGATCAAACTGAAAGCCCTTCCGAACATACAAGAACAACCTATAGAACAGCCTCCTACCATTTCCTACAAGACACCAGGAGATAACACAAACAATCCGGTTGTCCCTCCTAGAGTCAAACAAGTTTAAAAATTCAAAGAGAAAGTGGTCAAACAACCTACCGTTGTTTCTTCTATTCCTTCGAAGAAAGAGAAGGAACCTATGATTGAAAAACCTTCTCTTACACAAAAAGAAAATTATAATAGATTGAAAAGGAATCGAAGTTCTAAAGATAATAGGCATAGGTGATGTGCTATTGCTCATAGATTACAAAATCAAGAAGACAAGATCAACATAGAAAATTAAAATCCAAACTTACTTGAAGTAATGCATAATGACTCTATACTCTCGCAGCAACATAAACAAGAACATTCCATGGACATTTTCATTCAACCTCCTATTGTGATAAATCTAGATGATGAGATTTAAATTTCAAACATTGAGGAAGAAGTGCATGATGATTTGAATACATTGTGTTCTTCTTCCTTGAACTTAAATGACAAATCTCTTAAAAATAGTGTTGAACTTGGTGTTTCCCCTAGTTCACCACTTTCTCTTATCCCATTTTATATTTTGTTTCCTTCCATTTATATAGACCAAGAAAGGGATGTAAATGAGATGTATTAGATTGACTCACATGTGCCTTACTAGTATTTTTCATTTTCAAATTTTCTTTATGTGATTGCATGTGTGTAATGTGACCCCCCATGATGTCTCATTTGATGTACCTCTCTCTTCTTTTACATTCCTCTATATGTACTTTCATTCATCTTTATGTTGGAATCATTTCATTTATCTTATGTTTTCCTATGGATAATGCAAGGAGCCGAGACATCTAGGTATCTTCCATGTTGACCCAAAATCTTTTCTCTTATCCTTTCATTTGTCTTGTGTTTTCCTTTTAGGTATGAAGCAAGGCGTCGAGACATTCATGTATCTTCCATGTTGACCTGAAAGGATTTTTCTTTCTTTTTTCTCTCTTTCTGTCATTCATCTAGTTCTATAAGTATATGGGGAATGATAAGAATTCCATTATCTATGAAAAAATTGTAGAAAAGATATACTGACCCCGAATCCATAAATCCCTTATGTATTTGTGGGGGCAACCCTTCCTTCCTATTTCATGACGTAGCTTATTTTGGAAACATCTAACTTAGCATAGGGTTTTCCTAGCAAATCTCTCATGTCTTAGGCCAAATATTTGGATACTTTAAATTAGTTTCTCATAATAATGGTTTAGCAACCACTTTAAACTAGGGACATACATCAATGACATCATTCGACAAAATTTCATGGTGTTATTTTTATTTTTTCTTGTGATGTGCCCTCTTCTTTGTGGTTTCATTGGGTTTGACATCCTCTAAGAGTGTATGACCTACCATCATGGCATGATGTGAATGAGGCATACCATGAGTGAAAATTTGACACCCTTTAATTTTCATCTCTTGTAGACATTAGGCATAATACTCCCTATGAACAAGACCTTATATGAACAAAGAAAAATCCCCTTTAACAAAAACTTACATACATGACATTACAAAAGCATTGCATTGTGGTGTCTTATCAAAGTTATCAGGAGGATAACTTCAGTATGGTATGAGAGGCTAATATGGCTCTCTCATTTTCCACCTCGTTGGGACAACTCACCTAGTGGATAGACTGAGGTTCCACCACCCCAAAGTGAGTGGAAAGACTAAGGTTCCACTATCCTAGAGTGAGTAGCTTATGCTATGGACAAACAATCCCATTCCACATTGTGTTGGGATGGTTTTGCTTGATCCTTTTGTTTACTTTTATTGACCTTTGACGGTGTATAATTATGTATATTTTTTATTGTTTCATACTTAAGTGTCTTGAATGTCTAATTTAGTGTGATTTTGACATGGTTTCATCCTCTCACTAAAGTGGGAAAAAAATTTAGTAACAAAAAAAGTATCCTTTTTCCTTAATTGATTTGGGAATAATTGTCATTGAATTAACCTACTTTTTCCAAGGTTTAATGCAACTGTTCTAACACATTCACCTTGGGCCCCTTTTTAATAAAATTTACCTAATGTGTAACATATTTATGGTTTTGTAAAGTGTTGTAACACACTTTCACACTTATCTAGCCTTGTCCTCTTAGTTAATTGTGATTAATTTTTTTTAATTAGCCCTTTTAATTCAAATTTAACCCTTTTTTATGACACCTCCTGAAGATTTATCCAGACACCCATAATTCAAATTACATAACATTTAAAATTAGTAAAAATAAAGGTCCTACAAATTGGTGTCAGGACCCATTCACCCTAGGTGGTGAATGGGTCCTCCCTCTATAGGACCCCTTGTTTTCAACATATTTCACATGGGTTTTTAGTGTTCTTTCATTCCATGAAGGAAGGTCTTGGAAATCAGTGCCAGGACCATTCACCCTAGTTGGTGAATGGTTCCTCCCTTAATGAGGACCCCCTCTTTTAATTTCATTCTGGTGGGAATTTGATAATGTTTGTTTCCAAAATTGGTGTTGGCTTGAATTGTTTGAATTTTGGGGTCAATTTCTTAATTTAGTCCTAGAAATTTTATGTGACTTCATGAGATATAAAGAAAGAGCATTATAGAGAACTTCAAGAGCATTTGAAAAGACATTTCAAGGAATATTATCAAGGTTCTATTGCAGAAATTAAAGATCATTTCATCATGACAAGGGTTCAATGCATTCCTACATATTGTTGAGCTAAGATAGTTGATGTAGCATTGAAGATATATTTGAAAGTATTGTTATGCATCTTATTCAGGGATCAAGATCTACATTCTTCATGACCACTACATGTTAGATTGCATATTTATCTTTGAAGACAACATACAAGGTATCATTTACATATTTCATGCTTCATTCTTCAATTTCATTATCTCATCATTGGGTTTAATTACTTACAAGGGGTTTGAATTAGGAAAACCCCTATTCACTAACAATCTACAAATTTTTCTTCCCTTAAATGTGTGTTTTCAGATTTACAAGTTGAAGATCAAGTGGAGAAGAAGTTTGAAGTAAAATTTTCATAGTTGTAAAGTTGTAAGATTGACGTTTATAGTGTTAACCACAAAAAATATGATATGCTAAAATGGAAAGAGGATTCCCCAATAGGCTCCTAAGGTTTTCCACCTAGGAGCTCTGGATTGAGAAATGACTCTCTTTCACCTAATAATATGCCTTTTTGGGTGATTTCATTCAAATATTTGGGGTTGTGAATGTC
Organism: Sequoiadendron giganteum; assembly: GCA_007115665.2. Classification (NCBI taxonomy): domain Eukaryota; kingdom Viridiplantae; phylum Streptophyta; class Pinopsida; order Cupressales; family Cupressaceae; genus Sequoiadendron; species Sequoiadendron giganteum. Next base: position 218,599,577 of record CM021100.1, read on the forward strand.
TATGATGTGTATAGGTGCTGAGAAAGGAAAATAGAAACTAATTAATAATGTAAAACCTAAAGAATGCAACTATGTTGGAAAACACATTGAGATATACAGGTATATACAAGATAGCCTAAGAAATATAAACAAACCGTTACAAAAATAGATAATATTGAAGAGGTGTGAACCTATAATATTTTAGAGGCTACAAGTGCTTCTAATTTGATGTAGAATCCGAAAGGGACACTTGTGCCAAGTTGGGTGACCTAGTCCTTCTTCAAGAAAATTCTGGAAAATTGCACTGAAGCTCGTTTCAGCCAAAAGGGTGTCCAAATCTAACAAAATCATCGGAAAACAACTTCAGTGTGACTAGGTCACCCAAAGTGGTGACCTAATCCTCTTTTGAATTTCTATAAATTAGAAGATGGAATCTAGAGCCCTTGATCTATGTTTTTTCTTCCTCGAGGTGTCTAGTCCCAAAAGTGAAGATTCTCATCTATGAGTGTTATCCAAGCTTAAAATAGGGTTTCTTCAACCTTGAAGAGCTTGGACAAGTTATTGGATGATCTCCCACCTTGGTTATTTTCCAAATCTTCCTACAAGACATGCAAATCACAAAAAGAGAAAGAAATGTTGGATGTTAGGGTATGGGGGCTTGCCTTGTAAGGGTATGGGGGCTTGCCTTGGTCAGGTCCCTTTTGAGTAATCAAACCAAATGGAGATAAACATGTAAAGTAGCATGCAAAAATGGATTGATGTAGTTTACCTTGTCTTGATGGTTGATCTTGAGTTCAACAATGGTTCAACCCTTGAATGCTTCAGAAATGTGTCTTGGCGAGTTACAATGCAAACCCTAGCTTGCTTGAGAAGAGTGATGGATGAAGAGTTTAGAGTGAGCGAATAATGAGTGTGTCTTGAGAAGAATGAGGGTCTACAATGAGAAATTAGGTTTTTGAAGCTTATTTATACAAGTTATGCCCTAATTTTCCCAAAATAGCACCATATAGGCTAACCTTAGGGTTGTAAAGACAATATTCCGTAAGAATTTAAAGTTAAATTTGAATTTTATGCCACATGGGACTAGGTCACCAAACCTAGGAAAATTTCAATAGTTTTTTGTAATTAAAATGTGATTATTTATGTTTGTCGAGATTGTCTCATGAAAACACACAAAGATGGGACCTATATGTGTATTAAGGGGTCATTATAACATAATAAAGGGTTAATTTTGTGATGAAAAGCCTAGGAGAGTGTGAAAATGTTCTACAAAACCTTACAACACTTTGGCACAATTCTTGAAAAGAGGTAAAAAGTGGTTGAAAATGGTCCAAAATCTATAAGCAAAGGTCTATATGAGTGAAAAGTGTCAAAGTCTACACTTTTTTGTGACACATTTAGCCCCCACTTTAGTGAGAGTATGAATTTTCTTCAAACTCACACTAAAGTAGCCCAATGGAGATGACAAAGAATGAAAAAGAAGTAGAGCAGGAAAGATGAAGGAGGTGGTCGATCGACCAAGGATTTGATTCTAAGTCAACTTGACATCAATGCAAAATAAATTCAAGGGTGAATGCATTACAAACAAATGAGATGCATGATCAGACAATGACAAGATTTGAAGTGAAGAGAAAGGGTGAAAAATATGTGCTCACGTTGGGGCCACATAACATCAAGTTTTCTATGGGGTGAGTTGTCCCAAGAAAAGGTGAGAAACATACACACAGTTGGTATTTAATCACAAAGGTGGCTAAGGGGAAATTTGTCCCATTAGTTGGGCTTCCTATTCAAACCATACCAAATTTATACCTCGTGATAACTTTGATAAGGCGGCACAAAAGGAAGTGATGTTGTTCAAAGGGATTTTTCTTTTGTTCATGCGATGTCTCATCTTAAGGAACATTATGTGTAATGTCACCAAGAGAGGGAAAGTGCAAATGTATGCATGTATGCAACAGAGGCAAGATCTCATCTTGTATGCAAAAGAGGAAAAATGAAAATTTCTCAACCTGAGTAACATTGTGTATAATGTTTCCAAGAAATGGAATCACAAGAAAAAATAGATCGCACAATGAAATGTGAGTGGTGATGTATGCCCCCACTTTAAAGGAATTTCTACAAATTGTTCTATGAGTAATTTATTTAAAGTAGAAGAAGAGGAGGACATGAGATCTTGTTTGGAAATCCCTATGTCGATTCATATGTTTCTGATAAGCTATGTCTTGAAAAGGTGACTATGTCATAGGTGAGTCAATTTAATAAAATTTATCCACATCCAAAGCTTGCTCTTATATGTTCATGAAAAGTTAATGACTAGTTGAAGGATACAATGACAAGTGACATATGAGGGAAAAAGGGCTAACTAACCTCTTGCTCCCACTTAGTGTAGGACAAGAGTGAGTTGAATGGAGTGAGGGAATGCAAGGCTGAGGGAAAATAAGTATCAATTAGAGGAATGAGGTTCCCCCACATAAGGGAGAGCACCGAGCTACTTAAGATGTATTTTTCTACTCAATGCCTTACACTCGTTAGTGGAATGACCATGAATGTGGTGGTAGGAACAAAAGGAATGATTGTTGAAACATTTATTTCAAGTTATAGGATTAAGAGAGATCAAGTTAAATTGGAGGATTCTTGACAAGATACCCTCTTGATCGAGGGTAGAAGGTGTTCCTTTGGTTTGCAACAAGGAATGGCCTTGATTAGTATAGGATGAAATACCTATACAAGGCTCTATAGATTGTGAGCATTTTTAGACTCTGTTGGAGGAGTGTGTAAAATATAAATTAAAAGGAGGATGTGAGATGACATTGTCATTAAGAAAAGATTCTTGTGCTGGTTTCAAAGGATCACTTTCGAAAATAGGGTTAGAAGGGTAATGGGGGATAGTGTTGATGTGAGTGGAAGGCTTGATAATTTTAATGAAAGGACAAAATCCAAGAACATGGTTTGATGTTTGCATGTTAGATTTGATAGGGTTGAAGATACCTTGTTCATTAGCACCACAACCTTTTCCACTATATCCAAGTTGTTTCATAATCTCATAACCTTTTCCATAGAGATTTTTCAGCTTCTTTGGATCGGGTGAGGGGTCATTGTTTGTATTGGTGGCTAAAGGAGTTGAGGTTGATTCTAATGAAGGATCATTTGAGTCTTGTGTTAACAAGAGTGTGTGTCCCTTTGTAGAGTCTATTTTGGTGATCTTAGATTCTCCCATTAAGGGAGGTGTGAAGTATAAGGGACCCCAATCATCATCTAAGGATTTTGGTTGTATAGGTTCCTCTTGTTGGGTTGGTGTGGAAGTGGTGAAGGGTTTGGATTTCTTTTTCTCAAGGTATAAGACACTGTAAGGTTTAGGATCAACTTCAAGTTTGTGTGCTTTGTTTTTGTAGATGTAATTCATCTTTCCATGAAGAGTGGAAGGAACGTCATTCATTGCATGAATCCATGGCCTACACAAAATGAGGTTAGATGAAACATCATTAGTCATAACATGGATCAATATGTCTAATGTGGCCACTCCAACTATAAGAGGCAAAGTGCGCACACCAAGTGTTTTTTTTCCAACACTATCAAATCCAGTGATAGATAAGGAGGTGGGTTCAATGGTTTATTTATCAATCTAGATCCTATCTAGCAAGTTGACACTACACAAATTAATAGTAGAGGCAATGTCAACAAGGGTTCACTTGATCCCTATGAATTTGTATTGAGATATGATCATGAAGGCATTAGCTCGGTTTTGCACTTCCAAAGGAGGGAGCTCACTTTGGTGGAAAAAAATGTCAACATTCAAGCCTTGGATCATAGCTGCAATGTCATTTGTTGTAGGGATTCCTGCATCATGTCGTGATAGTGAGGGGACAATTGGATAAGGTCCCATAAAGATATCTTAGAGAGACTATTCATTAGTTGGTCAATAAGGTCATACTCCCTAAGAAATGAATTTAATCGAGGGGAAGCAAGAAGAATAGGAGGGGATGAAGATAAGGGTGTTTAATTTGATGGTTGGGCATGTGTAGGATCATCATGGAAAAACTAGGCCCTTAAGTGGCAATAAAATTATGAAAAATCAGAGTTAGATAACCTGATGTAAAAATTTGAATAAGTTAACTATATTATTTCAAAAATATGTAAGAATAAAATATGTTGTAAATTGGATGTAGTTTCTAAACTACTTGGTTTATTTTTATTTTCAAAAAATCTATTTGGTGAAAATTTGAAATTTCAATGCAGTAGTACTTGAATTTCAGGAAAAAATAAGAAGTAGGTGTTTGTCTGACCACCCAAACCACAATAAACTGAAATTATTTTTTTCTAATATTTTAGATATAAGTAGAAGACTCATCTCCCGATGTGATGCATATTTTTTTGTAATTTTTTTCCAAGTAAATAATTAATTATGAATTTTTTATTACAAATTTTAAAAAATATTAAAACTTGTATTTCTGACCACCTTAACTTGGTCAAAACTTCATGAAATTAAATTCTTATTTATTTAATCCTATAATATGTGAAGCATAGAATGTGATGCATGTTTCAAATTCAAAAAATGTGATACCCTTTGAAAGCTACATATTTTTTTCAATCAACCTATCAATCAGGACTTTAGTCGTAATTCAAATAGAAAATGAATAATAATTATTTATTAAATTCAAGGTAAAGAATAATTTATATTGGTGGAAAGCTAAGAATCACCTTTAAAAACCCTTTTCATTTCATTAATTTTGGGTAAAAAAAAAACTGTCAGCCAGATGGGTCATCATATCACTTACATATTGCCACTTTTTGGCCCATCACGATCCTGCACATACCCGGTTGTGATCGTGGATTGTTTTAGGTGTAATGTTCATGAGAAATGGTATTATAACTTGATTCCTATGACACATTATGCTAAGGTGGGTAGAGGGTAAACTTCGGTTTAGGTTTGGTTGAAGGTGGGTAAAGGATTAGTTGAGGTTGAATAATACTAACATTCCCTTGGGGAAGGGAGTTAATGTTATCCTTGGATTGCATTATGATATCTGTCCTAGGAGGAGATATTTAAGGAGAATTAAAACCCTCATGTTCTTAACATTCAAGTATTGGTTCTTCTAAAAGGACTTCATCACAATTAGGGGAATGATCAATGATGGGATAGGGCAGGGTGGGATGGGTAAGAGGGGAGTCCATTTGATTGTCTAGGGTCTCATTCTCTTGTTCCATACCATCTACCCTAGCAAGAGAGCATGAAAGAGGTTCATCACATGCTTCATCAAAAAGGGGGGGGATTCAAGAGAAGATCCACTATGATGGTCAAATAGATTATCCCAAAGGTTGGGAACATGAGGGAATGGAGGGTCAATAGTCTCATGACTATTAATAGGTATATCTTCTAACAACATCCTATCTTCTTGGCATCGAGGAGGGATATTAGGAGAAGCACAATTTTGAGTGTCATGGTTAGGGATACTAGGTAAGGTGAGGTCAATAAATGTTTTTATTTTAATGTTTGGCAAAGGGGAATGAGGAGAGGGACAATCAAGACCCTCAAGGCTTGTAGCTTCTTGCACCAAGATACCTTCATCACTAATAGGAGAGGTATAGGGAGAAGCACAAGTATGATTGTTATGATTTTCAACACTAACATCCTCATCAAGGGGTAATGCAATGTTAAGAATAGTGTCAATGGTTTGGTTATTAACACATTCTTTAATGAATTCATTATTAGAATTTACATTTAACTCATAAGAAGGAATTTTCAATTTATACAATCCATTTGAAACCAAATCAAAGCCACGTATTTTAAAAGAAAACATGGTATGAAGAGAAGGGAAAGAAAATGCAGTGCAATGATTTAAACTAAAATATTGAAATGCAAATTTTCAGATGGGAAACAAGGTAGTTATCTTATTACACTATGCAACAATCTAAAAAGAAATGTAGTATATACAAAATTGAAACTAAGAAATGCATGAAATGAGGAAATTTAAGCTAAATTTAATAAAATACATGTAACAAAAACACAAAAAAATCATATAGGTAGGTTATGGCACAAAAAAAAAGCTTAAAAACTAGGTTTTCACCTCTGTAATAGGTAGTTTCAAAAGCCTAAAGGGACTAGGTCGCCCAAGATGATGACCTAGTTCTCCTGGTGATTTTTTTGAGATTTGATATAAAATTGTGTTGGATTTTGGTGGTTTATGTATTGTATGAGGCAGCCCTAAAAGGGTATGTGCATGATCATCATGGAATAAATAGGGCCTTAAGTGGCAATAGAACTCACAAAAATTAGAGTTAGGCAACTTGATGTAAAAATTTGAATAAGTTGTCTATATTATTTCAAAAATATATAAGAATAGAATCTATAGAAAATTGAATTTAGTTTCTAAAATACTAGATTTATTTAGAAAATAAAAAAACTCTATTTGGTAAAAAATTTAAATTTCAATGCAGTAATACTCAAATTTCAGGGAAAAAATAAGAAGTAGTTGTCTGTCTGACCACCCTAACCACAATAAAATGATAATATTTTTTTACAATATTTTAGATATAAGTAGAGAACTCATGTCCCTATGTGATGGATATGTTTTTGTAATTTTTTCCAAGTAAATAATTAATCATGAATTTTTTATTACAACTTTTTAAAATATAAAAACTCATATGTCTGACCACCTTAACTTGGTCAAAACTTCATGAAATTAAATTATTATTTTTTAAATCCTATAGTATACAAAGCATAGAATGTGACGCATGTTTCAAATCCAAAAAATATGATACCTTTTGAAAGCTATAGATGTTCTTCAGTCAGCCTATCAATTATGACTTTAGTCATAATTCAAATAGAAAATAAATAATAATTATTTATTAAATTCAAAGTAAAAAATAATTTATATTGGTGGAAAGTGCTGAGAATATCCTTGAAAAACCCTTTTCATTTCATCAATTTTGGGTTAAAAAATGTCGTCAGCCACATGGGCCATCATATCACTTACATATCGCCAATTTTTGGCCCATCATGATCCTGCACATACCCAAAAGGAAAATGCAAAATTTCAAAAATATTTAATGTTTTAAAATGAAAAAATGGAGCCTACATGCACTTTTAAACTAATGCAAATTTTGAAACCCTAGGATACAATTTACACAATGCAAAATGCAATGCGATGCAAACCTAGGATGTTGAAGAAGTCCAAATCAGAAAAGGTGGTGTAGGAATGTCGGGTTCACCAAAATGACCACCAAAAAGATGATATGCTAAAAGGGAAAGAGGATTCCGTAATAGGCTGCTAGGGTTTTCCACCTAGGAGCTCTTCATTGAGAAATGGCCCTCTTTCACCTAATGATATTCCTTTTTGGGTGTGTTCATTTAGAGATTTGAAGGTGTGAATGTGTGTGATGTGTCTAGGTGTTGTGAAAGGAAAATAGAAACTAATTCTAAAATTTTGCACTGGAGCTCGTTTCAGCCAAAAGGGTATCCAGATCTACCAAACTCCTTGGAAAATAGCTTCAGTGGGACTAGGTCACCCAAAGTGGTGACCTAGTCCTCTTCTGAATTTTTGTAAATCAGAAGATGGAATCAAGAGCCCTTGATTTTTTTTACTATTCCTTGAGGTGTCTAGTCTCGAAAGTGAATATTCTAATCTATGAGTGTTATCCAAGCTTCTACTAGGGTTTCTTCAACCTTGAAGAGCTTGGAAAAGTCATTGGATGATCTTCCATATTGGTTATTTTCCAGATCTTCCTACAAGACTTGCAAATCACACAAAGAGAGAAAGAAATGTTAAATGTTAGGGTATGGGGGCTTTCCTTGGTCAAGCCCCTTTTGAGTAATCAAACCAAATGGAGATAGAAATGTAAATCAGTATGAAACAATGGATTGATTGATTTTACCTTGTCTTGATGATTGATCTTGAGTTGCAAAAAATGGTTCATCGCTTGAATGATTCAAAAATGTATCCTTGTGACTCTGAATGCAAACCCCAAGTTGCTTGAGAAGAATGGTGGCTAAAGAATAAAGAGTGAGTGAATAACTAGTGTTTCTTAAGAAGAATGAGGGTCTCCAATGCAAAATTAGGGTTTTGGAGCTTATTTATATAATTTATGCCCTAGTTTTCTCGAAATAACACCATATAGGCCGACCTTAGGGTTTTAGAGACAATATTCGAAAATAATTTAAAGTTAAAATTGAATTTTATTCCACATGAAAATAGGTCATCCAAGGCGGTGACCTAGTTCACCTAGGAAAATTTCATTGGTTTTCAATAATTAAAATGTGATTATTTATGTTTGTCGAGATTGTCTCATGAAAACACACTAAGATGGGACTTATATGTGTATTAAGGGGTCATTATAGCATAATAACAGGTTAATTTGGTGACGAAAAGCCTAGGAGAGTGTGAAAATGTTTCACAACACCTTACAACACTCAGTATAAGGCTTGAAAAGAGGTAAAAAGTGGTTGAAAATGGTCCAAAATCCATAGGCAACAATCCAAATGAGTGAAAAGTGTCAAAGTCTACACTTTTTAGTGACAGATAGTGCAAGAAAAAAGAATTGAGGCTACAAAATTAAGTACAATGTTTTGGGAGTTGATAACCAAGAATCTAAGAGTCCAAGTATCAAGGAAAATAACCTAGATATTAGTTTCATAAACCCTTGTTGGGAAAACAAGGATAGACAACTTAGAGGGGTGTGTGAATCAGTTTTTATAGAATTTAAAACATATCTTACTTTATCAAATCTTAATCTCAGATTTGATAAAATTAAAAATGAAAGAAATAATCAACAACACATTAGAAACACACAACACAAAGATTTTTGCACGGAAACCTTGTTAGGGGAAAAACCAAGGTGGAGGTTAATCCACACTTATACCCTGTTAAAAGTATAATAGAAAGTAAATAAAGAATGCACATACATTTAGGTACAGTTCCTAGAGCTTACTGCTCAAAGGGAAGGCTCACTTCCTTACATAATACAATCAGATTAAATCCATCTGATAAAGTTGAACTGAGAAATTAGCTTCTCCATAAGCTTGATGATAGTTCTAGTTAGGCACAAGCATACTTCTTCACACCCTACTATGCATTCAAATGATCTGGTCTTTATTCGTACATATCTTTCACATACTTCACATACATACCCCGAGCCTACATAAAAATGAGGAAAAAAATCGTTCCTATATATCCTCTATATCAATTACATCAACAAATCTATCGGCCACAAAATAAGGATTAAATAAATTACACTTTGTCATCCCAATACATGAAAAAATATTAATGCGCACCAACCTAAGTGAGTCACAACATAGTTAGGACCTAAATAAAAATCCTTGAGCATGCCAATCCTTCAAAAATTAATTCATAGGGATCCACAACATGCTACCATCATCATGTTGACCAAGAGCATGAAAACTAAAACACTCAAAGGAAAAATATTCGATCACAAACACACTGATAGATAATGATCTAGAAACATCACTGGACATCTCAGGAGCATACGAAACAACTCAATTCATCATAATTACATTTTATTCTTTTAGAAACACCTGTTATAATAATAGAATAAATGTAGGAATACAAAACTTCATAACTTTCTTCAATTTTGATACGCACCTCTAAAAATTCCAAACAACATACTAGATAGGCTCAGCCAAAAACCCATTAATGCATACCTTTTGAATATAAACATTCAATACTTTCCATCATTCTGACCTTCACAACTTCATAGACTATCTACAACATATTTATTATAATTTTCTCAACATCCTTGACATATACAACCTTTAGAATCATTAATGGTAATAGTGTTGACATTAATGACAACCACATATCAGAAACATAACCAAAAAGTCCAACGATCTCCCCCTTTGGCATTGATGGCAACACATGATGTAAAAAATACCATCAAACACAACTAGCTCTTCTCCAACAGTCTTCTTCTTCTCATGACTCTTCTCGCCAACTTACATTACTCTTCTCTTATGACTCTTCTCCCCCTTTCTTCCTCAAGGGACTTTCACATTACTCTTCTTCCCCTTTGACATCAGTGGAAAAGGTACACATGCTCTAAACCAAATATCTGAAGCATCTGACTACTCCCCCTAAGTAGCAACCATCATAACATCAATCTGAAACAAGATTTGATTGTAAGTGCATGGATTGATGTAAAGAATTGCATATTAGTTCAGATTAGGAGGGGAAATCACCCCTAATTTCCTCTGAGATACTCGAAAGTATCCTTAGGGAATGGTTTGGTGAATATATCTGTAATTTTTTCTTTGTAGGAACATATTTCAATCTAACTTCTTTATCACTCACTCTCTCTCTCTCAAAATGTGATACTTGATAGATATATGCTTTGTCTTTGAATGTATCACTAGATTCTTGGAAATATTTATGGCACTCGAGTTATCATAGAATATAGCAATAGGTTCATCATGCTCAACTCTGATATCTCTCAGCATCTACTTCATCCACAATACTTCAGTACAATTGTTTGCAGCAACAATATATTCTTCCTTAGCAATAGATAAGGAAATGGAATGTTTCTTTTAACTTAGCCAAGACACCAGTTTCTTCCCCAAGAAGAATGCACCACCACTTGTAATTTTCTTGCCATCCACATCTCCTACCCAATCTACATCTATAAAGGCATTCAGATTAAGATCATTATCCTTGGGATACCATAGCCCAAACTCAACTATTCCTTTCAGGTATCTAAAAATTATCTTTACTACAGTCACATGTGATTCCTTCGGATCAACTAGATATCTAGCAACCATGTATACAAAATTCATGATGTTTGGTATGGTCTTAGTCAAAAAGAGCAACCCACCAATCATTGATCTGTATCTTGTTTGATTTTCCTTAGCAGAATCATCATTTTGTGTTTACTTACATCCAGTTACCATGGGTGTACCTACATTCTTTGATTCTTCCATACCAAAAATTTTCAGTAACTCTTTCACATACTTGGGCTGAGATATAAATATTCCATCATCTATTTGAGTAATTAGTAATCCTAAAAATAATTTCAACTCTCCAATCATTGAAATTTCAAACTCACTTTTCATTTGATCAAAAAACTTCATACATAAGTCATGATCTCCTTCAAAAATAATGTCATCAACAAAGACTTCAATAATCAACTCTTTATCATGATCCATCTTGAAATGAAGATTGATTTTAGTAGTACCTTTATTGAATCCAATCTTCAACAAGTATTTATCCAATCTAGCATACTAGGCTCTAGGGGATTTTTTTATTCTATAAAGTGTTTTCTTCAATCGACATACCATGTCTTTTTGATCAGTCAGTTGAAATCCATCCAGTTGTTCAATATACATTTCTTCTTCTAATTCTTCATTTAGAAATGTTGACTTTACATCCATTTGATATACTTTGTAGTTATTGAAAGTAGTATAAGAAAGAAATAATCTTACAACTTCAATTCTAGCAACAAGGGCAAAGGTTTCTTCAAAATCAATACCTTCCATTTGTGAGTACACTCTACATACCAATCTTTCTTTATTCCTAATCACTTCACCTTGTTCATTTAGCTTATTCTAAATTATCCACTTGGTTCCAATCACATTCTTATCCCGATGTTTGGGAAAAAGAATCCATGCATCATTTTTCTCTATTTGCATCAGTTCTTCCTTCATTGATTCCATCCAATATTCATCTTTACATGCTTCATTGACATTGCTAGGTTCAGTCTTGTAAATTAGGCAATACTCTTCTACAATTATTCTTCTAGTCTGCACACCTTTGTTCTTGTCTCCTATAATCCTATTTTTAGAATGATTTAGCTTTACATACCTTGGGACTTTAGGATTCTCTCTAACTTTTGGTTCTTCTATTCTTTCTTTTGCACTTCCACTAGCTTCACCTTCAGAACTTTCTTGATTCAACTGAACAATTTGAACCTGAGTTAGTGTCTAAGAATTCTTTCCTTTATCATCACTTTCATGTTAGTCATCTAAATCATATCCATAGTACTTGGATGATCTGTCAATATCCTCATCAATTCTGACATTTCTTGTTTCAACCATCTTCCTCAATATTTTATTGTATCATCGATAGGCTTTTCTCTTAGTAGAGTAACCAAGAAAGATTCCTTGATCACTTCTAACATCAAAATTTCCAATATCTTCATCTCTCTTGATATAACATCTACTTTGAAATATTTTGAAATATTTCATAGTAGGCCTATAACCAAACCACAACTCAAAAGGAGTCTTACCAGAATGAACATTGACATTTACATAGCTGATAGTATATATAGTAGTGGTTACAACTTCTCTCCAGTAGATATGAGGAACAATACCTTCCAACATCATAGTTTTGGCAGCATCTAAGATTATTCTGTTCTTTCTCTCAAATACTCCGTTATGTTGAGGGGTCAGGGAATCAAATAACTATCTTTTGATTCCATGCTCTTCACAAAATGAATTGAACTCCCGAGAAGTGAATTCACCACCTCTGTTTAATCTTAAGCATCTGATCTCCAAACCTATCTCATTCTCTGGCATAGCTTTGAAACCTTTGAATTTATCTTATACCTCATGTTTTTCTCTTAAGAAAGCAACCCATATCATTCAATAATAATCATCAATAAGCAACATAAAGTACCTTTATCTTTGTAGACTTTTGATTCTAGATGGACCACATAGATTAGTTAGTACCAAATCTAGTACTCCATTGGAATGATGTTTTTTGTTCTGAAATGAAATTCTTGTATGCTTTCCCATCTGACATTCCTTGCATATAGTGTTAGTAGGATTCACTAACTTAGGTAGATCTCTGAATTCTTGTGTGCAACTTACTTTGACAATGTTATCAAAATTCACATGACACAACCTCCTATGCCAGAACCAACTTACATCAACTTGAGCAATTAAACAAATTTCACTAGTAGCACTTAGGTGAAAATATTAGCTCTTGTCTTTACATTTAAAGCAATTACATTTCTATAGATTCCCAAAATCTTGCACTTTCTATCTTTGAACTGAATATTATATCCCTTGTCAACCATTTTTCCAACTCTCAAAAAGTTATGCTTCAATCCTTCAATATATAGGACATCATCGGTATTGTATTTACCACCAAGATAAATAGTGCCTCTGCCACAAATCACACCAACATTGTTATCTCCAAATATTACAACACCACCATCATATTTTTCTAGGCTTATGAACTTGCTTTTATCACCAGTCATATGATGTGAGTATCCATTGTCAATCACCCACTCATCCTTTTCATCAATTCTAGCCACAAGAGATTTCTTAATGTTATGATTATTAGTATATTCAGTGGACACCGAACCATTTTCCTTGATAGCAATGAATACCAATCCATCTTCATTTCCAGTTTTTTTATTAGATTCGTCATCAGTAACACCTTCTTCAGCATAATAACATTTTTTTTGAAATCTAGACTTGGCGGGTTTGTACTTAGAAACTCTTTCATGACATCTTGATGCAAAATGACCTATCTTACTATAAGTGAAACATTTAATAGGTGACTTCCCTTTATACTTACCTTGATATTTCGCTTCTCTTTTCACAATCAATGCTTCTAGCTCTTCTAGATCTCTTACTTCATCTTTAATCTATTTCATCTCATCTTCATTTTTTAATGTCTTTCTAGAACTTTCTCCCAGATCATATCTCTGTTGGCTTTTTCTGGACATAGTAGCTTTAAATGCATACTTTTCCTTAAGAATAGACTCACTAAATTCAATCAACTCAAAGGTAGCTAGTTTACAAATCAGCATATCTCTTGTCACATTTGTCAGTGTTATGAGCTCTTCAATAGCATGGGATTTTTTTTTTTTAGGAAGCAGGCATAGATCTGAGCACTTTAGCTGAAATTTCATCTTCTTCCATAATTCCATCGGCACATCTAATACCCATCACTACTTCATTCACCTTCTGCATGAAAGAAACAATATTTTCATGTTCACTCATCTTCAAGTTCTCCCACTTTCCTTTTAGACTTATTAGCTTAGCAATCTTCACCTATGCATCTCCTTCATACAATGTTTCAAATTTCTTCCAGATCTCATGTGTTGTCTTTAGACCTATCACATTTTTCATCTCTTAATCTGTCAAAGAACTCAGTAATACTTTTATAGCCTTGACATTAGTTTCAATGTCTTTGATCTCATTAGGAGTAGAGGGAGCATTCTGAGGAATATTATATCTATTCTTTGTAATCTTTGAGAAGGGTTCATGAATGCACTTCAATTGACACTCCATTTTGATCTTCCATAGAGAGTAATTTGTGCCATCAAATTTGGGACTATCCCTCTTTTATGATGCCATTTCAGATCACCTCAAGCTACTAAAATTCTTCAAAGGAACCTATTGTGATACCTATTGTTGGCAAAACAAGGATAGACAACTGAAAAGGGGGGGGGGGGGGTTGAAATCAATTTTTACAAAATTTAAAACATATCTTGCTTTATCAACCCTTAATCTTAGATCTGATAATTTTCAATGAAAGCAAGAATCAACAATAGATTAGAAACACACAACACCAATATTTTTGCATGGAAACCCTGTTAGGGGAAAAATAATGGTGGAGGTTAATCCACAATTATACCCTATTAAAATTTTAATAGAAAGCGAATAAAGAATGTGCATGAATTCAAGCACACTACTTAGAGCTAACTTCTGAAAGGGAAGGCTCACTGCCTTACATAAGACAATCACACTAAATCCATTTGATAAAGTTGAACTAAGAAATTAGCTTCTTCATAAGCCTAATGACAGTTCCAGTTAGGCACAAGAATACTTCTTCACTCTTCGCTCAAAATTCTTCACACTTTGTTCTGCATTTGGATGATATGATCTTTATTTGCACATATCTTACACATACTTCACATACACACCCTAATCCTACAAAAAAATGAGGAAAATAGCAATTCTTATAAATCTGCTATATGGATTTGCATCAACACTTCTATCAGCCACAAAATAAGGAACAAATGAATTACACATTGTCAACCCAATACATGAACAAATCATAATGTACACCAACCTAAGTCAATCACAACATAGTGAGGACCTCAATCAACATCCTCAAACATGCCAATCATTAAAAAATTAATTCATAGAGATCCACAACACGCTACCATCATCATGTTGTCCAAGAACATGAAAACGCAAACACTCAAAAGAAAAATATTTGATGACGAACACACCGATCAATGTGGATGTACCACACTAATAGAGCATGATCTAGAAACATCAATAAACATCTCAGGAGCATACACAACAACTCAATTCATGAGAGTTGCATTTTCTTCTTTTAGAAACATCTGCTACAGTGATAGAATAACTATAGGAACACAACACTTCATAACTTTCTTCAATTTTGATGTGCACCTTTGAAACTTCCAGAAAGCATACATGATAGGCTTAGAAATAGATTCATTAATGTGTTTCTTATGAATATCAACCTACAAAACTTTTTATCACTCTGACCTTCACAGCTTCACAGACTATCTACAACATATTTATTATAATTTTCTCAATATCCTTTACATATATAGCCTTGAGAATCATTAATGTTAATAGTATTGACATCAATGACAACCACATATCAGTAACACAACTAGAGATTCCAACAACCATAATAGGGACCCATTCTCCACTAAAGGTGAATGAGTCCCGTGTGCCCTAAAAAATGGCTTCTTGTAGCTAGGTACACACCATTTTAAGCTCTAGAACTCCCCTCGTAGTTGCCATAATAGTTAGGGTCAATTTTTTTTTATTATTTACCTCTCTTGGCCCTAATAGTTGCATATATTATAGTGATTGGTGTGGAAACACTCTAGTGGTTTATCATCTTGATTTACTTCATTTTCATAAACCATTATTGTTCACCTCATCAAATAGAAATCTAGAAAAAAAATTCATATAAAAGTTAAATATTCTTGTCAACAATGTCGCACCAATATTCTGGTATAGTCTTAAAAATGGAGCCAAATTTTTCTTTACTCTACCCTCCATATTGAGGATTATTCATCTATAGATGTATAATTTCATTGAACCTCATTGTTTTTAATATACATCTATCTATACATAGAGGTCTAAACCAACCTCTCATCCATATTGGAATGACATTCAATTTCATTAATTTTAAAATCTAAATCATCATTTACTTGTCCCATTTATTTTATTTTCCATGAATGTAATTCTAGACATAATTTGTAACATAATTCATGTGTATTGCTATCAACATCACAATTGCTACAATTATTTTTAGTTTTTTTTAAAATAATATTTGTAGCACTACTCTTTCCTTTTTATTTACTCTACCCTTCATACTTAGACTTGGAACTACATTGAAAACTTTGTTATTTTAACTGAATTGGAGAGAGATAAACCCTTTTTCTTTTCTATCTCTATGTAATGGGCTTGAAACCAAGTATCAATAATATCCTTAGGCATAATTATCAAAATTGGAATATGCAACATTTATATGTTTTTCATGAGTGTTTCATGATGCATCACATCTATTCCTATTTATATTTCCTTAATGTCAAATATTGTTGTGTAGATCTCCAAAAAAATTCTTTGTCCTCGCCTCAAATACTATCGACCAATATAACTATCTTCTTAATAAAAAAAATTAATCCAAACATTGAGTTCATCTCAATTGGTGATATTTTATTCATTTCCAAGGAATATACATATAATTGAAACCATGTCAAGCATGACTTCCTAGATTAGTTTTTTTTTTTAAATCCTTCTCTTCAATAAGGTCATTCAAACTGAAATATATCTCTAATTGAGAAAATTTAATGCTAAAGTAATGTAGCATCAAGTTAACCCTCGTATGGACGAATTTCCATCTTCCCTTCCACTCTAAACATAGGTGTTATGATGTTGATTCTTCTTAGATTCTTGATTCTTTAACTTTTCATTTCATTTTGGCATCTCCATAGGTACATCTAACTTGTCCATGAGTGCCTCCAATATTTTCTCCATTATTTCAAGCTTCTTCATAGAAATAAATAACTTTTATGAATGACTAGATGACAAAAGCAAGTCAATGGGTCTAGAGAATACATCAATAAAATTGATGACTACATCCTCCATTAACTTGTTGAATCATTTTTCACTACAAAGAGGCACTCTACCTTTCTTTTCAAGAGCCATATGATTTTGATTTGTTTATTCCACCTTGTCATGGAAATATTAAAAAAAATAAAAATTATCCTCTATCACAATCTAATTTTGCGAGGTACATTATTGCAAAATTGTTACCTAAAAAATCACACTACTTAAAAAAGTCATATTGAAAATCACATAAAACTATGTTATGATATAACATAATTTTGTGAGCGAAATTTTTTGAATGTCCATAGATGACAAAAGTAGGTCAATGGAACTAGATGATACACCAGTTAACATGATGGCTACATCCTTCACCGGCTTGAGGAATCTTTCTTCACAACCATGAGGCACTCCATGTTTCCTTTCAAGAGCCATATGATTTTGACTTGTTTATTTATTTTAATTTCACCATCTTTGAACTCAAATTTTAATGTCACTAGTACTTTGCATAGCTTTAAAAGGGCATTATAAATTTTTTTCGGAGGGTGGGACTCAAGAGGTTTTCTTTTCTCATAATTACAATTATTTTATGAGATGTTCTGATCATACAATATTCAAATTTTGATTATATTACTTGTGTTACAATTGGCTATGGCTTCCAAGATCTTAAGACCAAATGGAAAGTACAAAAAAGAGAGAATAATGTGACAAGAATAAACTATATTCTCATCAATGTGATTGTGGAATGATTTACAATGAAAGACCCCTTGGTTATATAGCCAAGGTGAGTACATAAGAGGGCATAAGATTATAACAAGTGTCGTAATCACATGACATGAGACAACTAGAAAAATTTGTCACTCCACCTAAAGTGGGAAAGTGATAATGCGATAATCACCAGAAATGGTGGATCACCCACAAAAGGTGGAGAGTTAATCACATGATATGTCCACGAAAGGTGGAAGTGATAAAGTAATAACATGATAAGTCCACCAAAGGTGGAAAATCGAACTACCTCTTATGTGGTCCCTAAGTAAACTTAACTAAGGTGTAATCATGAAAGGTACAACACATTTAATTACACCAACACCCCCCCTTAAGTGCAACTTAGGGAGAATGTACACAAAATCAAACAATACAAGATGCGTCCCGACAATGAGGCCATGTTACATACCCATGTACAAATGCAAAGAAATCTCTCACAAACGGAGAAAAGGAGAAAACCTAGTGGAGAAAAACTTCTCCCGAAAAGAGAGATGAAATACAATAATGATATCCATCACAAATCCAATCAATCTCCATCCACACAAAGGATGAAAATAGATACCATTCAACCCACATAATGAGATAACCTACAACAAGAGAAGCACTAGAAGTACATTGTGGAGTAACACTAGAATCCTCAATCTAGCAAACAAGGAAATATGCTTCTATTTGCTACTGAAACCATATGTGAGTCACTGATTGACTCAAGGTGGAATCATGATAAAACAACAACATACTTGACACCAAGGAACACTAGAAAACTTGCAAACTGGCACATCTCTAGAATCTATGAAGTAACAATTGATTGATAAATGATCTAAAACTGAAATGAAATGCAAAGAAAATGCAAACCTAGTGCACACAAAAAAGGAAATAGTGCATGCACTGATGAATGTTCACATCTGCCTCCATGATGAAAAATAACCTCAAATTTGTGTAGATGACAAGATTTGAAAAAATGGTCTACTCAAATATGAAGTGCTCAAAACTAGCTTTCCATCGATATCTCGTTTGCTAAAAACGCACACCATTGCAAAAAGTAATGAATTTTTTGAAAAAAAATGAATTTATCCTAAAGGAAACAAGTTTTCTAGCAAAAAAGGTTTACTTATGATTTGATTTCTGAAAAATCTACTTAGTACTTGTGGACAAAAACAGAAACCCAAAAATATTTTGAGGTTAAAAACAAAAATCAAAAATCATTTTTTGATTCAACAAGCAGAAGATAAAAAATTAACCTTCAGCCAAGAGAAAAATGGTGTGCGACACTTTTTGGAAAGCAATTTTCTCCAGATCTCTGCAAGATATGCAAAATCTAAAAGATATCCTATATAGATTTAGACCATGGCTACAAAACCCATAAATCATTTTTCCTACAAATGAGTGAAAGCTGGATTTTTGAAGCACAAATGATGACGACTCCAATAAAAAATGGTTTGCAACAAACCCTTGTTTGCCAAAAATGCAAATGGTGATCAAATTGAGTGAAACAAAAGCCAAATTTCATCTTTTTGAGCCTCCTAGACGCAATGGTGAGCTTAGATTTGCACCAGTAAGCTCCAATACGAAGCTTCAATAAAGAGTCAAAAATGGAACCTCCCTAAATCTGGTATCTCTCTTCAGAAATAGACTCTCCAATGACACCCAACCTGCTCTAATACCATACTAGAATTGGCTATAGCTGCCAAGATCTTAAGACCAAATGGAAAGTACAAAGAAAAGAGAATAATGTGACAAAAAAAAATTGTATTCTCATCAATATGATTGTGGAATAATTTACAATGAGAGACCTCTTGGTTATATAGCCAAGGTGAGTACATAGGAGGGCATAAGCTTATGATAAATTGTGTCATAATCTTATGACATGAGACGACTGGAAAAATTTATCACTCCACCTAAAGTGGAAAAGTTTTAATGTGATAATCACCACAAATGGTGGATCACCCACAAAATGTGGAGAGATAATCACATGATATGTCCACGAAATGTGGAAGTGATAAAGTAATAACATGATAAGTCCACCAAAGGTGGAAAATCTCCAACTACCTCCTATGTGGTCCCTAAGTAAACTTAATTAAAATGTAATCATAGCCTAGGACAAGGTACAACACATTTAATTACACCAACAACTTGAAACCTTTTTATGAAATTCTTAAGGCATTGTGATTGATGATCAACATATCTTGAATAATAATTTTTTCATGAAAAAAACTTTATATTATTAACAACAAATTGTAAAATCAGAAAATTATATATGTTATATAATAGTACAATGCATATGATTTTTATACCTAATTTGACATTTGATATTTCATGTGCTAACTTTAATATTCTTTCATATGCATTGTTCATTTTTCTCATTTATTCACCACATAACTTTCTACTTTGTAGCATGGAAAATAATAGTTTTTCAAATATTTTTCTTAACTCCTTTGAACCACAAAGAACGTTGAACAAATCTCGCAAAAGCTCATTATATCTCCAATAGTAAAAAAAAACTAGGTTTCAATAGAGTTCCAAAGAAGGTCCGTTCTTTTTCGCATCCAAATGAAGCTTGCACCCCTCCATTGGGCACCCATTTTTAGAAGACACCTATGTATGCCTCTAGCATGTATATGGGCACACATGAATAGAATAATAATATCTACAAATTACTATCTCTTGTTAACAATAGTGAACACATTTATAAATATATAGTATTTCAAATAGGTCAAATGTCTTACTAATTACATCAATTTATCTGTACCTCTTATGCATTAATAAAATGGTGTTAATGCTTTAACAATGTATCCGTTTGTGCCTTGTATGCATTGAAAAGTGAACTTTCCAGGTTAAGGATTGGTTTGATCGCATTGTCTCTGACCGGCCTCTCAAAAAATCATTCTGGTCATTCTTTGTTGCACCTATATTTGCTATTCAATCATTCCAACCACTATTTGTTGCACCTATATTTGCATTTCTGGATGATTTTGTAAGCAAGAAGTTAATGTATGAGCTATTTAATTTAAAATAATTTGCTACAAATAAAAATTAAAAATTTCACAAATAATTTTTGTACACATGCACAAAGAGAAAGGAACACAAATTCAAGCCCATTGCAGTGTGCAACTAGCAAATCTTCTACATTATTTAATGAAAAATCAAACTATTACATTTCAATCAAAGGTGAAGGTTTGAACAAGCCATATAAAATCCGTGGAAATTACACACAATCTGATTTGCAGCAACAAATCAAAGCTTGGATTCAATATTCTCTCCCACGCCTGCAACTTCAAAGCATTCCACAAACAATGTCTTTAATCTACACAAATTGTGTTGATTTTTCCTCTGTCAACACACTCAAATATGTCGATCCCACAACGAAATCTCCATCAATCCTATATTTTTTTCCCTCTAAAAAATTGTGTTCAAAATGAATGAAATTTCATTTTATTTTTGTATGCTTGCTTGGAATGCAATTTCAATTGAATTTCAATGTCATTTACATTAATTCCAAACTCCCCTAGGAAAATCCGTGCCAAGGAAAGGAAATTAAAAATGCAATTTAATATTCAAACCTTAATAAAATATGTATTTTAGTCCTCCAAACTTAGCCAAAATGCATTATGGGCTTTAAATGCCTTTTATGCTTTCTCAAATAGAGCAAAAAAACAGATTCCTTATCCTAGCTGCCCACCTTTTGGGTTTCTATTTTTTTGGAGCTGTGAAAATTTAAAAGATGAGTTACAAATGGCTTTAATGGCTCCAATAAACCCACACCATAAATTTATTTTTCTGATTACAAATGGCTTTAATGGTTCCAATAAATCTACACCATAAATTTCTTTTTTTTTACTTTTTCAATTTTAAATTGTCCATGATTTCTCTTCACCAATTTGACCCAATTTGAAATCAAATCAAAATTCAAATTTCCCCACATCATAAAAAAAATTAATTTCACACCAAAATATGAATTTCAATAATCAAACATGAAATTCATCACACCAAAATTGAAACATTCAAAAAATAAAACCTTCAAGTTGACACAAGATTGCACTGAGCCATGAATGCTCTTACATTAGAAGTCCAATATGAGTTTTGTTTATCTAAGTGCCCTCTTCACGAATGTTGCCAGCTCTTTCCACATGATGACATGAAACATTGTCCTCCCTTGATAATTTCTTAGTTTTCATATATAAAAATTCATTCTTAATTATATAAACAACTATTTTGGTAGTGAAAGGAACATTTTAAAAATATACATATATTTTAAATAGTAAATTTAATTTAATAGAAGAATTTTTTATATATATTTAAATTTGAATTAATGAAATAAATAAATAAAATTAATAATATTTTACATATATAATACTTAAATATAATATATATATATTTAAATATAATAAATGTTAAGTTGATTATTCAAATACAATATTTTATTATTATATTTTATTTCTTGTTATGACTTAATGTATATAATGATGGAAAAACTATCCTTTCATTAAAATAATAATTAAAAAACATGACTTCATGCTTCGTGCATTGTCTTACCTATATTCTCTTATTAAACTTTGAGCTCAAAATTAATTGGAGGCCTACTTTATTAAACCGTCACATGAATTTGATGACATTGAATTATTAATGGAACGCATTGTACTTGGGAATCTCGTAAATAAGGACGAACTTGAAAAATCTGACTTGCAGTTATCAAATATTCCTTTCATTACTTTTCTACAAATATGACTTCGATATACATAATTGAACAGCGATGAATAAGCTTTTACAGTGTTTCAGAATGATCAAGCATAGAGGATTTATAGAGAAATATTGGTATAGGAAGTGTTGGAAAAAAAATGTGTAAGTGATGTTTTGGTATTATATTTCGTTTGTATTGATATATTTTTTTGTCTTTTTAATTTTTATAAAATTTATTATTGTAAGATTGTAAATTTGTGTAAATTTTAATTTTTTAAAAATTGTCAATGGGTCTTTGGTCTATTGGTGAAGTTGAAAGGTTTGGAACGAGTCCACCAGGGATAAGTCTTGTTGAGTGCAACACTCTGACATCATAAGGGATGAGACCAGGATCGTGCCCTGAGTGAATTTGGCGGCGTGGATGCCCCTCAGTCCTTGGCTCTAAGCTGAAGAGGTGCACGTGTGGGCTCGTATGGGTTCCTAAATCGTTTGTGGTGGGCTTCGCTGGTTGGCAACTCGCAAGCTTAGTGCCTTGCTGGGCTGCATGGTCTGAACCCTCCATCAAAAAAAAAGAAAATTGTAACAAAAAATAATATTTTATTGTGTTAATTTAAGAAAATATTGAGAGAATATTTCTTTATTAATATTTTCTTAAATGTGATTCTTTATTTGTTTATCTTTTTCAAAGCAAGTTATATGAAATATTAATTTTTTTTATAGAAAATTACAAATAGTTTTTTGTCTATATAGTTAGTAGAAAAGAGTTGGTCATCGAATAATATAATTATGAATGTTGAAGAAAACCTGAAATTTTGTAATGAAAAATAATATTTTTCTTTTGCTGATTCAAGCAAACATTGAGAGAGAATGTTTTTCTTAAATGTGATTCTCTATTAGTTTTTTCAAAACAAGTTATATGGAATATAAAAAAATTTATAAGAAATTACAAACATTTTTCCAACATAAGTAGTTAGTAGAGAAGAGTTTGTAATCCAATAATATAATTATGAATGTTTACTTGTTTTCATAAATAATATCATATTATTATTTTGAATAATTTTGTTTACCCGTCATTAGATTGTGTAAGATTTAATTGTAGTAAAGGAACAAAATACTCTATTTTGAAATTCATAAAATAATCTTAAACAATATTTCGTACATAATCTAAATTCTTACTAAAGAAATCTTATATGCTAGATAACAATTTTACTAGATACATCTTTTTGAAAACATATATTTCTATTTGGAACATCTATATATATATTAAATATATCTACCAAACACACTTATTTAAATCTGAGATATATCAAACATGATAAATATAAAAAGTCACATATATCTTAGAAAATAAAATATTAAATAATTAATTTAAATAAAACAATGAATTATTATTATTAATAAAAGAAAAATTTAATTTCTATTAAAAAAATTAAGTTCCTCATTTACACAAGTTATAAAGAATTATTAAAAAAATTAAAAACCTTATCTAATGATTGTCATAAGTTGCAGGTTAATTAGGCCTATATAATGCACTATTACTTTAGTTTTCGAACTGGTCATCATTCAATTTCCGTTATTTTTTTCATCTATTTTTTTGGAGTACAAATCAAAAAACTGCTATATTCAACAACATGAGAATATAATCATAAGTGATCATAGAATAAAATAATGTTTGTGTTATAAATTTCTGATTGAATATAAATTTATGGGTTGATCAATAAAGGTTAGCTATCTTTTAACAGTCATGCACCTCCAATTTTGATTAATTAATTTAAATGTATCGATTTTACCTTTTGAAATTGTTTTATTTTCTAAATGAGTCTATCTTATTTTAAAGGGTTGTTCTTAAACATCACAGATCTGGAGAATTTTAAATTCGTAGATTTTGAAGATGTGCTACAACTTTTAGCTCTCTCAATTGATCTTTCCCTTCAAATTTTAAATGTGGAAAAAAATAGGCCTTTCATGACTTGGTTTGTTAAGACCATATAGATTTCAAACATATTGAATATGTATATGTTTCTTTTCGGGTCTATACCAGTAATCTCATTTATTTTTATGTATTTTTGGGTCTATACTAATTTTCCTTTTTTTCTGCATAATTTTACTTGCTGGTACAATAAGATTTCAGTTTCAAACTGCAATTAGAAAATAAATACTCTTTTTGCCTTTACAGCCCTTGTTTCAAGATATATGATGTGCACAACTTATTTAGGAAGAGGCACTAAAGATTTAAAGAACAAGGGAAATGCATATTGTTCAAGGGAAGACAATATGGATTTAGAAGCAAGCTCAAGTCTCATATTTCAATGTATACTAAATAATAGTTTTTCTTAAGCTCAAGTCTATCATATTTCAAATTATATTAAATAATAGTTTTTTTTTTTTTTAAGTCTTCATAGATAATTTATGTAGACAATATTAGGCTCTTCTAAGGCATAATATTATATACATATTTCATTGCATGGTTATATTGTCAGGTCTATTCAACACATACTTGTATCTATAATGCAGGGAGCAATTTAAACATCGTTGTACCTGTGAAATGACTAATGTGGGAGCTCTGCATTGGTGTGGCCTATTACCATGACATGAGCGTTGCACATTTATCTGGCATTGGGATGAATATTCGCAGAGATGGTAATAGGAGAACCCATATCTAGAACAACAATTAGAAAGTGGGATGCTTTCTCATTGAGATAATAGATATATAGTGGGATGTTTTATCAGATGTAAACTATGTAACTACCTTTTTCGAGCTTTTCACTGGGGCTTGTCTCTCCAATTTTGATTTTTAGAAATGCATAAGAAACATCAAAATAATATTATTACTACCTCAATGCTATTTGTGTGTTTACACTAAAATAAAGCCACCTGCCTCAAAGCGACTTCCGTATCATAGTCGCTCCAGTTCCAACAAAAATATCCGTCAATAATAATTAATAATAATCCGTGAAATGGCTCACGCATGTTTGTTGGAAATATCTTCATAATCCGTATATAATCCGTGAAATTTATTATGAAATTTATTATGACATATCTTATCATAATTTATTACTACCTCAATGCTATTTGTGTGTTTACTGGAAGGTGCGGCTAGATTACCTCCTTTTCAGGGAGAGCTAATGCTTGTTGAGCTCATACACTGTTACGCTCGCGAAAGAGAGCGAGTGACACGAGGATGCATCTGCAAGAGACGAAGTCTTTTGTCGTTTATTGGAAGTGAAGTTCGTTACTAGATAGTGACGTAAGTAAGAGTGAAGTCCATAAGTCAGCTCATTGTCCTAGGTCGAGACAAGTGGATAGGCTCCTATTTTCCCGAGTTTCTCTACTTTTAGGGCCTCAAAAGCCCCGCCAAGTAGATGGCTCCTATTTTCCCGAGTTTCTCTACTTTTAGGGCCTGAAAAGCCCCGCCAAGTAGAGAATCAATTGGTATCATTTCGAGTTTCTCTACTATTTTCCGTGTTTGTTTTATGAAATAGAGGAATTATTTGAATAATTTCTCTATTTCCCCCTGTCCCTTTTTTCAGAGGGACAAGAGGTCAAAATCATACTTAATAAAAATGTCATACTTATAAAAACATTGTTAAGTTTCACTATTTTTTATTATTTAGTTTTCAAATCAATAAGCAAAAAAACACACAAACAAAAAAGAAAGTCTCAAAAAAGGCTATTTAGTTTTCAAATAAATAAGTAAAAAAGCACACAAACAAAAAAGAAAGTCTCAAAAAAGGCAAGCGAGCAAGAGGATTTCTCTTGCTTTTGGCAGGCCTCTCCTACTACTGGGGAGGCCTACTGGGCTATTAGCTCAGTGGTAGAGCGTGCGCCTGATAATTGCATCATTGTGCCTGGGCTGTGAAGGCTATCAGCCACATGGATAGTTCAATGTGCTCATCAACGCCTGACCCAGAGATGTGGATCATCCAAGGCACATTAGCATGGCGTACTCTTCTATTCGAACCAGGGAGTGAACCTGACTTTCTTATCAGAAGGATAGATGGGGTGATTAAGGTGAGATCGAATGTAGATCAAATTTTCTATTCATTCGTGGGATATGGGCGGTCCTGGGTAGCCAAGTATTTTGGCTACTCTTTTCTCGAGAATCCATACATATCTTATCAGTGTATGGAAGGCTATCTCTCGAGCATGGGCTGAAGTTCTTATTATTAAGTAAGCCTAAATGTGTAAAAAAGCACCTAACAATGCATCTTCACAAACCAAGAACTACGAGATCACCTTTTATTCTAGGGTGATGGAGGGATCATATCATTCGAGTCTTTTCATGCTTTTTTCATAGGATGCGGGAAATCTATAGTATAGGATTCTTATCCAGCCGGGAGACTACTTCTAATTATAAGAAGAGGAGAAAAAATATTGGAACTACTTCCTTGGTCTTCCACTCGCTCAATGACTATGAACAATTCCCGGATCAGTGCATTAGTCAATCGTTATTCGTCTCCTAATGAACGATGAGAGAAGCAGGATCGAAAAAGGATCTTGGAGTGTCTGAGATTGGGTTAGGAGGATCTTATTAACGCCTTCTTTTCTCTTCTCATCAAATTTTTGACTTCTTTTCTTGTCGTTGGCGAAGAAGAAGGAAGGGGAACAAGTACACTTGGAGAGCGCAGTACAACGGAAAATTGCATGCTGTGTTCGGGAAGGATGAGTCGCTCCTGAATGAAGAGAGAACTGATTCTCATCTAATCATAGGTGCGATGATTTACTTCACGGGCGAGGTCTCTGGTTCAAGCCCAGGATAGCCCACCCATTATGCGCTATGTAGTAGGATTGTTGTCTGCTTCATTTGGCCATCTATGGGGATATAGCTCAGTTGGTAGAGCTCCGCTTTTGCAATCGGGTCGTTGCGATTACGGGTTGGATGTCTGATTGTCTAGGCGGTAATGATAGTATTTTTTACCTGAACCAGTGGCTCACTTTTTATCAGTAATGGGGGAAAGGACCATAACATGCCACTGAAAAACTCTATTGAGACGAAGATAGACTGTCAAGAACGTAGAGAAGGTAGGGTGGGTAGTTGGTTAGATCTAGTATGGATCGTACATGGCCCATAGTTGGAGTTGGCGGCTCTCCTAGGGATCCGATCCCCGGGGAAGAGGATCAAGTTGGCCCTTGCGAACAACTTGATGTACTATCTCCCTTCAACCCTTTTTAGCCCCAAAAATGGGGCAGAAGGAAAAGTAATGCCATGGACCGACCCCATCATCTCCACCCCGTAGGAACTACGAGATCGCTCCAAGGATGCTTTTAGCATCCAGGGGTCACAGACCGACCACATACCCTGATTTGAGAAGTGGAATGCATTAGCTGTCCCTTCCGATTGGGCAGGAAGGGTCGGAGAAGGGCACTCGACCAAAGAGTCGGGTGGAAAAAAGAAGAGCTTTTTGTTCCTGGTTCTTCCGGAGTTTTCATTCTTCAGAACTTCAAGAATTCCTAGGGTCAACAACTTTTGCTTTTGGGAGGAGTTGCTCTTTGGAGAGCACAGTACAATGAAAATTGTGAGTTGTGTTCGGGGGGAAGGCTATTGTCGATTGTTGGCCTTCTATGGTAGACTTAATCAAGAAGGTCCAATAGATAGTGGTTGACCCTGTGGCGAATGTCA